>JANAVB010022600.1:8456779-8799998 GCA_029216955.1 Iris pallida | reverse complement strand
CAGAATCCATTAACAAAACGTGTGATTCCACTGGCCTTAAGATAGTGAGTCAAATATCATCTGACTCTGTCACCTCTTAAGTAACACATATCTTTCAAATATGGCTCTAAAGATTTATCTTTACTAGCCATATATGCAAAAAAAAAATGACAGTCTAAAGTACTAGAATAATAGTTTAGGTGATTTGCTACTCAACCTTAAGAAATCTTTAGTCTCTCAAGTGTTGATTAACTTGAGTTAGCTGTAGGGGCCGGTTTCCAGCTAGCGGAGGTCCACAGGGGGACGATTAAGTACCGTATCGCTTAGGGCTATTTACGCCCTGTTGACAGAATGACCCTTTCGGCTTGTACCTAAAATAATCTCAACTTTAGAACTTTAGATTTATAGGAATTTGCAATATCACTAGACTATTTTCTTTTGACTTGTTTGAACATGTCAAAGAAAATTAAAGTCATAGTTTTATATGCAAGCCAATGTTTGCCTAACATAAATAAATATTGTGACAGAACAATATTGTTATTTCTTTCTAACTAAAAATTCTAATATTGTGAAAACATAGTTGTTTAAGATTCAAACATGTGAACCAAACAAAAAATAAACTTTCAATATCACCATAATCTATATAAATAAACCAAGAAAATTGGCTGACACATTCCACAATAATATTTGTCCAACTAAACTTGAAAATCAAAATGAATAGAATATGTAGGTAAATATGAAAAATACCTTTCTTGATGATCGGAGTATTTAGTACCTCTTGATTTCGACTTAGCAGTAGCGCTTCAGAAGATATCATTTGTACATCATTAATTTAGATATTTTCATTATTCCCGCGTCACCCTTGACATGTTGAGTTGGACTAACAAGTCACAATCTCTAATGATTCTGATTTGTAAAATATCTTTACAAAGATCATGTAACAATGAGTGAGTACAAACAAATTTTTATTACCGTCAATGATAACATGTTGCTCTTTTGAAAAAAAATAAAATTATCTCCAAGGATTCTACCTTTAGGAGAATAGAGATTAGTTTGCATATTAACATGAAATATATACCTAAAACTATGTGCAACTTTGTTCATTCTAGCATAATAATACATTTTATGAACTCATTTTTATACAATTCATGAATTAGTAAATATCCAGAAATAACTATTTACAATATTAAATCCAAATGAAGTCATATTCACGTATACTAAACTCATCTTACTATTGATAATGAGATAATAAATTGTTAGACTAAAATGAGAAATTATAGACTTATAGATTCGGATCTAGACTGATATCAAAATATCGAAATACAAATATCTATATATATGCCATAATGGTGCTCGACTTAGAGTGAGAGAGAGAGGAGAGAGAGGTAGGAGTCAAAAGAATAAACTAACAAAACAAAACAAAACAAAATTGACAGGGAGAAGAGACTTGCTCAACACCTTAAAAACACACAATAGAACTTCTACACTAAGTAGACATTTGATATATCAAAATATATCATATCTTCCGACTAAAGTAGCATTTCTTTCTTAAAAAAATTCAACTAAGCATACTACAGTTCAATGAGAATGGTATGTAGCACATAAGATTATTTCAATAAACCACAATAGCATTGTAATGCAGTAATAAATAAATTAACTAGTGTAATAGATTCAAACTAATTAGTCAAGACCTATGAAATATGAACTGCAATCTAAAACATAATGCTGGTTAATACAAGAGCTACCTCTTAGTTTAAACAAAGAAATGTATAGAAATTCAACATGCATTATTATTCCAAAAACTAGTATGAGATACTGACCTTTCTCATAGAAAGACCCCATTCACACGCACATATCCATACAAATCTTCTATAATTCTTAATATCAAATTCTAAAAGGATAAACAAATCAACCTTTATACTTGAGACATAAAATCTCAATGATACTAAATTGTCCACAAATAATGTAGTACTGACACGAATACAAGAAAAGCTTGTTGGTGTTTAGATTTACCAAGGGCCAAGGAAATTTTTTATTCTAACTAGTGTTACATATAAATTAATCACATAACAAAATCAAATATAACATTTTTTAATGAAACATTAGCAAAACCATTATATATATATATATAATATATATATATAATATATTATATATATATATATATATATATAAAGCTCTCTTTTCTTACATAAAAAGTCATTAAGAAAATTTTCATATGTAACGTTCTAAAACATAATAGAGGTTTGGTGTATACACAAAGTAGATGTGTATAACGTAATTGAAATTCTTTCAATCAAGAATCATGGTAAAACAAGAACCCTATCATCATCTGCTTGATAGCAAGGAATTACATTAAAATTACCTGATAGTATGTCTCTATTGATTTACTAAGGCTGTGATGAATGACAAACCTGACTGGAAGTAACCAAGGAAGCTTTAAACAATAGTATTCTCATAAAGGTGTCATAACTATACAATAAAGATTGGTTGTTGAAGAATAAGTAAAGCAGTTCTCACAAAATTTGATCTAGTAATATGCACGCTATGACGCAGTACATATCGTGTATTTTCCCTTCACGAGTACTGAAAATGTGAGAATAAGCAGACTTGAAGGGGATCTAGAGCTCTTTTAATAACATTGAGAACTCACTCACATACTTTCATGCATTCACCAAAAAGGCAGCATGCATGCATGACATTTATGCCAGTATTAATGTTTAATTTTAATGAAGACTGGAGAATAAATGCAAAATCTCAACCAAAATAATGTTTTAGTGCAACATATTAAATCTTGGTTTTAAAAAAATTCAAAGCACAGTCAAAAGGATATCAGAAAGATAAAATATTGAAGAAAAAAAAATTTGTCTCTAAACAGTTAGGACTAGTAAATTAAGTTTAACAGAAATTAAAAGTCGTGAGTAGAAATTAAGTGCTGGACTTCTAATTTAATTCAGACAAAATGCTTCTAATTATAGGACTAGTAAATTGCCATAAATTTGGTACTAAATCTATCAACTCCATTAAAAACCACCATTTAAAACCAAGGGTAGTCAATATGATGATAGAATCTCAAATAATGACAAATAAAGTGTAATTAAAATGACATGTGAATTTACAATATGGCTAGTATGTCAAGTTACAAACATGATTATCAAAAGCATTTAGCAGGGAGTCTTCACAGTGCATAGCACTTGTTATTGATATGACAAATATTTGGCAATAAGTTAGTCTAGCGATATTCCAAGTAGTATTTGCTAAACAATAAGTTACAACAAGCAATGTATTTATGTCAATTTAATAGTTGTGACAACAAATAATATCAAGCAGTATGTTGTTGAATATTCAGTGGGTTGCTAATAAATGACAGAAATGACAGCAAGAAAATACGTTGTTGAAAGGCAATATAAAATTATGAATTAACAAGAAATATAATGACAACAAATTATGTAAGCAAAAATTATGTCGTAAGAATTATTTGCCTTCAAAGAAATTATATTGTAAAACAAATTGTTTGGTCGAAAATAGCAAACAAATATATTTGCTCACAAGAACAAAATTTAGTTGTTGTTTAATGGTGTAGCAAGTTGTTTAGAAATGAACAATAGCAGTACACACTAATTATGAAGCAAATGTGGCAATTGTTATTTAACAAAATTGTTATTGAATAGTACAAGTACAGAACTATGTGTTAACGAAATTTGCTAAAATTATAGTAAACAACTTTTGTTAAAGAAATTTGATATATGTTAAATAAAATCTCTTTATGTTAAAAAAATGATAGTAAGCATGTATAAATTGCTAAATCTGTTTATGTTAACAAAATGACAACAAGCATATAGTTTGTTAACAGTAGCAACTTTGATAATATTGCAGTAGTAAGTATTTATGTATGTTATGGTAACAGTAACTTTGTGGTAACAGATGTTAAGAAATATAATGTAAAGTTGGTAAGCAAAGTAATTGTTAACAGTAGCAATTATTCCTGAAATGTAATAGAGAACTCGTTAACAAAATTTGTTGGAGACAATATAAAAACTCTTAGATTGTTGGAATTACTTCACTTTTTTCTTTTGAAATCTGCAAAGAAATAAAACTTAAGTAAAGTTACCGGCCTCCGGGGAAGTCGCGCACGTAGCGCTGCCTAAGAGTTTATCCGGGTCTATGTGCAGACTTTGTTCGAATTCTCCTAGTGGTAAAATTTTTGCTCCACCAGTATCTCGTAGTTGCACACAACGTCGAGAGAGTGACCCTTGACTTAGCTCTGCTCAGAGCAAAATGCGAATAACGAAAATTTTGAAAAGACGAGATTTTGAAGAGAGTTTCGGTAAAGATTTTCGGAAAAGATTTTCGGTGTGTTAGAAGAAGAGAAAGGACCCAATATATATAGACCGATTTGGTCGTTTGTAACGTCTAGGAATTATGACCAATAAAGTTTAACATTACAAAGGAATAAAGAAATAGAATAAAAGTGGTTCGATGAATCTGGACAAAATTAAAGAGTAAACGTTACAAAATTAATGGTTTTGAGCTTTTGCTAGCAGCATACAGCTAACAATTCTCTCCATTTCAACTAATTAAATAAGTTAACTAACAACTATAATTAGCAACTAAAATATTTAGGAAAAAAATAAAAATAGAAAGTTTTTCTAATGACAAGTTTGGGTTTATGGAGGTTACACTTGCACATATTTGAGTATTGTTTGTTGTTTCGACTCCTCCGAGTTTTTCGACGACGTCTGTTGCACTCCATGTTAAACCGAGCCATTTCATGAATAACACACGAGCACTCAACCAAAGAGCAGAATTACTTGTGACAAATAACATCTTATTACATAAAACATATAATTTTGAGTAATCTGTTGAAAGTTGGCTTAATTTTAAATTAAGTGATTGAATAACAGAAAAAATTATATCATGGAATGCTAAGATTATTGTTGATTTTTTCCCCCAGTATACCCATAATGTAAAAGAGGTTTTTGTATACATCTTTTCCACTATCACAATTAATCATTAAAAAGAAGAAGGGAGTAATTAAGCTTTGAATATGTTATACATATCACGAGCTAACATAGTGTCGAAAGGAATCTTCTGCTTAACACTAGTGGGAAAACACGGTTGGTTTTGCTTCGGCTTTTTCAAAAAGCCACCTCCATTTCCTACTTCATTAAAAGTCCGTAAGCGCTGATTCTGCTTCTTGCTCTATATAAATGGAAGGGAAATTAGTATATCCCCCCATCCATACATACCATACCTACCTGTGCGCACGCAGCAATGTGCTCCTCCTTCCTTTTGTGTCCAAATAACTTCTTATTCTACTACCGTTCTAATTCTACTGCTTCTCTTCTTCTTCATCATCCCACACCACCACCACCATCTCCATGCCATGTCTGCTCCAGTTTCTATACTACCACCAAAACACAACAATGTAACCGACCGATTCTCTCCTCGTCTTCAAGTCCAAGATCTCCCTCGATCCCCATGGAGTCTTTGCTACGTGGAATGACACCCTTCCTTTTTGCCGTTGGCAGGGCGTCGTCTGTGGCAATAGGCATCCGGAGAGAGTCGTCTCGTTGAACTTGACGTCCTTGACCTTGTCGGAGCCATACCACCTCACCTAGCCAAATCTTACCTTCCTCAGGACGATCGACTTCTCCGCAAATGACTTCCAAGGGCCGATCCCCCAAGAACTATCTCGTCTCTCTCGCCTGCAGGATCTTGACCTTAGCCATAATTCGCTCAGCGGGATGATACCGTGGGAGATCAGCCATTGTTTAGGCCTCCAAACCATAGATATGTCTTACAACAAGCTTGGAGGATTTATCCCTACTGAGTTTGGTTCTCTTCCCTCCCTCCATTCTCTCCATCTAACAAACAATAGTATTACTGGGAAATACCGGCCTCTCTTTCCAACGCTTCATCTCTTAATATTCTAGGACTGTCATTCAATCGATTTTCAGGAGGAATTCCACCATCTTTGGGAGAACTCTCTCTACTGAAAGTTCTCAGTTTGGGAGGTGACAATCTGGAGGGATCCATCCCACCTTCGCTATGGAACCTCTCCTCTCTTGAGTATCTTCATTTGGGCTTCAACCAGCTGAAAGGCTCACTTCCACAGGATTTAGGCCAGACACTTCCACATCTTAAACATTTATATGCCTACTCCAACAAAATGCATGGCCCCATACCTATATCTTTGTTGAATGCTTCGCTACTTAGTGATATTGATCTTAGTGAAAACAATTTCATTGGAAGGATTCCTCCAAACCTGGGGAGCTTACAATATTTACGCGTCTTGATTCTGTACGACAATCAATTGGAAACTAGGGAGCCCCTTGATTGGAGCTTCCTTACTTCTTTAAGCAATTGCACAATTTTAGAGCGGTTGCTAATAGACCACAACAACCTTGGAGGCTTGCTACCAAAATCAATTGCAAACATTTCTACCACTCTACGATGGCTATCAATGGCACACAACTCCATAGAAGGAAGCATCCCTCCAGAGATTGGAAACCTTGTCGGTCTAGAGTATTTTGATCTCGGCCCAAATTTCTTTCAGGGCATATTCCTGCCTCCATCGGACTGAAGAACTTACATCTAATAGACTTATCATTCAACAATCTTTCCGGAGAAATCCCATCCACTATGGGCAACCTCTTGCAATTAAATGAACTTTTCTAGATTTCAATAACTTTAATGGAAGTATCCCATCCAGCCTTGGCAATTGCAAGTCTTTGGAATTACTGAACCTTAGAAACAATAAGTTGACAGGCACAATACCTAAAGAAATCTTCAGTATCTTTAGCCTCAGCGTACAACTTTTATTTGATGAAAATCAGTTAACAGGCACGATACCCCCGGAAATAGGTAACTTGATAAATATAGGACATATACGGTTGTCTGGAAATAAATTGTCAGGGGAAATACCCAATAGCCTTGGCAAATGTCAGGTTCTGCAAATCCTTCATCTTGATAGAAACTTCTTTGAAGGAAGTATCCCTGCATCATTAAGTGCATTAAAAGGCCTTCAAGAGCTCGATCTTTCACAAAATAATTTGTCGGGTAAAATACCGACATTCCTAGGGGACTTCCCTGACCTACATGATCTGAACCTATCTTTCAATAACTTTGAAGGTGAAGTGCCAAGAAAAGGGGTCTTCAAAAATAAGAGTGAGATTTCGGTCCTTGGCAACGAAAAGCTGTGCGGGGGGGATCCGGTTTTGCATCTACCTATTTGTGCATTTTTGGGTCCAAAGAAGAATCATAAGTCTCCGAAACTTGCGGTGATCATTACAATTTTTAGCGGATCTTTGTGCTTGTTCTTGCTCTTCCTTTTTGTTGCTTTCCGTCGTTGGATACGTCAAAGATCAAGAAGGAAACCTATGGAAAACTATACCATCAAGGAGCAGCATATAAGTATCTCATATGCTGAACTTTTCAAAGCAACAAATGGATTTTCTGAAGAAAACCTAGTTGGTTCTGGTAATTTTGGTTCTGTATATCGAGGAATGCTAGACGATCATGAGAATGATGCTAAAGTTATTGCAGTGAAAGTATTTAACCTTCAACAACTGGGAGCTTTGAAGAGCTTTGTAACTGAGTGTGACGCTTTTAGAAATATCCGGCACCGGAACCTTATCAAGATACTGACTGCATGTTCAAGTGTGGATTTCAAAGGCAACGACTTCAAGGCAATGGTTTTCGAGTTCAAGACCAATGGCAGTTTAGAAAGTTGGTTGCATCCGGAAGGAAATGATCCTTTCGGACTGAAGACATTGAAGCTTATGCAGCGGATAAATATAGCGATGGACGTGGCATCTGCATTGGAGTATCTCCACCACCATAGTCAGGTTCCCATTATTCATTGCGATTTGAAGCCAAGCAATATTCTTCTTGATGATGCATGACAGCCCTTGTGAGTGACTTTGGGCTAGCTAGATTCATCGACAAGTCCATAACAAGTTCTACCAGCTCCTTTGGAATTAAAGGAACTATTGGGTATATTGCTCCAGGTTAGTCAGTCATCAAGACGAATTTATTATTTCTTTTTTTGGGATAAATTAAACTTTTGTGTTGATTTTAAAAATTGTTCTACAGATTTAGCTATTCTTGATAATTTAGTTTAATATAATTCCATGTCTAGAAGAACTAAATGGGAGTCATATGAAAATAACTCTAAGGCTTATCTAGATTGAGATAGTCATTTCATTTGTCCTTATTCCTTGAATAAAAATTAAGACATTATGGATTCATTTTCGTCATCTTAGGCTTTGTTGCACGTATAATCCGGCAAAGGACTATATCTTTCTCTATATCCTTAACTGACATGTATTCGACACGACACTTTCTCGACACATGTCAGATAGATCTTGCTAAACAATTCTAGGCTCTAAGAGACCAAAATAATGGTTGAAAGTCATTTATACATGTGTGTATCAGATCTTCTTGCAAGTCTTTGCAACCTAGTTCTTAGGAGAAGTTAAGAATCATTTTTAGTGTTTACACTTTTTAATGTGTTGTGCTTAATGTCTTATCTTGTAAAGGTCAGTCCAAATATGTAAAAGGAAGTTACATTAGGAAGATGACATACAACACAATATTTGTAGGATCTCTATGAAAATTAAAATAGTCGACACAATTTTTTGATTAATGGTTTTGTTCTTGTAGTTCATGTTCTTGTTGTCCACTTTATTGTTCTTCTCTTCTTTTGTTGTTGTTGTTCTCTACTCCATTCACATAACTAATTAAATATTAGTGTTTGGTTCAAATGAAGAGTGTGGAATGACCAACAACGTTTCTACTCATGGAGATGTCTATAGCTACGGGATACTTCTGATGGAGCTATTTACTGGGAAGAGACCAACGGATGGTGCTTTTAAGGAAGGCATAACGCTTCGTACGTTCGTCAAGGATGGATTGTCTGAAGGGCTTATTAGCACCATAGATGAGTGCTTGCTATCAAATGGAGTTCAAGCTAGTGACCATTCTCAAACAATAAATCATGCAAAAACTTTTGAATGTGTTTCTTTGGTGCTTAGAATTGGTCTCCTATGCACAAATGATTTGCCAACGGAGCGAATGGAGATTAAAAAGGTAAGGAATGAACTGAATGATATCAAGAACAAATTCTTTAGGAAATAATGTTGTAGAGAACTTTAACAAGGTCAATTCCACTAGCATATAATGCTAGAACTAAATGAAAGTGATATGCCTGAACAAAAATTTGAAAGTTATTTCTGATTTCAGTATATCACTCTTGTATTAGTCTTATTGTCTATTAATAAAACTTTATTATTTATCATCCTCTTACTTTAATTCTATTAACAAGGTCAGTTCAGCGACATATATACCAAAAATCTTGTACTTAGTTGTTTATCTTCTAAAGAAATGAAGAAAGCAGAAGCTTTTGAAAGTAGAATCCCGTCTTCTTCCATAAGCTATTGAACTTCTGTAACAAAGATATCCTAGGGATGTGAAGGTCTTCTATTGATGCCAAATGGCCAAAATCAACATTGACTTGGAGATTTGAAAGTCTTGTAATGAAGTCAATTGGGTCCCATCTGAATTAATTTGGGACATGATGGTCTTCTAATGTTGCAATTTTTGGGATAAATTGAAAATTTTATGATGTTTTTAAACATTGTTCTTCAGATTTATCTTATTTTATGACAGTTATAAACTAAATGCCATGAAGAGAAGAACTTACTCGGAGTCATATGACAATAATTCAGATATCTAGGCTAACTCTGATATCCAGGGTTGAAGTAGTCATTTCATTTTCCTTTATTCCTTATATAAAATATGAAGAAAATAATTTATTCCAATTTACTTCATCTTAAGCTTTGTTGCACAAATACTCTTGCTACAGACCATATCTTTGTTCCTATGTGTGCTTGACACGTTTGCATCAATACGTGATGCGTATCCGATACGACAATTTCTGGAAGTCATTTTGTATGATTGATAAAAGAAGGAAAGAAATAAGTCATTAGAAAAAGTTATTTATGATTGCTATACAATTCACTTATTGTATCAGATTTGTTAGTTACTTAAAAACTTTTTGTAATTTATGGTGTTACATCTATCATACTCTTTGGTTTCCTTTTATCAACAAAGTCAATTACATCAACATTGACTAGTGGAACTAGATACCCCAGATTTTGAGCTTGGTTGTTTGGTATATATCTTCTGAGCGTATGAGTGCACTTAGCACTTATCCTATAGTATTATGTTTTATAAAAGAAGGAAGTAAGAAAGAAATTAAATGGCTTATTTTATTTTATTTGGATTTTCCCTTATAAATTACAAAAATCTTTGTGGTTCATGTGATTATTAATATTATTTGAGAGAATCAGGGGAAGAAACCCTCTCCCCAGTGTTTCATTAAAGAGGGTTTTTACAAAACCAAACAGTTACAAAGAAAAATCACAACCTACATATCCAAATACAAAATATGAGTATATTGAATCCTAACCACAGACTAGTGTGCTCTCAACTCACTAACATGCAGCATGTCAGAAATTCGACACCAAGGCATGTCACATGTGCAGTTGGGCTTCCCTTCTTGGCAACAGGCATCTGTTGGATGTGTAAAACATTAAATTGACAGACAAGTTACGTATTCTTTCTGGTGCACTATATGCAGGTAGTTGCCAAACTTTTATATCTTGTTTAAAAATGAATCTAAAGCAAATCTTTCATTCACCAATTATTGTCTCTCTAAGTATAATTTTCTAAACACACCATCATTTTCAAAGAGAGCTGAAATATTCTCGAGACATGCTTTATGAAGTTTGCAAAAGACTACATTAAGTTTGTAACAATTGATATCAATGCTTATCCTCTCAGACGAGTCGATTCTCGTAATTATGTATGTTTTTACAAGCGTTTGTTTTTTTTTTCCTTACATGAGGAGTGGTGTTCAAATGTACCTGTAGTATTTCCTTTATTAGCTACTACAAGGGCTGAAATATGTGCGCTCTGCTCATATTTTGCCCTGTCATCTGAAACCAAGCAATTTGTTCTTAAATGCTAATTGTGAGATAAAATAGACTATGCCCATCAACTGAGGCTGATAACTGAGGTACGACTATGTCCATCACTAGAGTAATAAATTTGAAAATAATTTTGCAAATTAATATAATTTTGAATTCTATATCGTACATGTTTTAACCCATGGTTGGATACTAGGAAGCATGTCCACTCCAAAAATATGGGTTATAATGTGCTGTCGGACATGTATCGGACACAAGTCTAACAAACCAAAATAGGGGTCATGTCCATGTTGTTGTATCCTTATTGTATCTTATCCATGTCAATGGAACATAGGTAAGATATGCATTTAAATTGTAATAGAATTCTCAAACTTATATCAGGGTTTTGTACAATCCTAGTTCAACCCTGAACCTTAGGAGTTATTCAAGAGTAGTTGAGAGGAACACTATTAAGTGTGGTGTGATTGCAAAATATAGCAACATAAAGACAATTTGTTATTATTTGTAGGTTGAACATCATTACATCGTCATATATACCAAATTAAACCTGCTTCAATTGTGAACATATATTGTTGCATTGTTAAGTTTGAACACGCTGAATTGTTAACGTAATCATGCAAACCGATATCACTTTACAATTTAGACCGATTTTAGCATGACACCTTGATTCCTCTTATTCCTCCAAAAAGTTAATAGGTTCACTGGATAACTCAAACCTTGGGTTTCTATGTATGGGTGTTATGTTCTCTTTTTTATTGTACATGGACAGTTATCAATTTTATGGCCCTTATACAATGTCAATGTGTTACGGTTTTTATAGTATATAATTTATTTTTCTTTTCAACATTCACAAGCAGTATCGGTCGATACCGATATGATTTGGCATGTCCCAATCTGTTACGGGTATGCATTTCTGAGACGGGCATCCTCATGTTGGTCCATGATATTTTCAAGAAGCAGCAAGCCTGCAAGTCTATCTATTGCTATGTAGCGTCTTGATGGTTAATTTCCACTACGATTCCAATCAGTGACAGAATTATGACGTCGCTGATTAGCAATGGCATGTCGGTACACGTCGCTAAATCAGCGACGGTCATGTCCCTGAAATATATCGTGACAGCGACAAATAACGACGTTTTTGCTGTCAATGACCATCTATTAGGCAACATCAATAATTCGTCGCTGATAACGTAGCTAATTTTTTTTAGCGACGTTATTTTGCATATAAGCTACGTTTTTCGGCGTCGCTAATATGACTTTTTTGATAGTGTTCAAAATATAGAAAATTTGTCTTTTTAAGCTCCATTTCATCCTCTCATTCTATACAAGGAGAATGACCCTGGCAAAGGACAGCACAAGCTACTTCTGTCCCTTAATAGTTGGGGGGAAAATATGTCATGACTTTAAAAATTCAATATACAAGTGCCTAAATACGACATGTAAATTTTCAGTACCTCCAGGAAAAAAGCATTTCAACTGCCAAGTTTTCCAATTAAATGCTGTTGGGACACAACGGAAATAAACCCAAGAAACTCAGAAAAAATTCACAACTACAAAGACAATGATTTACGTGGTTCGGCCAAGTTGCCTACTTCCACAAACGAGGGTTTTTTAGTTCCACTATGAAGAAGAAAATGGATTACAATAGCTCTCAACACTTCTCTTCTTGCACTCAAGAACTCTCTATCACAAAAAAAATCATAAATTTTTTGTGTTAAACTTACTCAACAACTTTAGCTCTCTTGTGTTGAACTTATTCAACAAGTTGAGCACAATAAGATACTTGTGTTGAACTTATTCAACAACTTATATTAAGCACTCTTGGAGGTGTATTTTGTGGAGAACCTTTAGATCCCTTTACATACAATAGAAATCTCATCCTATGTAGGCTTAAAATCCAATCTTATATAGGATTATATGTTGGAAATCCAATCCTATGTAGGATAATAATATATATGGTCAAATCCAATCTTATAGGATTATCATATATATATATATATATATATATATATATATATATATATATATATATATATATATATATATATGGTCAAAAAAGGTCATGGGCCTATTTTTGGACGCTTTCCTTCGTATCTCCACCTCGGCAAGGTTTTGCCACAAAACCTAGCCGATACACTTCTCCACCGCATAGCTTCACAAATCAACCACTCGTCAATTCTGTCCCTAAGGGCTCTCAAGCAAAACTTCTCCAACTGGCTCTGGATGTAGTGCCCCGTCCCTACATCGTGCCCCGTACTCTGTCCACGGGGTGCGCGAGAAAGGAACACTGTCGCTATCGATTCGGTCGGGACCGATAGGTCGGGATCGGCCGAGTCGATCGAACGGGAACGGTTGAATTAAGATCCATTCCTCGTTATGGAATGTCTTCTTCGGAACCAAGTCCCATATTCAGCGGGTTGCGCCTCGAGGATTGACTCTGCGGCTGAGTCGGGAGAGACCTCCCGTTGCTCTGCTTTTTACGCCGCTTGCGTTGGTTTTGGCTTTGTTTTCTGAATGCGCTTTCGTGAATGTTTTCGATGGTTTTTATGGCTTGCATTTCGAACCTGCATTTCCTATCGAACTCTTTGAATAATACAGTGTTCTAATCGGTTGCTTATACGATTTTAGATAATCGCGTAGGCGACGTCTAGCGCGGCCAACAAGTCCTCTCGCCGAAGTAAACTCAAGGTGAGTGGCTGACCCTTCTCTTCTCGACCCCCTTCTTAAGTAAATCGATAGTGTTGTTGCGGATGAAAGAATGAAAGCAAGGGCACGGACACGGTAAAAGGATCAAGTTTCAAAGAGAGAAAGTAGGCTAGGCCTTAATAACTAAATATTGTCTTAACTCGGTCATTGGACAACTTGTCGACAAGGAGAGAGTTTCCTCGAGCGACTACCCGGGGCTACGGGACCGACTCGGCCTAGGAGGAAACATGGTATAGCTGTGCTGGATGATAGCACGGGTTAAGCGGGAACTTGCAGCGGGGCTCGCTACTTGCGCTGCAAGGGCCCCGGCTAACAAAGCTATAGTCCAGGATGGCTTGTGATGTCAGTGACCAAACACACGTAATATTGCACTTGGAAATGTAAATGATAACAATTGACAGGGAAGAACATGGTAAGTTTCAAAAAGGTGCGGCACGGTCCGCCGGGGTAAGTTCCGACGTAAATTACATTATGCTTGTCATTTCTCGCTTGAAATTCATTAGGATGGTTAGAAACATTCATGAACTAAGTCATATAAACTCATTCAACCAAATGAGAGCTTGGAACTTAACTTGCCACGCACCAGTACAAAGTGTAATGTACTGATCCTCGCTCTCCACGCAGGTACCCCGAACCACGAAGGGAGTGCCACCTAAATCTCAAGGCGGCGTGGACACTTTTGAAGCCTCGTCCGTGTAAAGGCTTATTTCTGAATTCCTTTTGAAGACTCTGCATTCAGTACAAAAGAAGACCAATGGCGGCTCGGCTTCCCTCAATCGCAGGTGGAAATGTGTAATGGTTTTTGCTTGTAAAAAGGGATGTAATGTATGGAACGACTATCTCATCGGCGTTCATTTTGTAAGTCGAGTCATGTTGTAGCCCGCGCGACAATGAATGTAATGAAGTCAATGTAAAAGAAGTTTTATCAATGAAAAAAGTCTACTTCTATTTCAATTGTGTCAACCAATTTTTCTGCGTACTCTAACTTGACGTTGTGTTTCGGATAACCTTATAACTATGCCTTGTGCGATCGCAACTTAGGTTCGCACGGCATCACGCCCGGGAGATGACTATCGATTCTACGGAATCGGGGCGTGACATAATGGTATCAGAGCACGGCTTTACATCCTTTGACCTCGCAACGATGAGATAAGTTATTCCATACAATGAGCCCGTAATATTTTGTGACTGATGTGTTTGCCTTCGTATCGCAGAAGTGACGGAGCCCACGGCCGAGCGAGAGCAGAGCGCTTCTAGCGGCTCTAGTAGTTCGCATCGTTCACGGGACGGACCTTCTAACGATACCATCGAAAGGATGCTGCGCATGATGGAGGCGCAGCGGAACCAGTCCGAGAACCGACATCAACAGACGGAGGAACGACAGGCCCAGTTCGAAGCTCGCTTCGAAGCTCGTTTTGACGCACATGCCAAACTTCAACAAAAGCAGCTGGATACCCTGCAGCAGATCGTCCAGACAATAGCGGCCAACGGGAATTCTACGACTACGCCTACCGTCACCGTGCCGGCGATCCAACCCATTGAAGTCGAGACGGAGGATCCCGAGCGTCAACCAGCGGCACCGAAAAAGTACAACTTTGAAGTGTCAGAATTCAAGAAGGCGTGTCACACTTCCTTCAGCGGTACCGAAGGCCCTTCCATGGCGATCGACTGGTTAGAAGAGCTGGAAGATCACTTCGAGCTTCTCGGCATTGAAGAATCGAAGCAAGTCGCTTGCGCACAACTTCAACTACGGTTGAACGCGCACGACTGGTGGGATGTGCGTAAGCGAGCGATCCGACCGGACAACACCACCGCGCCGATCTCTTGGGCTACGTTCCGTAAAGCTTTTGAAGTCCAGTACCTTCCGTCAGCCATTCGTCAAGTGAAGGAGAATGAATTCATGCAGTTGATGCAAGGGAGTAGGACAGTGGAACAGTACGCCGCAGAATTCAACAAGTTGTCTAAGTTTGCTGGCCAGTTTCTGCCGACTGAAGAGTGCCGTGTGCGACGGTTCGAAGTGGGTCTGCGACACTCTATCGGTGCGCATATCGGGGTCCCGGAGTACAAGACCGTGGGCGAGGCTCTAAATCACGCGCTCCGCCTTGAGAACCTGATCCTTCCGGTGCAGACGACGTTGTGCGCCACTCCAATCACAAATGTCCTAGCTATACGGGAGGCAACAATCACACTTCAAAGCGTCTGAACCACGACGGTTACCAGGGATGAACCCCACCATTTTCTTGTGCCAAATGTCAAAACTTCGGTCACCATGCCAACGATTGTCATGTCCTCGAAGGAGGGTGCTTCAACTGCAGAGCAAGGAACCAACAAAAACAAGATTGCCCCCGGATTTGGAATCGTAATGCCCCTCCACAACAACACCGTCAAGAGAATCGAGGACAGGCGCTTCGACCTCCTCCGCCCACTCAACCCGCACCGCAAAATGGCCGAGACCGTCGTCCCAACACTCAGGGCCGCATCTATGCCATGACTCGAGACGAAGCGCTGGCATCAGATACAGTAGTGTCAGGTATACTAAAATTCAATAATGTGCCTGCTCGTGTGTTATTTGATTCAGACGCTTCGCATAGTTTTATATCGGCAGACTTTGCCCCCGAGCACAAATTTCCTGTAATATCATTAGATCTCGACCTTAGCGTAAGCACACCTTCGGGTACACCAATTCTTATAAACTTAGCTTGCACCGGCGGGATTATCTGTATCGGCGGTCAAAAGATCGATCTGGATGTGATAGTTCTAGACATGAAGGACTTTGACATCATTCTGGGAATGGATTGGCTCAGGCCGTGCAACGCAACCATAGACTACGCTGAAAAGAAGGTCACATTCCGCATGCCTGGAGTGCCTGAATTCTGCTACTCGTGTGGTGAGGCGTCGCCGACCTGCATGGTGATCTTCGCAATATCTGCTCGACGGATGCTACATTCCGGGTGCGAAGGCTATCTAGCTTCCGTTCGAGACATGCGACAGGATGGTGTAAACGCGGGAGAGACCGACGTTGTGGCAGAATTCCCAGACGTGTTCCCGGACGAGCTACCCGGCATGCCGCCCGATCGAGAAATAGAGTTCACCATCGACACATTTCCCGACACTCGGCCGATCTCGAAAGCCCTGTACAGAATGGCCCCTGCAGAATTGAAGGAATTGAAGGCACAAATTCAGGAATTACTTGATAGAGGGTTTATCCGTCCGAGTGTCTCGCCGTGGGGTGCGCCCGTGCTATTCGTGAAGAAGAAGGATAGATCGATGCGGCTTTTCATCGACTATCGGGAATTGAACAAAGCCACCGTCCGAAACAAATACCCCCTTCCCCGCATCGACGACTTGTTCGACCAGCTCCAAGGTGCAACGGTGTTTTCGAAGATTGATCTACGATCGGGTTATCACCAACTCAAAGTCAAGCCAGATGACGTGCCGAAGTCTGCCTTCCGCACTCGTTATGGCCACTACGAGTTCTTGGTAATGCCGTTCGGTCTGACAAACACCCCTGCCGTCTTCATGGATCTAATAAATCGGGTGTTCCGTCCGTTCGTTGACAAGTTCGTAGTAGTCTTCATCGACGACATCCTCGTCTACTCGAAGGATCGAGCGTAACATGCAGAGCATCTGCGGACGGTACTCCAAACCCTTCGAGAAAATCAGTTGTACGCGAGGATGAGCAAGTGCGAGTTCTGGCTGAACATCGTCTCATTCCTTGGGCACATCATCTCCGTCGCGGGCATCGCAGTCGATCCGAAGAAAGTCGAGGCAGTTGCTGATTGGAAATGGCCCGCATCAGTTAGCAAAATTCGAAGCTTCCTAGGCTTGGCGGGATACTACCGACGCTTCGTGAAGGACTTCGCGAAGATCGCATCGCCGTTGACTCGCCTCACCCAGAAAGGAGTCGCATTCAAGTGGTCAGACGACTGTAAAGCTTCCTTCCAGGAGCTCAAACAACGGCTCGTTTTGGCCCCAATACTTGCTCTTCCTGAAGGGACGGAGGGATTTCAAATCTTCTGCGATGCTTCTGGCCAGGGCTTGGGGTGTGTGCTCATGCAGCGGGATAAGGTGATATCTTTTGCTTCCCGGCAGTTGAAGCCGTACGAGAAGAACTACCCCACGCATGACCTAGAATTGGCGACGATTGTGTTTGCATTGAAGCTGTGGCATCACTATCTCTATGGCGTAGCATGCAGGATTTATACGGACCACAAAAGCCTCAAGTATCTCTTCACCCAGAAAGAACTGAATTTGCGGCAGAGGCGATGGCTCGAACTAATCAAAGTCTATGACTTATCAATCGACTACACGCCGGGCAAGGGAAATATGGTTGCAGATGCGCTGAGCCGGAAGTACTTAGCTTTGTTATGCATCAACGATCGACTGCTGCGTGACTTGGAAGGAATGGGCATCGAACTCCGAGTTCGTTTCAGAGACGTGAAACTAACGCAACTGCGGGTGGAACCGAGCCTACTGGAGAGGATCAAGTCTGCACAGAAGGACGACCCATACCTGGAGAAGATGCAAAAGCTGATATCGACAGGAAAAGCGTCCGACTTTGCAGAAGACGAGTCGGGAGTATCGCGCGTGAAGGGACGACTATGCGTACCGGACGACGTAGAACTTAGAATGGAGATAATGACGGAGGCGCACTATGCAAAATATTCTTTGCATCCTGGCAGCACCAAGATGTATAAGGACCTCCGCGTTGTCTTTTGGTGGCACGGCATGAAGAGGGACGTAGCGCTCTTTGTGTCAAAATGTATGGCATGTCAGCAAGTCAAAGCCGAGCACCAGCGACCGGGCGGGGAGATGCAGAACCTCGCCATTCCAGAGTGGAAGTGGGATCACATCACTATGGACTTCGTTGTTGGCTTGCCGAGGACGCCGCGGGGAAACGATGCCGTCTGGGTCATCGTCGATCGACTAACCAAGTCAGCGTACTTTATCGCCATCAAAGTTACTTGGAGCGTCGACCGCCTTGCTCAGATATACCTTGATGAAATAGTTCGGCTGCACGGGGTCCCAGTTTCTATCGTCTCTGATCGGGATGGACGGCTCGTAGCGCGCTTCTGGAGTAGTCTTTATTCAGCACTGGGGACCAAGTTGAAGTTCAGTTCAGCTTATCATCCTCAGACTGACGGCCAAACAAAGCGGGTGAACCAAATTCTCGAAGACATGTTACGACTCTGTTTCAATTGTGTCAATTGTGTCAATCAATTTTTCTGCGTACTCTAACTTGACGTTGTGTTTCGGATAACCTTATGACTATGCCTTGTGTGATCGCAACTTAGGTTCGCACGGCATCACGCCCGGGGGACGACTATCGATTCTACGGAATCGGGGCGTGACACTGGAGAAGCTTTCTTCTTCTTATACATTCTCTTGTAGCCTATAGCTCGCTTGCCTTTGGACAATGGAACCAAATTTCATGTACAGTTTTTGTGGAGAGACTCAATCTCGTCCTGCATAGACACCATCCAGTTCTCGCTGCTAGTATCTTTGACAGCTTGTCTAAATGTAATAGGCTCGTCATCAGCAACTGGTAGTGCATATGCCACCACATTTAACTGTCCATAGTGCTTTACCGGTTCCTCAAATCCATACATGTGTAATGGCTTGACCGATCTCTTTGGCCTAGTGGTGGCCAAAGAATCTTGTTGCTGGTGCTGCTCATCCTCTGGTTGTTGCTCTTGTGGGACTTGGTGAACATCTTTAGAAAACTCTACCTCACTGATGCATCCTCAGATGACTCAATCTCAACTGTTTGAGATTTGCTAGATACACCACCATCCTGATCGGACCCACTTTTCTTGCTTGAAGCTAACACTAAAGGCTCATCGAATGTGATATCCCTGCTGATTAAGAACTTCTTATTCTCCAAGTAGTACAGAAGGTAGCCCTTCACTCCTTGTGCATATCCCAGGAATATGGCTTTCTTGGGTATCGGATCTAACCTATCCTCATTGACATGATAGTAAATTTTGCATCCAAACACGCGTAAAGTACTGTAATCTGCTGGTTTGTCGGTCATCACCTCATATGGAGTCTTACAATCTATAGCCGAAGTTGGTGATCTATTAACCAATTACTGCGCCATGTGTATAGCATCCGTCCACCATTCTTTGCCTAAACCGGCATTGAAGAGCATACATCTTGCTTTCTCAAGCAAAGTTTGGTTCATCCTCTCTGCTAACTCATTTTTCTGTGGTGTGTTCCTGACAGTCCAATGTCGAACGATACCTTCTTAAGCACATAAATCTTTGAAAGGTCAATAGGTATATTCAGTACTATTATCAGACCTCAGTGTCTTAACCTTTCTGTCCGTTCTGTTCTCCACCATCACTTTCCACTGCTTGAACTTTTCGAACACTTGATCCTTGGTTTTAATGAAATACAACCAAACATAACGTATATAATCATCAATAAAAGTAACATAGTGCTTTGTTCTTGGAAGGAATCTTGCTAGGTTCCCATACATTTGTATGCACATAGTCGAGAATACCTCTTGTCTTCTGCTTGCTTGTACTGAAGGTCACCCTGTGTTGTTTGCCATAAACGCAATGCTCACAGAAATTCATACTTGGTTTCTTCAAGTTCTTCAGTAAACCTTGTTTACTCAGTAATGACAGGCCTTTCTCACTCATATGCCCAAGCCGCATATGCCAAAGACGCGTGCTATCAGACAAATCAGATGTACTGACTGCTAAAGTCCCAGTCCCAGTGCTTCCCAATAAGATATAGAGGTTACCCTATCGGTGACCTTTCATCACCACCAAAGAACTACGAACAACTCGCAAGACTCCACCCTTGACGACGAACTTGTTACCATTCGAGTCAAGCGTACCAAGAGAAATAAGATTTTTCTTGAGATCGGGAACATGTCTGACATCGGCCAAAGTCCGCACAATTCTATCATACATTTTTACCTTAATAGACCCAATTCCAACAGCTCGACATGCATTATTGTTGTCCATCAACGCAGAACCACCATCTGTCGCCTTGTAGGAAGAAAATCACTCACTCTTTGGACACATATGGTACGAGCATCCAGAATCGAGAATCCAACGGTCACTCATGTTGTCATGTGCCACCGAAAAACAGACTATGTCACTGTCAGCTTCTGAAGCACAGTTTGCTTCATCACCTTCTCTCTCTCTGTCTTATTGTCCTTTTTCTTGTTCTTTTTCTTTGGATGAGGACACTTATTTGCATAATGTCCTTTCTCATTGCAATTGAAGCACTTCATTTTCTCAATAGGTGTCTTGGACTTGGATCTTGACCATCTGCTATAAGATGCTCTATCGTTTGTCCTCTTTCTTACCGTCAAACCTTGGGTTTGGTCTCCACCGTTTCCACCACTAGAAGCCAACTGCCGTACCTCATTAGACAATAAGGCACTAGTCGCATCTTCTACGAAAATTGAGTCCTTCCCGTATAGTAATTTTTGAATAAGATTCTCATAAGAATCGGGCAAAGAAAATAAGATAATTAGCGCCAAACGATCATCTTCTTCATGTATGTCAACATCCTTCAAGTCGAAAATAATTCGATTGAATTTTGAAATATGATCCCGACTTGATATACCTTCCTCCATCACTAGTATATAGAGTGACTTTAACATATAAAGTCGGTTGGTGAGAGTCTTCGTCATGTAGAGTGATTCCAACTTCAACCAGAGCCCAGCGACGGTGGTTTCGTCCTTCACAGAGTACATGACATCCCCAGGCGAATGTGGGCAAATGCTTCGAGATCCATGTCATCCCAATCATCATCTGTCATGCCAGCGGGCTTCTTCGATTTTTTCCGTAGCCTTGTGAAGCTTTTGCGATATGAGAACGTTATTCATCTGACTTTTTCAAAAGCCAAAATCATTCTTCCCATTGAACTTCTCAATTTCATACTTCCCGATCCTTTTTGACGGAGCCATATCAAAAATCTACCCAATTAACTTTCTCTAAGAACTTTGTCGGACACCTTGCTAGACTCCCAAATCTCTGATACCAATTTGTTGGGGCACAACGGAAATCAATCCAAAAAATTCGATAATATCTCAGAAAAAATTCACAACCACATAGACCTATTTTTGGACGCTTTTCTTCATATTCCATACCAATTAAGTTACAACAGGACGATCACCATTATCCACAAGAAAAATACTAGGCTACTACATTCATCTCTCTCGCTCGCACGAATAATCTTCCAACATAATTCATCAAACACCAAAATTATGATTTCCCTAAACTCTACCATAATAGGCAAACAAACACTAAAATTACCAAACCCAAAATCGGAAGCTTCGTCAGCAGCAGCAGTAGCAGCAGTAGTAGCAATGTTTTGGCCTAATTAATTTGTACTATGCGTTTAGGTACTTTACTCCTGTCCTGTGTTAAAAACGAGTTTTTAATCTTAAGCCCACTTTTCTTAATATTGACTTGTTCAGCAATTAGACTAGTTCCTGAGATGTAAAGGTCTTCACCATCATCATCAGCAACATCGACTTTGAAAGAAAAGTCGAAAGTCTTCCTAATGAACCCAACTGGGAAGAAAAAAAAAGGTTTAATTACAACTTGATACCCTCAACTATTTTTCTTTTTCAAGTTCATACCCTAAACTTTTTTACTCAACAACTTAATACCATCAACTATTTTATATTTTCAACTTCATACCCTAAAATTTTAAAAATTCAAAAATACTATTTGAGCAGGGACATTATTGTCCAAAAAAAATTCATGGTATTAAGTTGAAAAAAAAATTTTAGGATATCAAGTTGAAAAACGAAAATAATTAAGGGTATCAAGTTACAATTAAGCCGAAAAAAAAAATATGAACCCGTCCTAATTAATTCAGATTTTTAATGATGCAAATTTGACTGAAAAAAAAGAATATGAACATAAAGTCTTCATCATCATCATCATCAGCAGCAACAACCGACTTGTATAAAATTTGGGAAGCTTCTGATGTCTTAGAAGTGAGAATCAGTCGCAACACTTCTGGGCAACAACTGACTTGTATGAACTATTGGCAAATAATTTATGCAGAAAAACAAACACGTCCCCATCTGAGTTGATTTTGGAGGTGAGATGGTCCTCTTGATTTTGGATGTGAGTCTCCATCTGAGTGGTTTTCTTTATTGTACAGACTAAGCGGCATAGCAAAGTTTTTCCAACCACAAAAGTTTCTGAAAAATATAGTAAATTTTTGGTATATCGGTTTGTAGCTGTTGTTACAAACCTGCAGACATTCGAGTATTGTTTGTTGTTTCGACAGGACGACGTCTACTGCGCTCCGTCGTTAAACATGAGCCATTTCATAAATAACATATGACCATTCAGCTGATGAGCAAAACTACTTGTAACAAATAACATTTAGTTACATAAAACATGTAAAATTTTGAGTAATCCGATGAAAGTTGAATAAGAAAAAAAATTATATATGCTAAGATTATTGTTGAATATGTAGTATCTAGGGGTGAGCATTATTCGGTTTTGGACCGAAAATCGAACCGAACCGAACCGAATAAAGTTTCGGTTCGGTTTTAAAAAAATTCGGTTCGGTTTCGGTTTTGAAAATACTAAATTTTCTTATTCGGTTTCGGTTTTGGGTTTCTGTTTCGGTCCAAAACCGAAAACCGAATAATAAAATTTAATTAATTAATTAATATATATATATATATATATATATATATATATATATATATATATATATATATATATATATATATGTGTGTATGTGAGTGTGTGTACTATATATATAAGTATTAATATATATAGGTATATACTAAATATGTCTATGTATATTTAGTTACTATGTATATTTAGTTACTATATATATTAACAAAAAAAGCTCAAAAAAATCAAAAAAATATGAATAAACCGAATAAACCGAAAATCGAACCGATTTAATTCGGTTCGATTTGATTCGGTTTTGGGCCAATTCGGTTCGATTTCGGTTTTGCTTATTCGGTTTCGGTCCAATTCGATTTTGGGTTATTCGGTTCGGTTTAATCCGAATAAACCGAATGCTCACCCCTAGTAGTATCCACAATGTAAAAGAGAGATTTTTGTCTTGTAAGATGTCGCGGTGTAATTCATCATCTATTTTGACATTGGTGCAAAATAGTGCTAACATTAGTTGGTTGGTTGGTTAGGTATGCTTCTTATTTTTCAAAAAGTAGCCTCCAATTTCCTACTTCCGTAAAAGTCATAAGTGCTAATTCTACCTCTGGCTCTATATAAATGGAAGGGTAATGAGTATACGAGAGTATAATCAATCAATCAATCATAGAGAGAGATTCCCATACCATTCCATACGCAGCAATGTGCTCCTCCTCCTCCCTTTTGTGTCTGCCTAAAATAGCATCTTCTTCTTCTACCATTCTAACTCTACTTCTACTTGTTCTCTTCATCATCATCCCACACCACCACCACCACCACCACCACCATCTCCATGTCATGTCTGCTCCAGCTGCTATACTACCACCAAAACACAACAATGTAACCGACAGGTCTTCTCTCCTCGTCTTCAAGTCCAAGATCGCCCTCGATCCCCATGGTCTCCTCTTTGCTACGTGGAATGACACCCTTCCCTTCTGTCGTTGGCAGGGTGTCGTTTGTGGCCGTAGGCATCCAGACAGAGTCGTCTCGTTGAAACTGACGTCCTTCGACCTAGTCGGAACCATACCACCTCACCTAGCCAATCTTACCTTCCTCAGGACGATCGACCTCTCCTCCAATCACTTCCATGGGCTGATCCCACAAGAGCTCTCTCGTCTGTCTCGTCTTCAGAATCTTAACCTTGGCGATAATTTGCTAAATGGGATAATTCCGTCGGAACTTAGCCGTTGTGTAGGCCTCCAAACCATAAATATGTCTTACAACATGCTTGGAGGATATATCCCTAGCGAGTTTGGTTCTCTTCCCTCCCTCTATCGTCTCCATCTAACAAACAATAGTATTACTGGACAAGTACCGTCTTCTTTGGCTAACGCGTCATCTCTTAATTATATATCACTATCATACAATCCACTTTCAGGAGGAATTCCACCATCCTTGGGTAAACTCCCTGTACTAAAAGTTCTCGCTTTGGGAGGTAACAATCTGGAGGGATCCATCCCGCCTTCGCTATGGAACCTCTCCTCCCTTGAGTATCTTGGTTTGGGCTTCAACCAGCTAAAAGGCTCACTTCCACAAGATTTAGGCCAGACACTTCCACACCTTAAATATCTACTTACCTACTCTAACAAAATGGATGGCTCCATACCTCTCTCTTTGTCGAATGCTTCGCAGCTTAGCGATATTGATCTTTCCTACAACAATTTCAGTGGAAGGATTCCTCCAAACCTAGGGAGCCTACGAAATTTACGCATCATGATTCTAGGTTATAATCAGTTGGAAGCTAGGGATCCCCTTGATTGGAGCTTCATTACTTCTTTAAGCAATTGCACCACCTTAGAAATGCTGCAAATAGATAAAAATGACCTTGGAGGCTTCCTGCCAAAATCAATTGCAAACATTTCTGCCAATCTACGATGGCTAACAATGGCAGGAAACTCCATAGAAGGAAGCATCCCTCCTGAGATTGGAAACCTCGTTAGCCTAACGATGCTTCATCTCGGCATAAACTTTCTTTCAGGTCGTGTTCCTGCCTCCATCGGGTTGCTCAAGAACTTACAGGCATTAGACTTGCACTCCAACAATTTTTCTGGAGAAATCCCATCCACTATGGGCAACCTCTCGCAATTAATCGGACTTTATCTAGATTTCAATAGCTTTAGCGGAAGTATCCCATCCAACCTTGACAACTGCAAGTCTTTGGAAACACTGAACCTTAAACACAATAAGTTGACAGGCACAATACCTAAAGAAGTCTTCAGTATCACTAGCCTCACCCAAGGGCTTTCATTTGAGGAAAATCAGTTAACGGGCATGATACCTTCGGAAGTAGGGAGTTTGATAAATACAGCAGAGATATCATTGTCTGGAAACAAATTGTCAGGGAAAATACCCAATAGTCTTAGCAAATGTCAGGTTCTGCAAATCCTTCGTCTTGGTAGAAACTTATTTGAAGGAAGTATCCCTACATCATTAAGTGCATTAAGAGGCCTTCAAGAGCTCGATCTTTCACAAAATAATTTGTCTGGAAAAATACCGACATTCCTAGGTGACTTTCCTGACCTACATGATCTGAACCTATCTTTCAATAACTTTGAAGGCGAAGTGCCAAGAAAAGGTGTCTTTGGAAATAAGAGTGAGATTTCGGTCCTTGGCAACAATAAGCTCTGCGGGGGGAATCCGGTTTTGCATCTACCTATTTGTGCATTTTCACGTCCTAAGAAGAATCATAAGTCTCCTAAACTTGCAGTGATAATTTCAGTTGTTAGCGGAATTTTGTGCTTGTTCTTGATCTTCCTTTTTGTTGCTTCTCGTCGTTGGGTACGTCAAAGATCAAGAAGGAAACCTATAGAAAACTATACCATCAAGGAGCAACATATAAGTATCTCATATGCTGAACTTGTCAGAGTAACAAATGGATTTTCTGAAGAAAACCTAATTGGTTCTGGTAATTACGGTTCTGTATATCGAGGAACCCTAAATGATCACGAGAATGACACTAAAGTTATTGCAGTGAAAGTATTTAACCTTCAACAACTGGGAGCTTTGAAGAGCTTTGTAGCTGAGTGTGACGCTTTTAGAAATATCCGACACCGAAACCTTATCAAGATACTGACTGTATGTTCAAGTGTGGATTTCAAAGGCAACGACTTCAAGGCAATGGTTTTCGAGTTCAAGCCCAATGGCAGCTTAGAAAGTTGGTTGCATCCGGAAGGAAATGATCCTTTCGAACAGAAGACATTGAAGCTTATGCAGCGGATAAATATAGCGATTGATGTGGCATCTGCATTGGAGTATCTCCATCACCATGGCCAGGCTCCTATTATTCACTGCGATTTGAAGCCAAGCAATATTCTTCTCGATGATGACATGACAGCCCTTGTTAGTGACTTTGGGCTAGCCAGATTTATCAATAAGTCCACAACAAGTTCTACCAGCTCCTTTGGAATTAAGGGAACTATTGGATATATCGCTCCAGGTTAGTAAATTATCAAGATGAATGTATTTTTTGGGGTAATTTTTTTTTTATGATGTGTTTGAATTTTTCTTCAGATTTAGCTTATTCTTGATAGCTAGAATTTAGTTTAATTGGATGTCATGTTGAGAAAAACTTAAGGGGAGCCATATGACAATAACTCTTGATCAAGGCTAAGAAAGTCGTTTCAATTGTCCTTATTTCTTGAATAAAAATGAAGACAATAATTGAGTCCATTTACTTCTTCTTAGGCTTTGTTGCATAGATACTCTTGCAAACGACTAACTCTTATCCTTACCTTACTTCTATTTGACATGACCCTTTATCTACATTATATCATGTATGTCTCGCTCAACTCCAAAGGGACCAAAAAAATGGTTGAAAGTCATTTTGTATGTTTGTGATCGTGCTAAACATATTGGAGTTTATGAAAAAGTGTGTAAAACATGTATCCTTTATTGAACTTGTATCCGGAATTTTATCTTTCTAGAACCTAGCATCTACTAGGAACATACATAAATGTAATAAATATAGATATTATTAGAATCTTATGAGTGAAATATGTATTTAGATGGGTAAAGTGCAAAATGCCCCTTCTTATATTTGCATCGTTAGCAAAAAAAAGACCACGTAGACGTTTGCATCAATTAAACCCTCTCGCAATAGATAACTTGATGAAAATAACCACTCCCGTCTATTATTGGTTGGAAGTGAACTTTAGAGGCTGCTTTTTCAAAAAAAAAAAAAAAAAAAAAAATTCATGATATACCCAAAAAAACCTGACACTTTTAGAACCACGAAGGAATGGTAGTTTACAGGATTGGTTTTTTTTGCACTTTATCCCATGAATGGGTTTACATTTTTAAAAAAATCATGACATACCCAAAATACCACTAAAACTTTTAAAATAAATCTTGATATACCCAAAAAAAAAAAGAATGTAATGAATTTTTTAACATGTATGTATTGCAAGGTTAGATTTAATTTTAAAAAGAAATAAAAAATCAGAGCAACATATACCTAAAATCTTAATATATTTAATTTTTTTGGAGATATTGAGACTTTGAGTCTTGAATAAGTTACAATATTTCTATTTGGGTCTCCATAATAGACATAACTAGTGTTTGGATCTTTAACTAACGGTTGACTGTTAAACCCAACTAAAAAAAATAAAAAAAATAAAAAAATGAAAAACGAAAGAAAAAATGAAAAAACCAACTGTTGACATATTTAGAATATTTTGTCCCTTTTTTTGTTTTTTCATTTTTTTTTTCATTTTTTGTTTTGTTTCGTTTTTTCTTTTATTTTTCTTTTTACGTTTTTATCGATTTTTTATTGCTTTTCCATTTTCTTTCTTTTTCGTTTTTATTCTTTTTTATCCTTTTTTGTATTAATAACACATTAATATATGCAAATAAATATATTAATATATTAGTATACAAATAAATATAGAAAATAATAAATTAATATAGATGATAACAAATAAATATATTAGCACCCACCCAAAACCTAATGGCCTATCTTCCGCCACCAAAACGAACATAAACTAAACTAACAAGGTTTTTTTTTGCACTTTACCATTAAGTTTTAGACGGATATAATCGTCATTTTATATCTAATTCGATGTCCGTTAATAGCAGAAAACACATTGGCTGTAAGTTGAGCCAAAATTAAAAGTTGAGGGCTGTCTTAAACTAGGGATCATTTTTTTTTTTTTTTGCAAAAACTATTCATCTAAGGAAGATTTTTTGGCACTTTACCCATATTTGATATATCTTCATGCATATATATAACATATATCCGAAAAGTATGCTTATCTTAAAATTTCAACAGTTTTTTTATTCCATATTTGTATCATGTGTATCGGATTTGCTTGCATGTCTTTGCAGCCTAGTTATTATGCGAAGTTAAGAATCAGTTTTAGTGTTTACTCCTTTTAGTGTGTTATGCAATTAATTATATTGCAAATGTTAGTGCAAATATGGAGAAAGCAGAGTTACATTAGGTAGAAGACTTCCAGCAGTGAACATGTAGGATCTCTATGTAAATTTAAATAGTCGACACAAAAATTGTGAATAATGGTTTTGTTCTTATTGTTGTTGTCTACTCTATTTTGTAGAAGTCTAATTAACTATTATTGTTTTGTTCAAATGAAGAGTGTGGAATGACCAATAAAGTTTCTACTCATGGAGATGTCTATAGCTATGGAATACTTCTGATGGAGCTATTTACGGGAAAGAGACCTACAGATGATGCTTTTAAGGAAGGCCTAACCCTCCGTACGTTCGTCAATGATGGATTTTCTGAAGGGGTTATGAGCACCATGGATGAGCGCTTGCTAGCAAATGGAGTCCAAGCAAGTGACCATTCTCAAACTATAAATCATGCAAAAACTTTTGAATGTGTTTCTTTGGTGCTTAAAATTGGTCTCCTATGCACAAATGATTTGCCAACGGAGCGAATGGAGATTAAAAGGGTAAGGAATGAACTAAATAAAATCAAGAACATATTCTTTGAGAGATAATGTTGCAGAGAACTGTAACAAGTTCAATTCCACTAGCATATATTGCTACAATTAAATGAAAGTGATATGCATTGACAACAAATTTGAAAAGTTATTTTTAATTTCGGCATGTATCACACTTGTATTAGACTTGTTGGATATTAATAAAACTTCATGTTTATGGCATTGTATTTATCCTCCTCTTGCTTTACTTCTATTAACAAGGTCAGTTCTAGTGACATATATTGCCAAAAATCTTGTACTTGGTTGTTTGTTATTATCTTCCAAAGAAAGGAGCTGCTTTGAGAGTAGCATCCCGACTGCTTCTATAGCCTACCAAACTTCTGTAACAAAGATACCTCAGGGATATGAAGGTCTTCTAATTTGCCTAGGGCCCCCAAATGCATTCTTTGAAAACTAATTGGGCCTGAAATATTTTTTCCTCACATTCAATGTTGTGTCTACAAAGACAACAAAATGTCAACACAAGGTATAAATAACACCACCATAATAGTAGTTCAACTAAAAGTGAAAACAAATTTATTTTTGTGTTAGCAATGTGCTGTCGAACAAGTAGGTGTATTGTCTGCATGCTGGTCTGACTCAAATAGTTTGGTAATATACATTATGGATAATATACACAGGAACAAAGTTATGTATCAATATCACGAGCTACATTCTCTTTTTACTGAGAAGCGATCAAAAAGGCTCTTGAGCGGAGAGAGAGAAAAAAAAACTAGTTTAGACCCAGAATTTTATACTAGTTTAGAGTTTAAGTCATGTTCATTTGGAGAGTTTAGATCCTGAATTTTATTTTTTGTTTCTATTTTTTCATTATACCCTTCCTTTCATGTACGATAATAAAAATTTCTTATATATGTTAGCCAGAGAAGGTAAAATGGGAAAAAGAAAACCAAATTTAAATATCCAAGGTCCAAACTCTCCAATTGGACATGTCAAGGCTTAAACTCTAAACTGGTATAAAATTTAGGGTCTAAACTCTAATTAGCCCTATGTGCAATGCTCGCATGACCAGTACAGGCTACTTCCATTGAGGCTGTGGCTTGGGCCACCGCCGTCTGACATCGAACTGGACCCAGCCATCTTCATCTTCTCGCCCTTTCCCTTGCTGGCCAGAGTCTTTGAGCTTGAGCTCTTTGTCACGCATAAAAGTTTGCACCCCATCGAGACGGACTTGTATAACTCTCTACGGACCGGGGTTATGCTGGAAGCTTCCGAAACTTTCTAGAAGATGGTGGAATCCTTTGGAAGACTCGGAAATATTTTAGAAGATGGTAGAATCCTCTGGAAGACTCGGAATCTTTCATAAAGACTCATGAACTTTCTAGATGTTCTAGAAGCCTCCTTATAAATATCTAGGTTCTAGAGTTTACTAGAATAATCCATAGAATATTCTGCTTCCAGAAGTTTCTGGTAAGCCATATTGGCACTATAAATAAGTGAAATGCCTCATTTGTTCCTCACCACCCAAAATGTAACCCTCGTTTTCCAAATTTCAATATTATTATTTATTTTAATTATTTTAAATATTTTGCCTTTGAGAATAAATCTTGTATTTGAATTTCTACGAAGGAAATCCTTATTATTTTCTATTTACAAAAAGGGTTCACCAATGATATTCTCTAAAATTAGATTTTTGGGTTATAACGATATTGTTTAAATTATTCGATATTATTAAATATTAATTTTAAATTATTTTAAAACAAGTATTAGAATTAAATTTGATTTAATCTTGAATTATAGATTATTTTCTTTGATCAATAAATATATTTCTATATTATTTGGATAAGAGTTGCATTTATGAAAACCTATTTTTCAAAATATTTGATAATATTCAGTATTGTTCCTATTATGACCAATATTTGAATTGATCATTCTAGTTTTAGTTTAAATCTATTTTGATAACTATTTGAAGATTTAGATTGGTCAAATCTAATTTTAATTAATTTATTTATTTTATGGAAAGGGATTTGATCAAATTATTGGATTTCCAATCCTTTCCTATCTAGGAAACCCCCACCCCTATTTAAGGAGATCCTTTTTCCTTGTTTTCTCCCACACCAAAACCTTCCATCTAATCCTAATTGAGTAATCGCTACTCATTATGTATACCTATTGAACTTATAAACGTCTCCCATCTTTCCTTTCCCAAAATTTCTTTTATTTTTGTCCAAAATAGTCCAAAATTTATCATAAATTCAGCCTCCTTTTTCAAATGTTGTATCAACTTCAAAGTGCCATAACTCCCAACTTCGAACTTCGTTTGACCTCCAGTTTTTTTGTTAGAAGCGTATCGAGGTTAGGTTTTCAAATATATATTTTGTTTTCTGGAATTTTGAGTGTGAATTTTTGGATAAATTTTTGAGTGTCAGTTGTCCGAAAATCAATGCATCATACTGTTTTCGAGATTCCGGGAGATCTGAACTCGATTTTTTGATCCGTTTGATGTTTCGAAAGATGAAACAAAGATCTATACAAATTGTTCAGAAATATATTTTTTAACTAAGAATTTCCTTTTTCTTAAAATAAATTCCCTCTTAGATTAAATTGTTCCGATCATGACTAATCGTTTGCTTCCTATTACCTTGCAGTATCCGGACTTCCCTGTATCATTCCTAGCTAAATTGACTATTTTGGACTCATAACACGGTCCGTCCCATCAACTGAGATCATCTTGCATAGTTTTGACTTCTATAACTATTTTTATGCAGACATGATCATATCGCAGCAGTCAACTCCAAATCAAACGGGGCAAGTACTTGTTGACGCTTTCATATGCATTTACTTTATATTGTTATATTTCACTTATACATGATATTTTTGTGTCGTGATTGTTTACACACACGAGAGTTGAGTGATTGACTATTGTTCATATTTTTATTGTTATCATGATCGTTATCATGACCGTGTCCACATGATGGTGAGGTATTGATATTAGAGGGGTACAATTATTAGGCACGTGGACAATGCTGGATTGTATTGTTGGCAACTCTCCCATTTACGGGGGCGGGCCTTATATCCTCATCGTTCGTCCAAGCCGTCATGTGTAGGAATGTTGTACTTCTCATGACACGTGCACTATCATGGTTTATATGAGTTTCTTTTACTTGCTACTTTCTTTATTAGTTTTTTTTTATTGCATGATTTATTGTTCATATTATTCATGTTTCCATTGATTATTGTTCCACATATTTAGTGTTATATTACTTTATATTATATTTGTATCGTGAAGGCTAGACTTGTACTTGTTTCAATCCTGACTGAATATTTTTTTTCAGTTGACAGATTAATGTCCTGCTCTGCGTGAGGCATTTGGTTGGCTTGTTGGATGGGATCAGAATATTGGACCGTGACTTATGTTGGAGATCAAGAGAGTTGAGACTAAAGCAGTCTCTCTTAGCTGGCTAGATGGATTAAGTGTTGGAACGTGGCTCGCTGGTGTAGCAACGATTAGGGGGAATATGTACAACCATAATAAGAAGACCCTTTTATGCAGGCAAGTGGAACTATCCTCCTTCCTCCGTATTCCTGCATGCTTAAGAAATGGAACAACGTGATGCTATGAATATGTCCCTAATGTCTCTTACCTTGAATGTTGAATAATTATGATGCGATGCTTTAGTTGCTAAATTGATAGAGATGCATATGCTGAAAATTATTGAATGAATAACACATAAACTTTGAATTGCTGAACGAATCACACTCGAACTGCTAATGTAACTTGATGCCTGAGAATGAATCGATAATGTCCCTTATGTTTAATGTTGATGAAATGAATGAATCACTTGTGTCACGACCCGGTCCCAATTTCTTGGGTCGAATCGGATCATGTCCAGCCTGCACCGTTGTTGAGACGGCGACAGTAAGCTGTATCACTCATGCAGCTAATCAACAACACAGACTAATTGCCACAACTTTAATATTTCGATAATTAAAACTTGTCCAAACACAAAGTTTTTAATACAACCCACAACTGAAATAAAATAATTGTCTTTCACAATAACATAAACTGAAAATAAAACTAATTGGCAATCTCCTCATCATCATCCCCTGGTAGAACAGTCGGGTACAGCTCAGGATCATAGTAACTACTAATCAGTAGCTCTGCATCATCAATAGGACCAAAAAATATAGTCTCCAGTTAGGAGGGAGCAAAGTATAATTCATGATATTTTAACAATTGAAATAATAATAGAATTATGCACTTTTAAACAGTTTGAAATAAATAGTTTTCTAGCAGTTAAAATAGTGTGATGTGAATAGGCAATGAATATGACCGGATTGGGTTGTACAGTTGTATCCTATTGATACGATATGGCTTATCCCCGTGTGTCTGAGGGGTAAGCTAACACAGTCATTATACTATTTTGGATGTGGTCATACTCATTACACTACTCCCCCCGTACCCAATAGTTAAACAGTCAATACTCTCAGAGAGAGTTCCGTGTTGCATCGTGGTTTAAATTTGCAATAAAACTATTACTAAATAATTGTAAACTACCACAAACTGTACTTGCCTTGGTTTGACTGGAATGAGGATAATGACTCCGAGATGAATTTCAGACTTGACCTCGAAATCCTACAATCGAGAAGTCGGTCTTAGATTTCCAAAGTTGCCATACTAGATGTGCTAGTTTCAATCTCTAATTTGTCCTAGTCAATTTTAATTCTTTATTTATACTAACACAAACACAAATCGATTATCTAATGCGTTATACTCACTTATGAGGGAAAGATCATTTTATATTTAATTTCGAAAAAACTTTGTATTTATCGGTTTATTTGCAAAACTTGGTATTTTATAATTTATATAATAAAACTATATTTTTCTTTAAATGAGAAAAACGTGAAATTTGTTTAAATATTAACTTGTAATTTTCCTAATTTATTTGATGTGAAAAAATAATATTGGTTTTCTATAAAAATAGTTATTTTACTATTTTTACGTGTTTATGTCAAACACAACCAGAAAAGAATAAAATTAACTAATTTATTACAAAACCACAAAAATAATAAAACTGGGCTTATGCCCTTTACAGACCATTTTACATAAATTTAAATAAGAATAAGACATTTGTTAGTCTCTAAAAAAAATCCTACAATTTAATTAAAATTAATAATGAGTCTCAGATATTGGTCCAATCGTCATATAGGCTAATGCCTCAACGTCCGGGCGAAACCGGTTTCGTTTGCACTTAGCCAGGGCCCATTGACCAATACGGTCGTCGTCCAAAATCCAAAATAATATTCTTTTCCGAAAACCATTTTAAAATTATATAATGAAATTTTTATAGAAAAAAATCCGGCAGCACTTTCTCTATTTTCGGTCAACCCAAAAACTGGAAAAGTGTGCCATAATTTCCTGCAAGTATCCCAAACCAGGGAAATCCAATATATTTATAAATAATCACAAATCATTCCTAATATTAATTCGGAACAACCCGAAACGAATTCGGAAATCCGAAATCAATCCAGAAAACATCACAGCAACAATTCGAAAAAATCCGAAAACCAAATATTCCCAGAATTCTTTTCCGAAAGTTTCGGAAAAATCTAAACCAAACTAACATAGGCTTTCCCGAAAGTCTCTCGGAAAATCCTGGAAACAAAACGTAACCCAAAATCGAATTCTCGAAGGAAATTCGTGGACCAATCTCATCATAGACACGGGAGGGACGAACTACTATGACTATCCAGAATTTTACCCAAATTGACAGAATCTGAAAGGTTGCCTCAGACTCGGGACACGCGAATCCACGGAACGAACTCGGAATCGGACAACGGTCGCGCCCACACGGGACTGGCCACTCGGGACGGGCTGCGCACGGCCAGAAAGGGATCGGGTTGCCGGAAACGGCGGCGGCTGGGCTGGGGCGCCGGGGTCGGCAAAAGAGCACTCGGCCTCAGCAACGCTGAAGGGGTGGCGTCGGGCTGGAGGGGGTTCGGCCAGGGAAGGGGATCGCCGGAATTTGTTGGCGAAGAAGCTAAGGCTAGAGGGATTGGAAAAGAAAAAGTAGGTGGGATGGTGTGGAAAATGGTTGGAGTAGGGGCCTTATATAGGAAGAAAAGGAGGGGAGTTACCATGGGGAGGGGAGACGAACGACCACCATGGCCGGTGATGGCGGCGGAGGAAAGCCAGGGGTCGACGGGTTCGGTCTTCAGAGCTTAAAAGCTCAAACCAAAGAATAAATCCATTTAGAGCTAATGAAAGAAACATTCATTCCTACAAAATGAATGGGCTAAAGAATGAGCTAGTGAATGAAACATGCATTCATTCCTACAAAAATGAATAAGCTAATGGATTTAAGAAGAAATTGGGCTTGGGTATGGGTTTAAGGATAACGGGCTTTAGGCCATAGATACAAGGGCTTGGTTTTAAGGCTTCATAATTAATAGGTTGAGGCTTAAAAATATGGCTATCAAAGTATGAATAGAAATTAATATAATTTCTTTTTAGAAAAATTACAACTAATATTTTAAAATCCTAAAAAAATAATTTAAAAATGATTTACGCCTCAAATCGGGTTCGGGTCTGGGCCTGGCATACAAAATCCATGTTTAATTATTTTAAAAATAATTTTCATAAATTCATAAATAATATATAATATTATTCTAGCACAAATTTATCTAGCAAAATAATTTAAAAAAAAATGCAGTATAAAATTTCACGGGTTTCACAACCTTCCCTCCTTAGAAATTTCATCCTCGAAATTAAAGGATATGGTAGGGAAATACCTCAGGTCTCAAACAAATACGGGTACTGCTCCCGCATCTCATCTTCTCGCTCCCAGGTAGACTCGCCTGAGGAATCGTGCCTCCACATAACTCTAACTATGGGAGTCACCGAAGTCCTGGTCCTCTTCTCGCCTCTGTCCAAAATCGCCACAGGCTTCTCTGGTACTTTAAGGCTTGGTCCAATCTCCAGCTCCGAATGATCCAAGATGTGACTCGGATCCAGGATGTAGCGTCTGAGCTGCAAAACATGGAAGACGTTGTGCACGCCCTCAAGATTTGCTGGTAGAGCTAACCGATACGCTACTTCACCAGTTCGGCTCAAAACTTTAAATGGTACAATATATCTGGGACTCAGCTTCCCAGCTCTGCCAAATCGGATAGTTCCTCTGGTAGGAGAAATCTTCACAAAGACACTATCTCCTTCTTCAAACTCCAGTGGTCGACGACTGCTATCTGTCCAATGCTTTTGTCTGTCTTGGGCAATCCTGAGTTTATCTCTAATCACCTTCACTTTCTCTGCTGCATCAGTCACCATTTCTGGTCCAAGCAATACTCTTTCTCCTACGTCGTCCCATGCAAGTGGAGTGCGGCAACGACGTCCATAAAGAGCTTCAAATAGTGTCATACCAATGCTAGCTTGGTAACTGTTGTTGTAAGAGAACTCTACCAAGTACAAATAGTCTTCCCAAGACCCTCCAAATTCCAAGACGCAAGACCTCAGTATGTCCTCTAGCGTCTGGATGGTCCTCTCAGATTGTCCGTCAGTTTGGGGATGATAGGCTGTACTGAACTTCAGTTTTGTTCCCAAGCTATCATGCAAACTCTTCCAAAAGTGAGAGGTAAATCTAGTATCTCGGTCAGATACAATACTTATCGGTACTCCATGAATCCGGTAGATGTGCCGCATGTATAGTGCCGCCAACTTTTCAGTGGATAAACCAACCTTGAAGGGGATAAAGTGAGCTGACTTAGTCAGTCGGTCCACAATAACCCAAATAACGTCCTTTCCTCATTGGGATCGAGGCAATCCTGACACAAAGTCCATTGTTATATGCTCCCACTTCCACTCCGGAATGTCCAGCGGCTGTAGAAGTCCTGCGGGTCTCTGTCTGCTAGTCTTCACTTGTTGACAAATCAAGCATCTAGCCACAAATCTGGATACATCCTTCTTAATTCCATACCACCAAATAATGGTACGCATATCCCGATACATCTTATTAGCTCCAGGATGTATGGAATACTGCGACTGGTGCGCTTCTTGCATAAGCTCATTCCTTAGTTCGCCAGATGGTACACACAGCCTCGTACCATTCTTCAATGCTCCGTCACTGGCGATAGAGAATCCTTCAAGTGTTCCTGCCAACACTTCATCTTTGAGTTTGTAAAGCATCTCATCTTGGAATTGTGTCTCCTTGACTCTGTCCATCAGACTTGAACGCACTTGCAACTGCATCATGGTTGAGTCAGCTCCAGGTACAATAGCTTCTCGCCCCAGTTCCTTTATCTTTTCCTCAGGCAGTATAATTTCCAGACCAAGCTTCTCTATGTCCTCCAACAAGTACCGCTCCTTGGTCAAGAACATCGCCACTGGGTATCAACTAAGTGCATCTGCAAGCACATTAGCCTTACCAGGATGGTACTGCAGGTCGATGTCAAAATTTTTCATCAGTTCCAGCCATCTTCTTTGTCTCATATTCAGCTCCTTCTGAGTGAAAACATATTTCAGACTTTTGTGGTCTGTATATATTTCTACTCTCTCTCCATAAAGATAATGCTTCCATAACTTCAATGCAAAGATGACCGTAGCAAGCTCCAGGTCATGTATGGGATAATTCTTCTCTTGAGTCCGTAATTGCCTAGATGCGTAAGCAATCACTTTCCTGTGTTGTTGAAGAACGCAACCCAGTCCTTTTCCAGAGGCATCGCTATAGATTGAGAAACTGCCGGTACCTGCGGGTAGCGCAAGTATCGGTGCTGTTGTAAGCCTCTTCTTCAGTTCCTCAAACGACGCCTGGCAAGCTTCCGTCCAGATGAACTCTTCATTTTTCCGAGTGAGCTTCGTTATCGGTTCAGCAATCTTGGCAAAATCCTTCACAAACTTCCGGTAGTAGCCAGCCAAGCCTAAGAAACTTCTGATTTCAGCAACTGAGCTTGGGGTAGACCACTTCTCAACAGCAGCTATCTTCTTAGGATCCACCGAACTTCCTTCTTCTGTGACAACATGGCCAAGAAAATCTACCTTGTCTAGAAAGAATTCACATTTGAATAGCTTACCATATAACTTCTCTTTCCTCAAAGTTCCCAGAACTTTCCTGAGGTGCTCCTCATGCTCCTCTTCAGTCTTCGAGTAGATCAGGATGTCATCGATGAAGACAACGACAAACTGATCTAGGTATTCATGAAAAACCTTGTTCATAAGGTTCATGAACACAGCAGGAGCATTCGTCAGTCCAAACGGCATGACCAAGAATTCAAACTGCCCATACTTGGTGTTGAACGCCGTCTTGGGAATGTCCTCCTTCCTGACCTTGATCTGATGGTAGTCGGATCTGAGGTCTATCTTCGAGAACACCTTGGCTCCACTGAGTTGGTCAAACAGGTCATCGATCCGGGGCAGAGGGTACTTGTTCTTGATGGTGATATTGTTCAGCGCCCGGTAGTCGATGCACATCCTCACAGTTCCGTCCTTCTTGGGTACAAACAAGACAGGTGCTCCCCAGGGTGAAGCTCCGTCTCGGATAAATCCGAAAGCCTTCAGTTCATTGATCTGATCCTTCATCTCTTTGGCCTCCTTTGGGTTGACTCTGTAGCATCCCTTAGAAATAAGGAAAGAGCCGGGGACTAGGTCAATGGTGAACTCTATGTCTCGATCTGGGGGTAATCCGGGTAGACTATCAGGGAAGACATCTATAAATTCTGCTATGATAGGATGGGGAGGTCCGGTTTCTTCTGTGATAGAGGTGTAGATAACACACTCCATATCCTCCGAAGTTCGAGAGATTTCAAACTCCGTCTCTCCAGGTGGGCTGAAGACTACATATCCTCTGTGACAGTGTATCAGCGCATGCTGCTTACTCAACCAGTCCATCCCTAGGACTACATCATAATTGGGTAAGGGCATCATAAGAAAAGGTGCTATGAACTGGTGGCCTGATATGGTGATAGGGTAGTTACAAGTCTCAGTAATGGATAGGGGTCCTCCACCGGTCATGACTCTACATATCTTCTTGCTAAAGCTCGTAACTATGTGGTGTACAGAGATAAATTTTGTGGATATGAAACTATATGATGCACCCGAATTAAATAAAGCTAAGGCAGGATAGGAATGCACATAAATGAAACCTGCAATGACATCAGCTGTAGGTTCCTGCTCTGGCTCTTGTTTCTCTGCTGCTAGGGTAAAAGCTCGCCCAGTCTTCTGTTGATGCTGCCCAAATTGTTGTTGCTGAGTGGGCAGAGGATCTTTCTGCTGAGTAGCTCTAGTCCAGTGCATCGACGAGGGGCAGTCCTTCACTTGGTGGGTGGCAGACCCACAGACTAGGCAGAGTCCTAGCCTCTTCCTGCAGATGATTGACTGATGCCCTGGCCTCTTACAAAAATCATAGACAGGGATCTTCCTCTGAGGTGCTCTATCATTGTTCCTCGCCTATTGGTTCTGTTGCTGGTGGTGAGGAGGCCGGTTGTTGTTGTTGTTGTTGTTGTTGGGCTTCTTCTGATTACCCTGGAAGTTGTTAGTTCTAGGATAATCCCTCTTTGAGCGAGTGGGTTGGCTCTTCTCTATATCTTGAGCTCGCTCCAGGATCCTTTCATAAGTCTTAGCACCGCCTGAGATCACATGGGTGCGGATCTCCTCTCTCAGTCCATGTCTGAATCTTTCAGCACGATCATCAGGGTCAGCTACCAAGTTCTTGGCAAAACGGCTGAGTTGGCCGAATTCTGCCGCATATTCTCTAACAGTTATATTTTTTTGCTCCAGGTTCTGAAATTGCCTCTCCATCTCCCGCAACTTTGATGTTGGAAAGAACTTTCTCTGGAACAACCTCTTGAAGGTGTCCCAGTCAAGCTGCTTGTCCTGGAGTCGGGGTTCATTCCGATACCAGGTGCTTGCTACACTTTACCGTTGGAGTCCCACTGCTTCAGCCTTGAGGTCTTCTGGAAGTCGAGCGACGCTTAGGAGACGCTCCATGCTATCGAGCCATTCGTCAGCATAGACGATTCCCTCGGTTCCCTTGAAGGATCGAGGGTTCTGCTTCTTGAAACTCTCAATATCGCCCACCTTGGCAATATGATCCCCATTAATTTAAATGGCCTTAATGTTACATAAATTAATCCTTAGATTTATGTTTACCTTGGCATGCCTTGGTTCCTGTTGAGCTGCTTCTCCTCTCTCCAGTGCAGCCATAGCCACATTATGGGCATTCTCCATGCCTTCTCTCATAATCGCCGTCTGTTTGCGATGAGCTTCAGCTTGAGTTCTCTGGGCTTCTAGCACTCCTCGTAGCAGACCTATGAGGTCGGTGGGGTCCACAGGCACCGGTGGGGCAGTTGGAGTGGGAAATACCACAGGGGACTGCATCTCCGTCTGGGAAGATGATGGATCCGCCGTTGTATTATGGGGACGGTCGACCAGCTGCCGAGGTGTAGGATCCGGACTTGGTTAGGGAGGTGGGTATGATAGGGTAAAAATACCCCATCGCCAGCAGGGTTGGTCTTGTCAGTGGCCATTCTCTGGAAGGTTTAGGATATAAACATAAGCAAGGTAGCCTACCAGTCTATAACAAGCAAAAATATTTATAATATATAACGGTCCTATGTTGTGACAAATTAAATGTTCTAAATGTTTCTAGATGTTTTCCTAAGTTGTTGACTTGGACTTGCATGGGCCACCACTAAAAATATGTCACGATCCGGTCCCAATTTCTTGGGTCGAATCAGATCATGCCCAGCATGCACCGTTGTTGAGACGGCGGCAGTAAGCTGTATCACTCATGCAGGTAATCAACAACACAGACTAATTGCCACAACTTTAATATTTCGATAATTAAAACTTGTCCAAACACAAAGATTTCAATACAACCCACAACTGAAATAAAATAATTGTCTTTCACAATAACATAAACTGAAAATAAAACTAATTGGCAATCTCCTCATCATCATCCCCTGGTAGAACAGCCGGGTACAGCTCAGGATCATAGTAACTACTAATCAGTAGCTCTGCATCATCAATAGGACCTAAAAATATAGTCTCTAGTCAGGAGGGAGCAAAGTACAATGCATGATATTTTAACAATTGAAATAATAATAGAATTATGCAATTTTAAACAGTTTGAAATAAATAGTTTTCCAGCAGTTAAAACAGTGTGATGTGAATATGCAATGAATATGACCGGATTGGGTTGTATAGTTGTATCCTATTGATACGATATGGCTTATTCCCGTGTGTCAGAGGGGTAAGCTAACACAGTCATTATACTATTTTGGATGTGGTCATACTCATTACACTACTCCTCCAATACCCAACAGTTAAACAGTCAATACTCTCAAAGAGAGTTTCGTGTTGCATCGTGGTTTAAATTTGCAATAAAACTATTACTAAATAATTGTAAACTACCACAAACTGTACTTGCCATGGTTTGACTGGAATGAGGATAATGACTCCGAGATGAAATTCAGACTTGTCCTCGAAATCCTACGATCGAGAAGTCAGTCTTAGATTTCCAAAGTTGCCATACTAGATGTGCTAGTTTCAATCTCTAATTTGTCCTAGTCAATTTTAATTCTTTATTTATACTAACACAAACACAAATTGATTATCTAATGCGTTATATTCAATTATGAGGGAAAGATCATTTTATATTTAATTTTGGAAAAACTTTGTATTTATCGGTTTATTTGCAAAACTTGGTATTTTATAATTTATATAATAAAACTACATTTTTTCTTTAAATGAGAAAAACGTGAAATTTGTTTAAATATTAACTTGTAATTTTCCTAATTTATTTAATGTGAGAAAACAATATTGGTTTTCTATAAAAATAGTTATTTTACTATTTTTACGTGTTTATGTCAAACACAACCAGAAAAGAATAAAATTAACTAATTTATTACAAAACCACAAAAATAATAAAACTGGGCTTATGCCCTTTACAGACCATTTTACATAAAATTAAATAAGAAGAAGACATTTGTTAGTCTCTAAAAAAAATCCTACAATTTAATTAAAATTAATAATGAGTCTCGGATATTGGTCCAATCGTCATATAGGCTAATGCCTCAACGTCCGGTCAAAACCGGTTTCGTTTGCACTTAGCCAGGGCCCATTGACCAATACGGTCGTTGCCCAAAATCCAAAATAATATTCTTTTCTGAAAACCATTTTAAAATTATATAATTAAATTATTATAGAAAAAAATCCGACAGCACTTCCGCTATTTTCGGTCAACCCAAAAACTGGAAAAGTGTGCCATAATTTCCTGCAAGTATCCTAAACCAGGAAAATCCAATATATATATAAATAATCACAAATCATTCCCAATATTAATTCGGAACAACCCGAAACGAATTCGGAAATCCGAAATCAATCCAGAAAACATCACAACAACAATTCGGAAAAATTCGAAAACCAAATATTTCCAGAATTCTTTTTCGAAAGTTTCAGAAAAATCTAAACCAAACTAACATAGGCTTTCCCGAAAGTCTCTCGGAAAATCCTGGAAACAAAACGTAACCCAAAATCGAATTCCCGAAGGAAATTCGTGGACCAATCTCATCATAGACACGGGAGGGATGAACTACTATGACTATCCAGAATTTTACCCAAATCGACGGAATCTGAAAGGTTGCCTCGGACTCGGGACACGCGAATCCGTGGAACGAACTCGGAATCGGACAACGGTCGCGCCCACTCGGGAATGGCCACTCGGGACGGGCTGCGCACGGCCAGAAAGGGATCGGGTTGCCGGGAACGGCGGCGGCTGGGCTGGGGCGCCGGGGTCGGCAAAAGAGCACTCGGCCTCGGGAACGCTGAAGGGGTGGCGTCGGGCTGGAGGGGGTTCGGCCAGGGAAGTGGATCGCCGAAATTTGTTGGGGAAGAAGCTAGGGCTAAAGGGATTGGGAAAGAAAAAGAAGGTGGGATGGTGTGGAAAATGGTTGGAGTAGGGGCCTTATATAGGAAGGAAAGGAGGGGAGTTACCATGGGAAGGGGAGACGAACGGCCACCATGGCCGGTGATGGCGACGGAGGAAAGCCAGGGGTCGACGGGTTCGGTCTTCAGAGCTTAAAAGCTCAAACCAAAGAATAAATCCATTTAGAGCTAATGAAAGAAACATTCATTCCTACAGAATGAATGGGCTAAAGAATGAGCTAGTGAATGAAACATCCATTCATTCCTACAAAAAATGAATAAGCTAATGGATTTAAGAAGAAATTGGGCTTGGGTATGGGTTTAAGGATAATGGGCTTTAGGCCATAGATACAAGGGCTTGGTTTTAAGGCTTCATAATTAATAGGTTGAGGCTTAAAAATATGGCTATCAAAGTATGAATAGAAATTAATATAATTTCTTTTCAGAAAAATTACAACTAATATTTTAAAATCCTAAAAAAATAATTTAAAAATGATTTACGCCTCAAATCGGGTTCGGGTCTGGGCCTGGCATACAAAATCCATGTTTAATTATTTTAAAAATAATTTTCATAAATTCATAAATAATATATAATATTATTCTAGCACAAATTTATCTAGCAAAACAATTTTAAAAAAAATACAGTGTAAAATTTTACGGGTTTCACAACTTGAACAATGAGATGCTGCGTGAATGATACATGTGAAATAAAATGAACATGCTATTGTCCCTATGAAATGAATAAAATGCTACAGGTCCCTTCGAAATGAATGAATGTTGTTGTTCCTCCTTAGAAGGAACATAATAGAAAATGTTGCAATGAAACAATAAATAAGAAATGATGATACTTGGGATCGTCAAGATCACTAAGTAGAATGATGGGAATATTGAAAAAGATGAGTCGTTGAAAACGACATGGATGAGTTGAATGATGTACTGTTGCCTTTAGTTATTTCAATATTTCACCATTTGCTTTATGATCACGATCGAGTCGGACACGCATTTGCATGGTCAGCGACAACTTGTATACAAGGGGGTGACTGCTTCCTCGGACGGTACCCCGGGACGTTAGGGGACCGATCCGACCATGGGGGAAGTGTAAACATACTTTAAGGGTACGTGGTATCGGGACATTCCATTCGGGCTCGCAACCTGGTGGAATGGCGTACCGATTACCTTTCGAAGTCCTATATGGCAACGTCTGAAAATGGTGCACTAACACCAATGATCATGTTGTAAGGATGCACACTAATGAATGTTTTATGCAGGCAGAGTAAGTGTAACAGTTAACCTGTATTTGATGCTGGTAAGAGGGAGTGGCTATTGGTAAGAAATTACTTAAATATGATATACTCATAATATGTGTTGGTTTAACTTGCGTACTTAACGTGCCAAGTAAATGATGCTATGTGTAGCCTTTCAATATGAGAACCTGCTTAACATGTTAAATTCAGTATGCTAGAAAGATGCTTTGCTATAACACTGCTCAAATATAACATACATGTTAAGAGATGCTTAAAGTGAGAATTGTCATAACATGTTTAAGATGTTAATATTAACGATGCCTCAATGATGCCTTTGCATGATAACACCAAGAATGCTAAAATGATATGCCCACGTGAATATTGCTATGAATATGTTTACATGCTTCACTATGATTATTTCCCATGAACTGTAAACTGATGCTAGGCCCCAAGTAGAAAGATCATTCTATTAAATGCTTGCTAAAATTGACCAGTTAGTGTTGGTTTAGGCGAGTGGGTTGGATTCTGCTCGCCAGTACATAGATGATGTGCTGACCCACGTTTTGTGGGCAGGTGCTCGTGCTTGGGATGTTCTACACACGAAGATTGGCTTGATTGGTCCCGCGGCATCGAAGATTTGTTGGGCATATAGAAGCTCTCCTTGTTCAAGATGATGTCTTCTGTTTATAAAGGGCATAGTGTATGGAACATTGTAATCTGTTGTACCAGTGAGTTGTAAGCCAAGTTGTTATATCGAGTTGTAATCCAATGTATCCAAGTATCAAATGTAAGCTGTATAGCATTGTTCAGTTGGCTTTCAATGTAAAGTGAGATGTGTTGTAAGCATTGTACTTCAATACAAGTCTTGTACTCTTCTTCAGTTATCAATAAAGAGAATAAAGTTCTGTATATCTCTGTGGGACTTCAAGTTATCCTTTTATCTCTACTGCTATAAAGAAACTGATATGTTTCTATTCAATAAGAAAGATTGTCCTTATTAACTTTAATTTATCTGCTTCTGCCGCTGTGATGTATTCCTATTTGAAGAAAATCAATTACGTACCATCTTTGCCTTGTACAAGTGTAATACCAGACTTGTACGGCATCACGCCCAAGCGAGGACGATCGGTTCCAAGAGATAAAATATGTGATTAAATGACTCTACGAATCGGGGTGTGACAAATTGGTATCAGAGCACGGCTTTACATCCTTGGTCTCTTCTTTGATTCGTTTCAAATAAAAGTTGCATCGACGATTAACCAAAGTTGCTTCCGCAATCACTCAACGTTGCTTTCGAGATTAAATCAAAGATTGCTTTCACGATTATGCTGTTGCTGTTCTATAATCATCCTATGTTATTTGTGCTTGAAAGTTCGTTGACCCTCTTGTCTGCTCACTGGATGTTCCATACAATAAGTCTATATACATTGTGATGCCCCTGAATGAATGATTGTTGTTGGTTTGGACACAAATAACCCAACAATGACTCGATGCCATAGTATGCTATAGTATGAATGTTGTTTGAAATTGTGGGAATTAAGAAAAGTGGCTATATATGCTGTAACAAGTTGAGAATTGCATGTGATGTTGGGAAAGAATTGGGAGTGAAATAATTAATGGATGAGTTCGACATAACTGGTGAGTCGACTCAAGGGTGATGGCTAGTGCCTTTGAGACCCTAAGAATGTTGGCTTATGATATTGAGACCCTGAGATGTTGGCTAACTGTTGTGATCATTATAGATCATGAATATCCGTAATAGAATTGAGTTGGTATTGTTTAAGGATGGCTTCGTTTCTGAGTGGTATATTGCCTCTACCACCTCAGAACTAGATGTATCTTGGCCCTTTTTATAGGATAGCAATGAGACTATCTGTGGGTACTGGATAGTGCCGAGACTTAGCTGGGAGTCATGTATTGTGGCTAGAAGACTCGAGTGTCCCTTGACGGTGATGTTATATTGAGTAGCGAGATTTTCAGAAATTATAACTGGTGGCTTGGTTAGAAATTGGTTAGTCGAGTCATGACTCAGACTAGTAAGACAGTTAGTATGCTATGGGTAAATGAATTTGGTTAGAGAATGTTGTGTCTTAGAACATTTGAATGTTGATTCGATTGGTTAGATGCAAATCATATGTGGCTAATACAAAGTTGGTTGCTAAGCTGAAAGTTTTGAAAATGTTGTCGGTGAGCCAAAGGATATTAGAAATCTATGCCTTGACCCTAAGGTGTAATAGATGTCAATCCGTCTTGATCACCAAAGGATAGTCGTTGCATATGTGCATGTATACTGAGGAATTTATTTGTACTAGAAAAGTAACAAGTAGCAACCCTGAATAATTGTGTTGCATAGAGAATGGTTAATTGATACATGAATTATCGGATTGAATGGGATGAACTACTTGACCATTGCTGCATGAGATTTAAGAATGCCCGTAAGATAGTTTGATGATTGAGAAACGAATGGGATTGAGAAATTACAAACGTGTTGGATAATATCGGTATAGGTGATTGTTGGTTGGGATATAGATAGTTGGCTTATGGGTTCGTGTGGGTACAAAGGAATTGGAATAGAAATTGGATCATTGGGAATTTACTTGATGGATTATTAGAATGATGAAGATCATATATCGGATTGGGATTAATCGTAATATTGATAGATCGATCTTAATCGATCGTTGGGTAAGTCTAGAATGAGCCTCTGTGAGAATTATTTTCCTTGAGGAAGACCCTGAATAGATAGACTTGACCCTAGTGACCAGTTGATGACTTACCAATTGTTGGCATAGCCGACAATGGCGATTAGTATTCAGACTGAGTTGATACCCATAGGTTTGGGTAGAGTTCCTTAGAACTGTCGGTTGCTTGTTGGCCCTAAGAAAAAGAAACTAGTATAGCCCTAGTAGCCGTCCACTCTAGGGAAGTCACCTGAATGATTAGGTATAGCTGTCGGTATAGCTAACCATTGAGACTGGACCGAATAATAGATGGCCGTTGGCGACCCATAGAATGACCTTGTGGCATTGAACGAGAGATGGTGATGAGTACGACCTAAGAATGATATGTTGTATGTATGCTTCAATATGAACCTTAGAGATGTTTGACCCTTGAGGATTACGTGTCGGCCTATAGCGGGAACTAGAATTGTGGGATAAGATTTGAGTTGTATGTATCGAGTAGTGAATGATTCCATGAGATGGAATTGACTGCTCATGACGGGAATGTTGGATCGGTATCTATAGTCGGGTAGCTGGGTTAACCTTGACTGTAGCATAGAACTATACCCTGACTCGGGTAATCGATAGTTGGTGATGTCGGATTGTATCTTTTAGAAAAAGATGAATTGCCTCGGTAAAAAATATTGTTGGATTTGGGAAGGAATATGATTGCATGTTGTGAACGCTTGATATGATTGGCTCTAAGTTAGACCCTTGACCAAATGTTAAAAATATTATGCTTGGATAGAGAGCTGTCCCTGATGTTAAGTGTTATGGCCTGAAAGATAGTGATTGTGGCAAAGTGACTGAAGTAATAAGTCAATGGAAGGGATGATAAGTCGGATTTGGAAAAGCGAGTTATATCGTGGCTGATCGAATCACACTAAATAGAAGTTGGCTGAAGTACATATGTTTTGGGGATGCCTAAAATATGTGTATGGATCCAGCCGAAGTGATAGGTTACGACTGAGATAACATAATGGAAAGAATTTATTGCACAAGCACGAACTTTGGCTGAAATGCATATGTTTTGGGGATGCCTGAAATATGTGTATGGATCCAAAAGAAGTGATGTGTTGCAACCAAGATAGAATACAAGAAAAATGTTGGTGAATCAATGAGAAGCTACAAGTATTTGGAAAAGAGAAAGATGGATTGAATCATTGATGAATTAAAATGATATAGTTGGATAGCTATTTTGAAATGACCGAGTGGGCTGAAATGAATATTGAATTGAAGCTGAATAAGTAACTCATTGTGATTAAGTGAATCTAGTAGATGAGTTGTTTCTTAAATTTTGAGGACAAAACTTTTTCTAAGTGGTGTATTATGTAATGCCCCGCTCCGCACGAGGCATTTGGTTGGCTTGTTGGATGGGATCAGAATGTTGGATCGTGACTTGTGTTGTAGATCAAGAGAGTTGAGACTGATGCAGTCTCTCTTAGCTGGCTAGACGAATTAAGTGTTGGAACGTGGCTCGCTGGTGTAGCTACGCTTAGGGGGAATATGTGCAACCAGAATAAGAAGATCTTTTTATGCGGGCAAGTGGAACTATCCTCCTTATTCCTGTATGCTTAAGAAATGGAATAACGTGATGCTATGAATATGTCCCTAATGTCTCTAACCTTGAATGTTGAATAATTGTGATGCGATGCTTTAGTTGTTAAATCGATAGAGATGCATATGCTGAAAATTATTGAATGAATAACACATGAACTTTGACTTACTGAATGAATCACACTCGAACTGCTAATGTAACATGATGCCTGAGAATGAATCGATAATGTCCCTTATGTTTAATATTGATGAAATGAATGAATCACTTAAACAATGAGATGCTGCGTGAATGATACATGTGTAATAAAATAAATATGCTATTGTTCCTATGAAATAAATAAAATGCTACAGGTCCCTTCAAAATAAATGAATGCTGTTGTTCCTCCTTAGAAAGAACGTAATGGGAAATGTTGCAATGAAGCAATGAATGAGAAATGATGAGACTTGGGATCGTCGAGATCACTAAGTGGAATGATAAGAATATTAAAAATGATGAGTTGTTGAAAACGACATGGATGAGTTGAATGATGCACTGTTGCCTTTAGTTATTTCAATATTTTACCATTTGCTTTATGATCACGATCGAGTCGGACACGCATTCGCATGGTCAGCGACAACTTGTATACAAGGGGGTGACTGCTTCCTCGGACAGTACCCCGGGACGTTAGGAGGCCGATCCGACCATAGGGGAAGTGTAAACGTACTTTAAGGGTACGTGGTATCAGGACATTCCATTCGGGCTCACAACCTGGTAGAATAGCGCGCCGATTACCTTTTGAAGTCCTATATGGCAACGTCTAAAAATGGTGCACTAACACCAATGATCATGTTGTAAGGATGCATGCTAATGAATATTTTGTGCAGGCAGAGTAAGTGTAACAGTTAACCTGTATTTGATGCTGTTAAGAGGGAGTGGCTATTGGTAAGAAATAACTTAAATGTGATATACTCAATATATGTGTTGGTTTAACTTGCGTACTTAACGTGCCAAGTAAATGATGCTATGTGTAGCCTTTCAATATGAGAACCTGCTTAACATGTTAAATTCAGTATGCTAGAAAGATGCTTTGCTATAACACTGCTCAAATATAACATACATGTTAAGAGATGCTTGAAGTGAGAATTGTAATAACATGTTTAAGATGTTAATGTTAACGATGCCTCAATGATGCCTTTGCATGATAACACCAATAATGCTTAAATGATATGTCCACATGAATATTGCTATGAATATGTTTACATCCTTCACTATGATTATTGTCCATGAACTGTAAACTGATGCTAGGCCCCAAGTAGAAAGATCATTCTATTAAATGCTTGTTAAAATTGACCAGTTAGTGTTGGTTTAGGCGAGTGGGTTGGATTCTGCTTGCCAGTACATAGATGATGTGCTGACCCACATTTTGTGGGCAGGTGCTCGTGCTTGGGATGTTCTACACACGAAGATTGACTTGATTGGTCCCGCAGAATCGAAGATTTGTTGGGCATACAGAAGCTCTCCTTGTTCAAGATGATGTCTTCTGTTTATAAAGGGCATAATGTATGGAACATTGTAATCAGTTGTACCAGTGAGTTGTAAGCCAAGTTGGTATATCCAGTTGTAATCCAATATATCCAAGTATCAAATGTAAGTTGTATAGCATTGTTCAGTTGGCTTTCAATGTAAAGTGAGATGTGTTGTAAGCATTATACTTCAATACAAGTCTTGTACTCTTCTTCATTTATCAATAAAGAGAATAAAGTTCTGTATATCTCTGTGAGACTTCAAGTTATCCTTTTATCTCTACTGCTATAAAGAAACTGATGTGTTTCTATTCAATAAGAAAGATTGTCCTTATTAACTTCAATTTATCTGCTTCTGCCGCTGCGATGTGTTCCTATTTGAAGAAAATCAATTACGTACCATCTTTGCCTTGTACAAGTGCAACCAGACTTGTACGGTATCACGCTCAAGCGAGGACGATCGATTCCAAGAGATAAAATATGTGATTAAATGACTCTACGAATCGGGACATGACAGCAGATCCTTGATGACTATTCTTGATGACTTGCTCTTGCTTTGGGTTCCTTCGGGTGGAATTATAGGTATCTTGGAGGCTAACCGTAGATTATAGGTAGAATAGATTTGTGAATTTAATGTTTAGCAGATTGTTCCCGAATATTTATTTTGATATATTAATGGAATTATAGGTATCTTGATGACTTGCTCTTGCTTTGATAATATTCAATATTGTTCCTGTTATAACCAATATTTGAATTGATCATTCAAGTTTTAGTTTAAATCTATTTTGATAACTATTTGAAGATATTTGATATTTATAGACTGGTCAAATCTAATTTTAATTTATTTATTTATTTTATGGAAAGGGATTTGATGAAGTATTGGATTCCCAATCCTTTCCTATCTAGGAAACCCCCACTCCTATTTAAGGATATTACTTTTTTTTGTTTTCTCCCACACCAAAATCTTTCATCCTAATCCTAATTGTGCAATTGTTACTCATTTTATATACCTATTGAACTTATAAATGTCTCCCATCTTTTCTTTTCCAAAATTTCTCTTATTTTCGTCCAAAATAATCCAAATTTGTCACAAATTCAGCCGCCTTTTCAAAAGTTGTATCAACTTGGAAGGGCCATAACTCCCAATTTCGGATTCCATTTGACCACCACTTTTTTTAGAAGCGTATCGAGGTTAGGTTTCTGAATATCTATTTTTTCTAGAATTTTGAGTGTAAATTTCTAGATAAATTTTTGAGTGTCAGTTGTCCAAAAATCGATGCATCATACTATTTTTGAGATTCCGGGAGATCCCGAACTCGATTTCTCGATCTGTTTGATGTTTCGAAAGCTGACACGAAGATCTATGCAAATTGTTCAAAAATATATTTTCTAATTAAGAATTTTTTCTTAAAATAAATTCCCTTTTAGATTAAATTGTTTCGATCATGACTAATCGTTTGTTTCCTATTACCTTGCAATATCGGACTTTCCTATATCATTTCTAGCTAAATTGACTATTCTAGACTCAATGACATAGTCCGTCCCATCAATTGAGATCGTCTTGTATAGTTTTGACTTATGTGACTATTTTTTTTGTCGACATGATCATATCGCACCTGTCAACTCCAAATCAAACCAAGGCAAGTACTTGTTGACACATTCATATGCATTTACTTTATATTGTTATATTTATCTTATACATGATATTTCTATGTCTTGACTATTTCCACGCACGAGAGTTGAGTGATTGACTATTGTTCATGTTTTCTACTGTTATCGTGATCGTTATCGTGACCATATCTACATGGTTGTGAGGTATTGATATTAGAGGGTACAACTACTAGGTATGTGGACAAAGCCTAATTGTATTGTTGGCAACCCTTCCGTTTACGGGGGCGGGCCTTATATCCTTATCGTTCGCCCAAGCCGTCCAAGTGTAGGAACATTTTACTTCTCATGACACGTGCACTATCATGGTTTATATGAGTTTCTTTTGCTTGCTAGTTTCTTTATTAGTTTCTTCTATTACATGATTTATTGTTCATATTTCCATTGATTATTTTCCACATGTTTATTGTTATATTGTTTTATATTGTATTTGTATTATGAGGGATAGACTTGTAATTGTTTCAATCCTGACTGGATATTTTTTTTCAGTTGACAGATCTTTGATGACTATTCTTGATGACTTGCTCTTGCTTTGGGTTCCTTTAGGTGGAATTAGAGGCATCTTGGAGGCCAACCGTAGATTATAGGTAGAATAGATAGTTTGTGAATTTAATGTTTAGTGGGTTGTTCCCGAATATTATGTCGATGTATTAATAGAATTATAATTTAAATAATTAGTGTGAATAAGCAAAATAGATTGTATTTGAGATTTATATGGAGGTAAAAACAGCGTACTACCGTCGATGTTGTGACATAGGCTGGACTTGACCACGTACTCGTTTCCCGAAAAGTGGGAGCGGGTTGTGACACAAAGTTGTAGTCTCTTCTAGTATAATAAACTTTTTATACTTCCAATCTCTCTCTTTTGCTCCATAATTTTTTTAATATTGCCTTAGCGATCTAGCTAAGTGTTTGGGGAAGATTGGAACGGGTTTTCGAGTAGGAAGCTTATGCACTGCACAGGTCGAAGTGAGTAAAACACTAAGTCCATGATAAGTGGTATCAAAGCGAAGGTCGGTTGGTGCCGTGTCGACATCCGAGAACGTCCAGGAGGGACTCATGTAGCCTAAGGAAGGGCACGCCAAGACCAATAAGAGGGGCAAGAGCAAGGAGTCTACGATTGAGCGTAGCTTTGTCGATCTCGCTGAGCGTATTGGAGTCTTATAGATGGGTTTGAGGGACATGGAGATGCGCATGGGCTCCGAGGAGTAAAGAAACACCAGGCTAGAAGAGTACTTCGATGGGCTGGAGAGCGATGTTGCTTCATCCATGGCAATCTTTCGAGAATAATTCTAAGAGATCTAATCCACATAATTCTAAGAGATCTCCACACTTAAGGAGGAGCTCAAGGAACATTGTGCAGAGATTGAGGACTTACGTAGGAAGGTCCAAGGTTACGAGGATCTCAAGTCCGTGGTCGAGAGATGCAGAAAACTTAAGACAAAAGTTGCCATCTTGGAGAAGACCATTGCAAAGGTGGACCTTCTAGTAGGAAGTCACCGAGGAGACGGAAGATCCCTGAGCCAAAATCTTTCAGCAGGGTACGGGATGCCACAGAAGTTCAGAACTTCTTGTACAACGTGGAGCGATACTTTAATGCGTTGCACATCAACGATGACGCCGAGAAGGTAGATATTGCTTCACTCTACTTCACCGACGATGCTATGATGTGATGGTATCGAAGGTGTATGGAAGACAAGAAGGGTTTGTGATCGATAGAGACTTGGGAGGATCTCAAGAAGGAGATCAAGTCTCAGTTCTATCTGAAGAATATGGAGTTTGCAGCGAGGCAAAACTTATGACAACTCAAGCATACCAGGGCGATTAAGGAGTGAATTGTGAGTTCACACGCTTGATCCTCAAGATATCTAGCATGGGCGAGGATCGTTTATTCTTCTTCTTCTTCCTCGATGGACTCAAACTGTTGGCGGCTCAAGAATTATAATAGCATAGGGTACAAGACTTTAACACTATCGTGGCAGCAACCGAAGGGCTCGTCAAGTACATATGGGATGATATACATCGATCCTTGATACGCCTCAATACCATTGATGATATACATAACCTGACGATCTTTCTTTGCAACAAACTCCGAGACGTGCAACTAATACTATCGTCCAACTAGATATACGATCAACTCTTACAAATCCAAGAACAATTTCGTTATAGTTATCTTCCGAACAAGTCATATAATCAGTTCATTCAAATCCAAAATTATGTATGTTTATCTGTCTTAAGTCATCAAGAACATATTTCCTCAAATCGCATCGTTCTATGCTAACTAGAGTCATTGAGCAATATCTATCCTAAATCCTTATAGTCGTTCTCGTATTTTCTAATCATTTTCATGTACGCTAACTTTTAATCGTGCTAACTTTTCGTATATGATTCATATCGATTCCTCGATTGAGTCATTCGTTCGTTACACCTTGACTTTTCTTCAATTTAACTTACCTACTCAATCATTTGCGCATTTAATACTTGCACAATCCCGCGTCATTCTAGTTCGTTAGAACCAACCTATCATAAACTTTAAGATTATAATTTACTCAATGATACTCAATCTAAGGCTTTGCATACTGTGACGCTTGCTGATAGACTCATTGGCACCCTGCATCCTCAATCGATCGACATCCCCAATTCTATTCCATACACCACGCAGGGATGAATTCATTCGATAAATCCTCGAAATAAATTTTGAATCACAACCGATTACTTCGAATCTTCATTCAAACTATTCCTCGAATTCGAAGCACGTTCATCTATACTACATTGACGATAATATCGTCCGATGGCACCTCTATCGATAGTCATCCAGCATTCTATGAATCAAGTCAAACTCATTCTCGTTCGCAAACATTTGACCCTGCACACAACTTACTATGATCGACACAATTCTTGGTGTATATGCCCAACCCGACTTAGCCAACCGTGTCTTACGTGAAACCATCTTGTTTAATCAAAAATTCCTTAGTAAGATTTTTCAAAATAGATAGACTTATTGTATGGAACATCCCATAGAACATTAAGAGAGAGAGCGCACCAACAATATCAATTTACGGAAACATCATTTTGTACGAAGCCATCAGAGTTAAAGAATTCAATCGAAGACCAAGGACGTAAAGCCGTGCTCTGATACCATTATGTTATATCCCTCTGCAGGAGGAGCGATCGTCCTCGCTAAGACGTGATGCCGTGTGAGCCTAGATTGCGCTCACGTAACGCTGGTTCCATAATGGCCGATTACAGGCTAAGTGACGGGATTGTCACACAAAAGTCTCAAGCAGAAGCATTGAATAATGAAGGCAACATGAGTATACAAACAAAATCCAGTATTTTATTGATATTGAAATAAAATTACAAAGGCGCGAAGACATGATTATAATCACTCAAGCCCACTATTTTCTCTGATTATAATCATTCAGCTCTCTTTTATCTCTCAATACAATTTGATAAGCTAGTGGATGTTTCAGATAGGCGATATCGATACATTATGTCCCGTATAGGTTCTGACTCCATACGGTCGTATGCCTCGAGAACGCCAACGAACTCCATGCCTTAGTGCGTCCAAACGAGCTCCGCCTCGATGAGCATGTACCTGTAACCTGCACATGCAAACTGTGTGGGTGTCAGTACACAACCGTACTGGTGGTGTGAGATCCTCATCCATCCATACAAAACCAACACGTTCATTTACTTTGTGCAACATAATCCCTTTATGATTGTCTTTCTATTTTTGCCTTAGGATCGATTTTAGGACATAGACTATTGGCCTATTTGTGTATCTAGACTATTTTTGTGCCAACAACATCAAAGTATCCATTCGTGCTTGCCTTTCATCCTAAACTTTGAGATGCAACAACATGGTCGTGCTATAAACTCGATGCATGGTTCAATATTGAGGTCGTGCCTCACAACTCAATATGACTTAACCAAACTTGCCTTACGGCCCTTCTTAACGTAACTCGAAATAACTCAAATTCTAACTTATGCAACTCTGAGTAAACGACTCAATACTTGATGTCCCATCTTGTGCCGAAGCATGTGCCATTACTTAGCCAAATCTTAGGCTCCGTAATGGTGTTGCAACTGTACAATACATTCTTGACACAGTTCATGTCGTGCTTGCACACTTTGATTCGACCGACATCGTGCATGTGGAATGCCGCTCAGCACACCAACTTATCTATATGAAAGGTCACTGGCAATTCAAGCCATCTTGGACATGTAGAAGGTGCAGACGAGACACTTACAGCCAAGGGTAGCTAGCCCTGCCGAAGTGCTCGAATCACCGTGGCGTGTTCCTTCCTAACTACCTTGCTTCCCTTCTAGGTCGATACGGTCCTGTGGCCCTAGGCTACCGAATCGAGGGCACAAAATCTTATGCACAAGTTATCCATGACCACGCACCTACGAGATCTTCTAGACTCAACGTAAATGCATGGCCTAACCGTCATAACTTATTTTCTTTGCTTCACTTCTTTACTTTTCATACATCTTTGCAGAGCCCAAACCAGGGATTGCCTCGGCGACTGACCTACAGTCCCGACATCTTTCTTCTCGATGACTGACCTACATTCCTGACATATTTTTAGTGTTACAATATCATTTCGACTTTCAATGTTACCATACTCTTTTTCTGACTTAACTCAGGAACAACTATTTTGATAGCCTTCCTGCTCAATTTGAACAAGTCGTGTTCCTTGTAGTGCCCATAAACTATGTCATACTCTATACAGTAGGCCGTGATACCGTGGGGTTGTTTACGTGTTCAACTTGAACAACCGCATAAATCATGCATTACAACTTAACTCGTGGGACGAGCAAAGGCTATGCCAAGCCGTGTACCACGAAAGCGTACAATGAGACTTGGGCGACAATTTTTCTATATCAAGCATTCGATAGTGGGATAGTACATGCTTTACCGAGCATTTATGTCGTGCGATGCCTATGACTATGTTAAGTTCATAGTCTTTCGGCAATATAGACCAACTTTCCTTCTCCCAAGCCACGCAACGACGGACGAGTGTCATTTTAAAAGCATGTTGTACAATACTTCTAAGACGACCATGGGACCTTTCCATATTCTTACTCAATCTGACCCAAGTTGGGATTATTCCCTTAGCTATGTGGATTCGTCTCTTTTATTATCATGCCTACTTGTGCAGTTAAAAATTTTCGTTTTATTAGTGTGAAGGCCAAGCTGAGGCAAGTTCACCGAAACCACCCACCTGAGCGAGGAGTCGCCTCGACCGAGGGGGACTTTGAGCAAGACGGTGTATAGCTAACTCCAAACGTCATTGGAGTTTTGATTCCTTTGGTTGAATTGAGCGGGACGGGACATTACACTGTTGTTTTTTCCCTAAAACTGTTAGTCTTATTTATACCATTGGTGCACGAGCATTATACTAGTTATCATACATGTTCACTTAATACTTTCCTTCAATGTCCAATGTTTGAGGTTCAATGTTCAATGCTTAAGTTTAAAGTTAATGTTAAAGTGATCATGTTTAATTGGAAGGGAGTTGGGAGGGGGAATACAACTAGTATGCATGTGGGCTACGTAATGTACAATTTTTTCCAAATGTCAATGTTGATAGCAGTCGTTGCACCTCACGTACCGACTGCCGGATGTCTTAATCCGTCCACATGCGAAACACTTTTATTCTAAAACACACAGTATACGTGCCTTGATAATTGTTCTATATTGGTTATTATTTGTCTTCCGTCTAGTTCATACTGTTATCATGTCATAGTAGTATTCTTATTATCATATCGTGTCATGACTATAGTTTATCTTCCTTATTATTGTTTCTTCATGCTTGTATATTATATTGTATAATGTAGTTTATGGTGATCTTGCTCCAATCCTGACCGGATAAATATTTTTCAGCTTTAGACGACGTGGTTTGTCCCAAGGTTTATGGTGTGTATCTTGGTGACACTGACGTTACTAATGTGTCAGTTGCTTCTACTAATACGGAATAGCATATTTCTTCCTTATGATCTTTCGTGTTATTTTTAGCTAGTGAGCTTAGAGAACTTTAGTTCTAGTTGCTTTAGTATTTATTTTTAGCGGATTTGTTCCCGAGACTATCTGATTTGTAGTGGATCTTTCTTTAAATTATTTATTGAGACTTTAAGTTTAATCTCTTTGTCATGACTTAGTTGTGGATGATATATGTGAATTGTGTACTTGTTATGGACCATTCTAATCATAGACAGCGTACTACCATCGATGTTGTAGTGTAGGCTGGGCTTGGACACGTACTCGTATTCCAAAAGCATGTGCGGGTGTGACAGATGTGCTTAGGCATTGGAGCTCGGGTCGACTTAAGATGAATTCTTATGCATATAAAGGAATAATATATGGCACAACATTGTTTGTATAGTTTTTGAGTTGTAAGCCTTGTGGCATGTTGCATTGTATTAAGAGAATGAGAGAGAGAGAGAGTGTGCTTGTAATCGATTTATTATTTGGCTTCGAGCCATTGTAAGTCTACTATAATATTACCAATAAAGAGAATTTTTTTGTATATCTTGTGTTTATACAATATTTATTCTTATATTATGCTGCAATGACTTGGTTCTGAGATATTCTATCAATAGTAAATGACATTGCCTTATACAGTACAAATTTAGACATGACTTAACGACTCCAGTGGTGCTTAGTGATTCGACGAAATCAGGAAGTGACAACGTTCTCAGAGAAAGAGGGATCTATTGTTAAGATACATCCCCAAATTACTAACTCTAACTTCTTTTATCCTCAAATCACATAGTTAGTCAAACTGAGGAAGAGGAGAGGAGATCGAGATTAGGGATTCGTCAAGAGAGAGAGAGTGTCATATCCCGGTTCCACAGAATCGATCGTCCTCACTAGGGTATGATGCCACACGAGCCTAGGTTGCACTCGCGTAAGGCGGGTTCCATAACGGTAGATATGCAGCTTAGCGACGGGGTCGTCACACAAAAGTTCCAAGTAGAAAAGTTGAACAGTACAAAGACATATACAAAATGATACTCTTTATTGATATTGAATATAAGATTACAAGGACGCGAAGCCAAGTTTACAATCACTCATGCTCACTATCTTTCTGAATACAATTCACTCTGATCTCTCTCATCTCTCAATACAACATATCGCCATTAGGCTTAGAATTTGCGGATGCTTCAGAAAGCGATGTCCATACATTATGTCCCATATAGGTGAAAACTTCAACATGGCTGCATGCCTCAAAACACCAAGGAAGTTTATGCCTCGACGCATCCAAGCGAGCTCCGTCTCAAACTAGCAAGTACCTGTAACCTGCGCACGAAAACTGATGGAATGTCAGTACAAAATCGTACTGGTGAGTGAGCCCCACGTCCACCCATACAAAAATCAACACGTTATCTTAGTGAGTGCAACTTTTTCTTTTGTAGTCTTTCTAATCTTACCTTAGGATCAATTTTATTCTAGAACTATAAATCTACTTCGTGTTGCAACATCATGATCGTGCTCCAAATTCTTTGCGACTATGCTACAAAACTCAGTTGTGCAAATATCATGGCAATGCCATAAGATCCATTTGTATGACAATCGAGGTCGTGCCTCGCAATGCAGTGTAACACATTCATAATTGTCTTACATTCTTCTCGTTTCAACATACAACCGACTCAAACCATACTCGTAAACTTATGTCATTGACTCAAACAATTAATGCCATATCTCGTGCCGAAGTACATGTCTTTGCTATAGACAAATCTTAGGCTCTATATTTGTGTTACAAATCGTGCACACATTTCTTTAACTCATTCGCGTTGTGCTTATACTTCTTGACTCAACTGATACCGTGCATGCAGATTGCCGCTCAGCACACCGACTCATCTATATGAAGGGTCACTAGTAATTCAAGCCATCTTGGACGTTGATGGGTTAGACGGTAATTATTCAGTAGCAATGTAGCAAGCCCCACTGAAGCCGTAAATCACCAAGTATTTCGGAGTCATCCTTTAGTCAAACTACTTGAATCGCTCTACAATGCCCCGTGCCAGCACGTCGGACATGGCGAACTTGTTCCTGCTAGGTTCGTATTGATCCCAGTTTCCCAAAAATCGTTCGAGGAACTAAAACTTTGTGCATAAGTTGTCCATGACCATACAAGACTCTACTCAATCTGACGTACTTATAATACCAATTCTTATCTCATTTTTTCACATTTTTTATCTCTATGTAGCTCCCAAAAGCAGAGACTGCCTCGACAACTACCGGTCCCGAGAACTTCCATGTTACCATACCAACATCTCATGTCTCAAACCTATGAACGTCTATTTGATAGCCTTCCTGCTTAACTTGACCCAATCATGTTTCATGAAGTGCCACCACCCAAGTCATACTCTATATAACAAGCTTTGATACCGTGGGAACATGGCAATGAAACCATGGAATGTACCTGCTATGAATAACATTGAGATTATGGGAACGTTCCTGCTACGATGTTAAGTCGATAGCTCGTGGCATAACTTTTACTTAACATAATACATAAGGTCAAAAGACCGAGTGCCAACTTTTGAAAACTATCGTAGAGTGATATCTAGGCAGCAAATTAACCATTTCCATGTTCTATACACATTTGACTCAACGCAGAATTATTCCCTTAGCTATGTGTATTCATCTATTTTATTATCAAGCCTATTGTAGCTTCCCTTCCCGGAGAATTTTTTTCAAATTATTTTTTATTATTATTTATTTGATTTAAATAGTAATTTTAGAATTTTGTAAATATTTATTTAGTTAATTATTATGGTAGATGATTTTAGCCATAGTTGATTTTTGAAGTACCAGACGAATAGTACAGTGGCGTGCTTTGACTAGTATTAAGCCATGGTAGGGGAATATCGAGCCATAGGAGTGTCCTAACTAGAAAAACCAGGCCAAGGTATAGCATGACCATTATAAGTAAGTTTAATTAATTATTATTAGATTTATTGACTTTGCAGGAACCCGGTTGAACCAAGTTAGTCCGAACTGGGCCGAACCAAATCCAAGCCAATGTAGGCATGTAGTGAGACCCAATACGGCCATGTAGACATATTATAGGTAGATGCAATATCTTTAGGAATTGGCAATTAATTTCTAATAATTGTTATGTATGCATTATAAGTATTATTATTATTATTATTATTATTATTATTATATTAGTGTTTATAATATTTATGAGATTTTCGGGAGCCAACAAAGAGTGTGCGTACTAGATTCACCAAACCTTACTACACTTGCTATTGGGTTGTTTTAGTTGTTATCGGGATTATTAGTATTATTAATAATATTGTTGTTGTATTAAAATAATTAGTTATTGTTATTTATATTATATTATTGTATAAACATATATTCAGAATTTATTAATGTATATATGTATATACATGTTATATAAATATAGGTGTAAACGTGTGTGTGTATATATATACATACATATAGGAGGATATGTGTATGTGTATATATATAAATATATAAATATATATATAGGTATAAATATATATATAAATGTATATATATATATATATTTTTTATATATAAATGTATATATGTAAATGTATATATATATGTGTATATATATGTGTATATAAATGTATATATATGTGTATACGTGTATATATAAATATATATATGTGCATACATATGTGAGTACGTATATATATATAAATATAAGTGTGTATGTATTTATATTGCATACTAGTTATAATAAAAAGAAAAAAGAAAAAAGAAAAAGAAACAGAAAAAGGAAAAAGGAAAAATAAATAAAAGAATAAAGAAGCAGTAGCATACCAGGCCCAAGTCCAAACCGAACAGCCGAGCAGAAATCCTCCTCCCTCCCTCCCCCCTGCGACTATATGTAGGAGAACGCGAGAGAAAGCAAGAGGAAAAACCTAACTCTGACACGCCGTCACCCTCCCACACATGGGCGACCCACCCAGCGGCCGTGCGCCGTCGTACCAGTGCCGGAATCGGCAAATCCGCGCGCTCATAGCAGGACAGTGGTAGTAGAAGACAGCCGCGCGCCCGACTTCGCGTGCGAATATCTCCGTCGTCGTGTATTGATTTCACGAATCACTTGAACAGGTCTGAACCTAACCTATAACTCTTTAAATCCTTTCAAGTAGATTGATTTATAGTGCATTAGCGTGATGTAGGAATCGACCCAAAATCAAGCAAAAATTGTTCGAAAATAGAACAGTTTCGTAGACCGATTATCCTACTTTACGGTCAGTTTTCTTCTAAACCATGAATGATTTTGAAAATGTATTTGAAGGAAGTTATGGACAACCTATAGGATAGAAAGACCTTTCTTTTATTTTTAATTAACTCAATGTATTCGTCAAATAAAACCTGTTTAAATTTTCCTAAAAATTATGTTTTCAGAAACTAAAAACCTTTGATACGACGTCCGTCCCGCCAATCCGGGCGACGTGGTCGCGAACTGAAAGTATCAAAAGGTGCGTATCGGCTTCGTGGATGTGTGGGCTTTGACAGAATTCAAATTGGTCGCGTGTGCGCGACGAATTTGATCCGTATCCGTCGAAATTCACCGTATCGGCCTCTGTGCAAACTTCTCAATTACTTTGTGCACGTTCGTCAGATCGAGACGAAACTTGCGCCAATAGGACCATATCATTTTTCTGGTCCTGTATGCCAAGTTTGGTCTGATTATGTGACAGTTGATCGGATCGCCGTTTTGTGGGCCCCACGGTCCGACTCAACGGATGATTTTGTGCACGACCCGACGAAATCCAACTTTGGACATACGGTTGGGTTCGTATCAGAAAAACAGACCTGTTGAAATATAGTTTGACAATTTTAAAGACCATTGACTCTGGCACAATTTTTGGTGCAAAGTGGGTCCAACGGTAGACATTATTTTTGCCCGAAATTACTGTTATGCTCCTGTGTCCAGAATTGGACTTAAGGACAGGCAATCCTAGCTAATTTGACTATTTTGAGAATGTTGGCAATGTTATTTTTAGCTTTCGGAGACAGTTGTGAGATTTGGACTTATTTGGCTTACCGGTTGACGGTTTATTGTTGGTTCTTCGCGCTATCACCAGGCAAGTATACCTTGCCTCACTCTACAGTTTATTTTCATCCTTATAGTACACTTGTTTATTATGTTATCTTTAGTTACCTTAGTTGCTATAGATTTATATGATACCGCGTTTACCAGTTTATTGTCTTGCTTGTATATCAGTATTTCATGACATAATAGTATAGCTATACCAGGCTTGTTTACATTATGGTTTATGCTAGAGTTGTCCTTACCTGTGTCATGACTGAGTTGTACTGTGTCGTCACCTGTATCTTGACTGAGTCATGTCTGCAAGTATGTGTGATTGAACTGCTATTCCTTTATCTTTTCCACAACCTGCGAGTCCACACACGGGGCGAGGGTTGTCCGTTTGCACCTGCGAGTCCACACACGGGGCGAGGGTGACTTGTCTTGAAACTGACCTGTGAGTCCACTTCGGGGCGAGGGTTGGTATTCCATTGATCTCTTGTTTACTTGTTCTTCCAGCAGTTCATTTATGCATAGTTGATCCCGTATCCGTGTCCATAGTTATCTGTCAGTAGCCACGTATCAGTCTCATGTCTAGTTCCTGTTTATACCCTGTTTGTATTATTGCATGATTAAACTGTTAGATATGCATGTTTATATGTATCTTTCTATGTCCCCTGAGGACCTTATGACCTCTTCAGGTAGCTGATTGCATGGAGTTAGTTAGCGGCTCATGATGGTAGTGATTATAGCTGCAGGGATACAGGTATTTGCTTGTGATATTTCTTTATTATCCTTTCGTGCTTTATATTCCATACCATGATATACTCTGCTTAGTTTATAGACTCATATCCTTCTTGGAGTCTAATCGGACAATATGCTAATGGGCTGCAGACCATGACCCATAATTGTTCGTTCTTGTTTTATTTAATTCTTGCGGATTGAGATATAGTTTAGATTAGACATGATACCATATTCTGGACAGCTTATACGTACTCGAGTCGGACTGGAGTCCGCTCGATACGTAGGTGGCTTGCTCACGAGCTCGCACCCGAAAAGCGGGTGCGGGTCATGACAAGTTTTTGTAGTGGCCCATGCAGGTCAGAGCATATCGTATCAGTTACGTAACTGTACTGATACGAGCCTGCGACTATGACTAAACCTTAGATATCTCAATCCACTCTGTCTTGAAAATTCTCTTAGAAATTTCTCTACCGTCTTTGAAACTTCGTATTCGTTCTTGATTATTCTTCCTTGCTTTCTTGTACCATTGATTCTCGTCCCTTCCTATTCCAAGGTGACAAATGATCGTGCTATCTAGGATTCATTAGAAATTTTTAAAATATAGTATAATATTGCTTGACTATTGATTGTTTGGTTGCTTATAGATATGAGGAATTATAGATGCCATATGCCTAGATATCTGTCGGTAGAATTGTTAGCAACTAGTTAGAAGACCATAAGACTTTAGTGACCGTGTTTTGAGGAGTAGTGCGACCAACGGTGGGTAGAAGTCCTCGAGGCTTCGTAGTTACAAAATGATTAGGAGGAGGATATAAACTATTTTTGAGGAATTAAAATTGAGGAGATTAAGGTAATAGTAGACTTTGAATTTTAAGGAATAGTCATAAATTAGAATTTCAAGAACGGAATTATTTTTAAGGTGGATAGATTTGTAGCTTCCCTTCCTGGAGATTCTTTTTCAAATTATTTTTTATTATTTATTTGATTTAAATAGTAATTTTAGAATTTTATAAATGTTTATTTAGTTAATTATTACGGTAGATGATTTTAGACATGGTTGAGTTTTGAAGTACCAGACGACTAGGAATTATGGCACGGATAGTGCAGTGGCGTGCTTTGACTAGTGTTTAGCCATGGTAGGAGAATGCCGAGCCATAGGACTGTCTTAACTAGGAAAACCAGGCCAAGTTATAGCATGACCATTATAAGTAAGTTTAATTAATTATTATTAGATTTATTGACTTTGTAGGAACCCGGTTGAATCAAGTTAGTCCAAATTAGGCCGAACCAAATCCAAGTCCATGTAATCATGTAGTGAGACCCAATACGGCCATGTAGACATATTATAGGTAGATGCAATATCTTTAGGAATTGGCAATTAATTTCTAATAATTGTTATATATACATTATAAGTATTATTATTATTATTTTATTTGTGTTTACAATATTTGTATGATTTTCGGGAGCCAATAAAGAGTGTGCGTACTAGATTCACCAAACCTTACTACACTTGCTATTGGGTTACTTTTGTTGTTATCGGGATTATTAGTATTATTAATAATATTGTTGTTGTATTAAAATAATTAGTTATTATTAAATGGTTGTTTTCTTCATCGTCAAATAGGATTATTTATATTATATTATTGTATATTCAGAATTTATTAATGTATATACGTATATACATGTTATATAAATATAGGTGTAAATGTGTGTGTGTATATATATACATATATATAGGAGGATATGTGTATGTGTATATATATATATATATAAATATATATATAGGTGTAAATATATATAAATGTATATATATGTGTATACGTGTGTATATATATATATATATATATATATATATATATATATATATATATATATGTGCAAACGTATGTGTGTACGTGTATATATATAAATATAAGTGTGTATGTATTTATATTGCATATTAGTTATAATAAAAAGAAAAAGAAAAAGAAACAAAAAGGAAAAATGAATAAAAGAATAAAGAAGCAGTAGCATCCCGGGCCCAAGTCCAAACCGAACAGCCGAGCGGAAATCCTCCCCCTCTCCCCGCGACTATATGTAGGAGAACGCGAGAGAAAGCAAGAGGGAAAACCTAACTCTGACACGCCGTCACCCTCCCCACACATGGGCGACCCACCCAGCGGCCGTGCGCCGCCGCACCAGCGCCGGAATCGGCAAATCCGCGCGCGCACAGCAGGACAGTGGCAGTAGCAGGACAGTCACGCGCCCGACTTCGCGTGCGAATATCTCCGTCGTCATGTAGTGATTTCATGAACCACTTGAACAGGTATGAACCTAACCTATAACTCTTTAAATCCCTTCAAGTAGATTAATTTTTAGTGCATTAGCGTGATGTAGAAATCGACCCAAAATCAAGCAAAAACTGTTCGAAAACAGAACAGTTTTGTAGACCGATTATCCTACTTTACAGTCAGTTTTCTTCCAAACCATGAATGATTTTGAAAATGCATTTGAAGGAAGTTATGGACAACCTATAGGATAGAAAAACCTTTATTTTATTTTTAATTAACTCAATGTATTATGTAGGTCCTCAAAATTAAGTTGCACCCATCAAAGAAGTCATGAAAATCAAATTGTGCATCCTTCAAGTGAACTGCGCAGGAAACAGAATGCGCAATAACTCAACTGCGCACACATCCAAGCGTGCAAGCTGACGTGGCCTCGTCATCATTATCTGACAGAAAATTAGATCTTCTGACAGATGACAGCCTGAAGAACGAGAAAACTATTCGTTTATCGTGCAGCACAGCGCTCGAGGACAGCTGTACATGCAGCGCAAGCTACCAGCCCAATTGAAGCACAATCTGCCAGACTCTCTACATCGTAATTCAATCTAGCGCAATCTGAAGCCAGCACAGTTCATGTGGCGCACACCATCAAGATAACTGACAATTTATACGTAGCCTACATGCCATCAAGTACTCACCATATGGCAACCGTCTGTACACGATTAAGCGTACTTCAATCAAACAATGCCACGCGTCACATACAGGTAGTCCACGATCGAGTAACTGCTAGCGCAGTTCGCTGCTTGCACAGTCCAATGTCTGCGCAATCCATCCTGCGCAACTCAGAATAACTAAAAGTTTGTTATTTCCAGAACTCTATAAATAGAGTTTCAAGTCTTCATTAACACACACACAGAGATCATTCAAGATCATCACCAGAGATCGGGAGTTCTTGCCAAAGTGCTGCTACATTCTTCAAAGGCTACCGTCTTCAAAGTTCACATCGTCCAAGGGATAAAGCGATCGTCATTCAGATCGGATTCCTATAGTTGTACTTTCCCAGAATTCTTGTAATCTTCTTACAAAGTTTGTGAAATAAAGATCAACTTTTGTTTTTGCAAACAAAATGGCGACTCTGCTGGAGACGACTTTCTTCTCCGCCGAGGAAGTGACAACTCAATGTGACGTTGCATCTATCGGAAAGACGCAGAAGACGCTGGTTGTAAAGGTCAACCAGACGGCCTACGAGGCGTTGATCAACTCCAGGACCACCCCTCACACTGCAACAACTTCTGCCACGAGCAAAGTTCACCCAGTGTATGTCTCCAAGACTGTTGCGCAGTCTGCTATCTTTGCTGCCAAGACTATTGCGCAGTCTGCTGCTACTGCCCATGCGCAGTATACTGCTCCCCTTGTCAGTGCACAACCTACTTCCTATGCTGCTCTGTCAAAGTACAAAACTCTTCTTCCCCTGGCGCAGTTGGCTGCAACTCTGCCTGCGCAATCTACCACTCCAGCAACCAGAGTGCAACTCAAGCACTCTGACATTAAGACTCCTGCTGCGCAAGCTGCTGTGACTGTGGCCAGAAGACCTTCTGTCAAAGCTCCTCATGCGCAACCTGCCAGTGCGCCAACAGCCACTTCAACCCCTGCACAAACTGCGCCAGCGCAGTCTAAGAAGGACGGCCATTTAGTTAATCTCTCTTCTTCTCACAGCAAGGAGAAAAATTCTGCTCCTCTTCCCAAACAACCTGTTGCTCCAGCGCAATCCATTGGGGGTAGTCTGTTGACTATTTCTCCTCCTCCTCAGAACAAATAAAAAGGCCCGTTGGTCTTTTCTCAAACTTTCTCGTCCCACGACTTGGAAGACAACAGAGGAAAACGCTCTTTAGCTAACCCTTCTTCACAAAACAAAGGAAAAGGCCCTTTGGTCTTTTCTCAGTCTTGCTCGATTTTTACCGTAGAAGATCAATCTCAACGTGCTTCGGCACCAGTCAGTACAAAAGCTCTCTCAAACAAGAGTTCTTCTTCCATCCTTACCAAAGGGAAGTATACTGATAAAAGAGGTATTCTGCCTACTCCGGTAGAGGAATTCCAAGATCTCCCAACTCTCAGGATATCCCGATCAAAATAGGGAAAATTGCTGGTGTCTTAGACAGAAACCCCTGGGGGTAAATTTGCTGATCTAAGAACTTATCTCAGTAGACCAACTTCGGCAAAAGCAAACAGCCAATGCCGAAGACCAACCAGCATCAGAGGCAAACTTCCAGGATCAAAAATCCGGACACCTATCTAATGAAATGAGTACTTCTCTGTACACTTAAGGGACAAAATATTTGAAGAACCGGAACCATGTTTCGAATGTTGTCAAAGAACATATCCCTCAGACTTCTTCTCGTCCCGTCATTGTTCCCGATCTCCGAGAACACCTCAAACAAAAATGGGACAATATCTCAACACCTCCAGTGCAACCACTTGGACACCATTGTAATCATAAGGTTGTCATCAAGTGCTATTGTCAGACAACAAAATGATCTGTCTTCGATCGTTTGAACTTTACAAACTCTAAACCTATGTCAGAAGATGAAGACGAAGTTTTGTACGCTTCTGTCAACATGACTTCCCGAGACACTGGGGGTAGGAAGTGCTCCAAGCATGGCAAGCCTCACAAGCCCAGCCAGCGGTATTTAGATCTACTCCAAGAATCTTCTGATGGAGTTTTTCGACATACCAGATCCCGAAGCCAAGATATAATCGGTCAAAGGAATCTTCAAGATCCTTCCGGTCATCTCCCTCTTTCTCACTCAGGAGATGATTCTTTCTCCGACTATGATGCATACAGCAAAAGTTCTGAACAGACAGTGTCTTCCACTGTACCTAGAGAAGTGATAGCTTATGTTGTCACTGAAGATCCCGATGCTTCTAGTTCGGCTAGTCAAGAACAACGGATAGCTGTGCTAGAAGACAAGCTGAAGACCATGGCTGAAATGGTTGCAAGTATGCTTTCTATCATCGTGGCCCAACATACAGTACCACCGACCGTACCTCTTGTAAATCCTGAGATCATAGCATCGTCGATGCCTGTCAATGTAGGGCTGGGGGTAGCATCTCCTCAAGTACCCCTTGTACCAATTCAACCTACACCCAGTTAGTCAGGTGCTAGGGGTAGTGCTTACCACGCTGTTTCTTCCCCTAACACTCTGATTCAGCCTACTCCTTCTACATCAATGGAGGATGCCAATGAAGATGTCAAACTCCTGCGTACTCAGTTCGAAGCCTTCAAAGAGAAAGACAACTTACAGAGGTTGGGGATCAAACAACCCTACCCAGTTGAATGGAAGAAAGTCCCATTTCCTCCAAAGTACAAGATTCCAACAATTTCTCCGTTTGATGGCAGCACTTCTCCTAGCCAGTTCATTAACCATTTTGAGGTAATGACTGTCCAACTTCAGCCAAATGACGCTTTTCTTACCAGGGTATTCGTCGGCTGTTTAGCCGGTGTGGCATACGATTAGTACAGAAGCTTGCCCGATGGCTGTATCACCTCCTTCTCAGGTCTAAAACAAATCTTCTTAGAACGATTCTATGAGGGAATCAACGACATGACCATGTCAGCCCTTAATAAAATCAAACAAAGACATAATGAAACTGCTGAGAGTTTCATTGAAAGGTTCTGCCGAGAAGCTTTAAAAATGCCTCCTAGAACTCCGGCCGCTGTGACTATAGACACCTGTAAGGCAAATCATTTTCCTATCATCAGCATGTGGACGGGGTCAACTCAGTTCCAAGATTGGCCATCTTTCATAGTCAACGCTAAAGCAGCTGAAGTTAGTGCTGACAAATTCAAGCAGCTAGGGGTACACATGTCTAAACCCGACGGGAATGAACATCAGACATCGGGTGGTGGTAATCGCCAGAACAACCGCAAGGAAAAAGAAACTTTGAATATCAACTTGAAGAACAAAAAATCTCTGACGGTCAATGTAGCACCACCTACGTCCACTTCTACTCCTTCTGCACCTCCACCAAGGGAACCTCGTCCGAAAGTAGAGTACTCCTTTGACGAGAATGACACCGTGAGCATCTTTGATTGCTTGATCAAAAGCAATAAGCTCCAACTCCCAGACCCGAAGAAGCCTGATGAGGTCGGTAAGACTGCTCATCCTAAGTACTGTGTCTATCACAGGTTCATTGGACATCCCACTCGAGCATGTTATGTGCTCAAAGGCAAAATTCAACAGCTAGTCAACGCTGGTGTTGTCACTTTGCAGCAAGACGAGAAGACTGTTACCGCGAACATGGTCTCAGTTCAGTTCGGTGACTTCCCTCCACAGATGGTACAGTATGGTGTCATCCCTATCCCCAAAGCTACTCTTGAGATCGAGAATCTTCCTCCTCCACGAAGTGAAGGTCTCGTCCCCTTGTCTCTTGACAATGGTGAGATTATGTAGATTTATCCGAATCTTGCTTCGGAGTTCGACTCCTCCAAGAAGAAAGACCGCTCCAAGGGCAAAACAAAGATCTGCAATATGGTGTCTTTTGACCCCATAGTTGAAGAGGAAATCCTTTTGGGCACCAGATTAGGGAAAGCCTACCTATGGGAAGTTTCCGAGACTCAAGAAAATCCTGCTTCTTCTTCTGAGCCCGCTCCAGTGCAACCTGCTTCCACTGAAAATATCCCTTCTGCCTCCTCACCGGTTGTAGAACCCACTCCTTCCAAGCCAACAACAGTCGCTGACAAAGGCAAACAACAAGTCTGCTTCGACAAACCTTTGAAGAAGTCATCTCCCTCAGGACTTGAAAAGCCTTACAACTTTGATATCTTGGCTCAACTAGCCAATACACCGGCCAGGCTGTCAATCTTTGAGCTCTTGTGCCTCTCCAAAGAGACTCGGGAAAATCTGAGTGAGGCTCTCATACAGACAAAAACCTGTCTAGCCCTTCTAAAAAAGCCGAAAGCAGAGCCTGTCTCTTGTTTCCATTGTCATAGTGTGTTGGAGTTATTTCCAAACATAACTTTCACACATGATGACATGCTGATGGAAGACAATAGGCACGACCGTCCTCTATACTATACAGGATATGTCGACTCGATGAAAGTCGATCGTATTCTGATAGATCCAGGGTCTGCCCTCAGCATCATGCCGAAGACAATGTTAGATGCATTGAAGATTCCAGTGCATAGTCTTTCCAGTACAATTACCACCATCCTTGGGTTCAATCAGGGAAGGAGTGAGCCTCTGGGCAAGATTCGCCTAAAACTCCAAATAGGCAATCTCCGCACAAAGGTGACCTTCTACATCATTGACAACCATGGTTGTTCTTACAATGCTTTGTTGGGGAGACCATTCTTGCATGAACACAACATTGTTCCTTCGACTCTCCATCAATGTTTTAAATATGTCGATGACAATGGAGAAGTTCAAAAGGAGGTTGCTGATCTCTATCCTTTCAAAGGTGTCGAAGCATACTGCAACGATGCTCGTATGTACAAGGATGAGTTCATGAAAGTTGTACTGGCTCTGGACACTGAAGAAGAACAAGAAGCAGTGCCTAATGACACTCTCATCATACCTGTCAAAGGGCGTATTTCTCGTCCTCAATCCTCCAAACCACTGGCTATTCACTTGCCAGTCCAGAAGCAACCAATTGATGATGATCAAGATCAAAGGGAGCTCACCTCTTCTGAGCCACTTGTTATTGATTTATCTCATAACAAGGATAAAAGGGAGATCACCTCCTCTGAGCCGTTTGTTATTGACCTCCGTCGAAACAAGTCCAATCCTCCTCCACGTTCTTCTTCTTCCCCTCTTGTAATCAATCTGACCAAGCCTGCTAAGGCTAAAGGTCCCGCTGTAAATACAAATGTACAAATCAATGAAAAAGTATCTACTTTCCAGTATATTGATGTCATTTATCATGCTAAGTGCTACTTGGATATGTTAGATAGCTTTCAGTCATTTACAATGGGAGTTGTACAATCTCTTCAAACAGAAGTCTTACTCGAACATCCAAATGATTCATATCGTATTAGTAAAGGACCAGAACAACAATTCAGCTATACGGATGATAGCAAAAGTAACGATACGAGGCATCTTCAACTTCGTCGTTACAGTCAACAATCAAAAGACATCATCCGAAAGATGGGTTATAACTTCAAGAATGGCCTCAATTATGGCAAGGGTAGAAGAACTCCTATCCGTACGGCTATTCCGAAAGGAAAGTCAGAGATGTACTATAGCAGGACCAAAAGAGGTCTCAGATATTCTTCACCTCCGGTATTATCCCCAGCAGGCTCCGAATCCGATAGCGAATAGCACTCTAACTCTTCTGATTCCAGATCATGGGATTCCGACACCAGCATCTGTCAAGTTCATCGATTGATCGTATCATCTAACATGGTCTCCGTTGAACTTCCAGAATGTTATGACGAGGATGTTGAAGAAAATCTCGAAACAGATCCCTGGGCTCAACGAATGGATACCCAATAGGAACTCTGATTCGAACAACGAGAACCTCCTACCGAAGATCAATTAGTTCAAATTGATGTAGGAGAGAGCGGGTCACCTCGTCCAATATTCATCAGCAAGAACCTCCCAGAGGCAGATAAGCAAGAATTAATTCTTCTTATTCAAGAATACATTAATGTCTTTGCCTGGAGCTATGAAGACATGCTAGGTCTAGATCCCAAAGTTGCTACTCACAAATTGAATATCTTGCCGAATGCAAAACCGGTCAAACAGCGACAACGGCGCTTCAAACCAGAAATGATGGACGCATCGACAACGAAGTCAAGAAGCTTATCGCTTGTGGCTTTATCCGAGAAGAACAGCATCCTTATTGGGTAGCCAATGTCGTCCCAGTTCTAAAAAAACCAAAAAAGTTCGAGTCTGCATCAACTTTCGGGATCTTAATGAAGCCTGTCCAAAAGATGAATTTTCTCTCCCTATTACGGACGTCATGATTGACAATACCTGTGGGTTCGAACGAATATCTTTCATGGACGGATTCTCCGGATACAATCAGATTCGGATGAATCCTGAAGATGAAAAACATACTTCTTTTCGCACTCCTCGCGGAGTCTACTGCTATACCGTAATGCCATTTGGTCTCAAGAATGTTGGTGTAACTTACCAACGAGCCATGAGTACTATTTTTTGAGATCATCTGTGCAAGACTGTCGAATGCTATGTCGATGATATTGCTGTCAAAAGTCGTCTAAAGGAAGATCACATCCAAGACTTGAGAACTATCTTCAATCTAATGCGCCAACATCAACTTAAAATGAATTCCACCAAGTCATTCTTGGGCGTCTCTAGTGGTAAATTTCTTGGCTTCATCATTACCTCTAAGGGTATATACGTGGATCCCGAGAAGATCAAAGCCATTCAAGAGATGCGTCCTCCACGCAACCTAAAAGAGCTACGAGGATTCCAAGGTCGACTTGCGTACATCAGGAGATTTATTTCGAATCTGTCTGGACGCTGTAGACCATTTACTCAACTAATGAAGAAAGGTGTATCTTTCATTTGGACCGAAGAATGTCAACGAGCATTTGACGACATAAAGCGATATCTCATGAACCCACCAGTCTTGGTGCCACCGATCTCGGGCATACCATTCTTAATGTATGTACGTGCTATGGATCATTCATTGGGTGCTTTACTTGCTCAAAAGAACAAAGAAGGCCATGAACAAGCCATCTATTATCTCAGTCGTACTATGATTGGTGCCGAACACCGTTATAGTCCGGTTGAAAAGGAATGCCTAGCTCTTTTGTTTGCTGTTCAAAAGATGAGGCATTATATCATTGGCCAAACTATTCATGTTATATCCCGAGTTAATCCTCTTCGGGTTCTGACGAAGAAGCTTAGTACACTCAATTCTCGGATGGCTACACGGGCCATTCTGCTAGCCCAATATGACATGTTATATGTTCCTCAAAAATCTGTCAAAGGTCAAGCACTGGCGAATTTTTTAGCAGCTCATCCTGTTCCGAAAACATCCAAACTCTATGATGAAATTCCAGACGAGACACTGGAATCAAATATGATCTCCGAAGAATTTCCTACTTGGCGTCTATTCTTTGACGGTGCATCCAGGATTGGACCCAATGGTATCATTATTGTAGGAGTTGGAGTTGTCCTTGTTTCTCCAGATAGGTCAGCTATTCAAAGAGCCTACTCCCTAGATGAACCTTGCTCCAATAACGTGGCAGAGTACAATGCTCTACTCATTGGTCTCCAGCTAGCTAAACAACTGGATGTCGAGTATCTTGAAGTCTATGGTGATTCCAAGCTGGTTGTTAATCAGGTTAGAGGAACCTATGAAGTTTGCCATCAAGACCTAGTACCTTACTATGAAGCGGCAATCAACATGGCTACATCATTCAAAGCCTTATTCATCGAATATGTTCGTCGAGCTTGCAATACTGAAGCAGATGCTTTGGCTAATCTTGCAGCAATCTTAGCCATCCCTATCAAAAGACAGCAAGTGGTGGTTATCTCTAATCGGGAATTGTTCTGCGTCAAAAACAATCGCAATATTGAGTTCAATAATCTTACTGAAGCCAATGTTATCAGTGAAGATTGGAGAGCTCCCTTCATCGACTTTGTAGTTCATGTCATACTCTCCGAAGATCCCAAAGAGGCCACGAGTATTCGTCGACGATCTCTCCGGTTCTATTACAATCAGACCACCAAAACTCTTTACCGGCGAACTTATGACGGTCTTCTTTTGCGCTATCTTGCTGGTGATGAAGCGAAGCAAGTATTGCGTGAAGTTCACGACGGTGTCTGCGAAGCACATCAACCCGGTCCTAAGCTATAGGATCGTATCCGACGCATGAGTTACTACTGGCCCTCTATGGTATCTGATGCCATCGAATATACGAGGAAATGTCGACCTTGTCAAATCCACGCAGATTTCATTCATCAACCATCAGAATTCCTTCATCCGACTGCTGCTTCCTGTCCTTTTGAAGCTTGGGGCATGAACATTATAGGTCCCATCAACCCTCCTTCTTCTAGAGGACATCGGTTCATACTAGCGATAACCGACTACTTCTCCAAATGGACCGAAGCTATACCCTTGGCTGAAGTCAAAACCAGCAGCATCATTAACTTCGTTAAACACCATATCATCTATAGATTTGGTGTACCTCGACGAATCATTCATGACAACGGACCTCAATTCATCAGCCAAAAGTTCACAAGATTTTGTGACAATCATCGGATTGACAATGTCGCTTCGACAGCCTACAATCCTGCTGCTAATGGCTTAGCTGAAGCTTTCAACAAGACTATCATCAAGCTCCTCAAAAAGTTTGTGTCTACTAACAAACAAAACTGGAGTGAAAAGCTTGGAGAATGTCTTTGGGCCTACCGTACTACGGTCTGCAATCCTGTAGGCTGTACACCCTTCTCTTTGGTGTACGGCTGTAAAGCAGTTCTACCCCTGGAACTTCAAATTCCGTCTTTAAGGATTGCCATTGCCAATGAACTCACTACAGAGAACAACGACCTTCTTCGACTTCAAGAATTAGAAGCGCTCGATGAGAAACGGCTATTGGCTCAACAGCATATTGAGTTATACCAAGCCCGTATCTCGAAGACTTTTAATCACAAAGTTAAAGTCAGAGCCTTTCAGAAAGGAGAGCTCGTTCTAACCGGCAGACGTCCCATGACTATGACTCACATGAGCAAAGGCAAGTTCGATGCGAAGTGGGAAGGGCCATATATCGTGAGCAAAGTCTTCTCAATTGGAGCCTATCAACTCACAGAGCTAGACGGTCGAGTTGCAATGATGCCTATCAATGGCAAGTTCCTCAAAAAGTATTATGTATAAATGTAAAAGACATTGCTTGTAATCATCAGACAAGTTCATAAATAAAATTTAATTTTATTTCATCATGAATGATAGTACATAATATCAAGGAAGGTCACTATCATCCTTCTCAAAATTGGGACGCGGGCCACTGCCGTCCTTATTGAAGACATAGTCGGCAAAAGAGCCAAGAACATTCTTGTCCGAACCCACCAGGAACTTGCAAGCATCCATCCTCATGGCTTCTTCTTCTTCAGTCTTCCCTGGTTCAAGAAGGAAGTCTAAAATATCCCTTGGCGGCTTGGGTGCAGATGAACCTTCGCCTGCCTCTGTCTGCTTTGGCTTGGCTGGTTCGACTGGACGTTCTTCCGTAAATACTTTAACCTTCAAAGCGATATCAGCCTTCTTGGATGCATCTCCAAACGACATCTTTATATTGAAAAGTGAAAGTGATCAGTCTATCTGATTTTCTATTCTATTTATAGATAGAGATTCGTAAGACAAGGAATTACATTCATCTGACGGTTCGCCCGTTCATTTCATCCATCCGACGGCTCACCCGTTCATCCATTCATCTGACGGTTCGCCCGTTCATTTCATCCATCCGACGGTTCACCCGTTCATCCATTTATCTGACGGTTCGCCCGTTTATTTCATTCATCTGACGGTTTATCCTTTCATCCGTTCATCCATTCATCTGACGGTTCGCCCGTTCATTTCATCCATCCGACGGTTCACCCGTTCATCTATTCATTTGACGGTTTGTCCGTTCATTTCATCCATCCGATGGTTCACCCGTTCATCCATTCATTTGACGGTTTGCCCATTTATTTCATCCATCCGACAGTTCACACGTTCATCCATTCATCTGACATTCGCCCGTTCATTTCATCTATCTGACGGTTTACCCGTTCATTTAATTCATTTGACGGTTCATCCGTTTATCCCGATGATTTATTTCGTTCATTCATTTCGTTCACACATTTTTGACGAATCATCCATTTTATTCATATCAGCAACTTGTTATCTTTGATTAAGTTGTCTACTGAAATAATGATATTCAATAAATTATATTCTGCCATGTCCATATTACCTCTGAGCAGATATAATTGAATATAATTATTTTTCAAAATCAAGAAATATATCATGTCTTGCACCTCTGAATATATTTTCTATCGCTATTATTTATATCTGAATAAGATATGCAATAAATAATAGAGCCACCAAGAAAATGTCTTTTTATTGATCAAAATTAAAGACATTACAAAATAACATGTCACAAAAATTGAAGATACAAAAAGTCTTTCTCATTCCGCTGGCGGGGTCATCAAGTTAGTCATTTGCTGCTTTAAAGTTTGCAGTCGCTCCTCACGAGAGTCCATCACTCGCTTCCTAGCTTCCTCCATCCCAGACTTATCGTCGAAAGACGACATGGTTACTAGTTTACGAGAGATTTCAGCTTGATGAGTTGCGACATACTCATCTCTTTCCTGAGTCAGAGCGTCCAGTTGTTGAACTGCAGCCTGATGTTGTGTGGCCTTATCCTCCAGAGCAAGCTGAACAAGTCTCAGCTCTTCTTGAAGACGGGTAGATTCTGCTTACAGCTCAGCAACTTTCCTCTCCTTCTCTTCAGCAACAGATGCTATTATTTCTACTTGGGAATTATACTCAGCAGACTTAGTAGAGAAGGTGTCCAAGAGAACTTGGAGATCAACCTTCACAACTGTAACTTCTTGTGACATCTTCTCGAATTCAGCATGTACCAAGGGCACCATCTCCCCCCTATTAAGCTCTTTATAGATTTTAACCGATGCCTCCAGCTCATCTAGTACATGTTCAAGAAAAATGGCTTGAGCTTCGTTGCCTTGACTGCGGATGGCATTGATCAAATAGGAGGTTGGACCTCTAACTGTAGAGAAACCAGCATCTTCTTTCTCTATCACCCTATCTACTAAGGGTCCCAACGAATTAAAGAAAAGGTTAGAGAAGGAGCTAATGATAAATCGGTTAGTAGCTAGAGCACCAGGAGTAGCAGCTACTCCCATAGACGTCGAAGCAGCAGCAGGTGTCTGTGCAGATAGACGTTCAGCTTCTTCCATTTGAGTGGAGGGCTCTTTAGACAAGGGAGCCATGGTAGAGCTGGCTGCCCCTCCCGGATGTTCTTTTGCGAAATCAAATGAACCTTATCATTTTGTTGTCATTTGCAACTAATCGAAAAGGATCAAAAGTAGAGGCAATCTTACCATGGCCTGCCCCAGTGATAAGTCTGTCATCTGTTGGCACAGGTTCCAATCTTGCAGAAGTAGCCTCAGACATTACTGCTTGGCTACTACCTGCCTCAGAGCCACCCGAAAAATGTCGGCTACCACTAGTTATAGTCGTTATTGGCACTATGTCTGTGCATGCAGGAGGAACTGGAGAAGATTCAAGTTCTACATGGATAAAAATGTAGATGTCAGCTATTGGATCTATAAAAAGAAGGTTGATAAAATCATTTAATACCTTTAGGATCAGCAGGAGTAGTTTCTTCAGGTGCTACTTCTTCACCCGCATTCTTTTCTGGAGACACATGCACCTCAACATCCTCTTCAGGATTCAGCGTGTTATCAACAACTTCCGAGGATACATGGACATTAGCGTCCTCTTCTGGATTTAAAGTATCATCAAAAGCTTCTATTGATGTATCTTCACTGTCTTCTGGCGCTTCTTCACTGTCAGTTGCGACAATCGGATCTACATCATCCTGCAGGCCGAAGTCGCAATCATTCAATGCATCGATCATCAAACGATCTTCTTCTTTACGGAGTGTTCCTGGTGTAGCAGGAGGCTGTGTGGTTTCCACTGCGAGTGAAGGAGATCGTAAAACTTCATCCTCTCTCTCCACAATGTCTTCCCTGGGCTCTACAGCCTCATCGCTCTGTTCTGGACTAGGAGTTTCACCCCTCTGTTCAGGGGCAGGAGTAGGAGATGACATTGTAACTCCGGCAATAACACTAGCTATGACCAATGACATAGGTCGAGGAGTGACTACCTTCTTTCTCTGGAAGACTATTTTTTTCTATGTAGAGGTCTCTCTGGACTCTCTACATCTATAACATTATCTTGTCTTTGGATAGAGGTCGGGGTCGCCGCCTCTTCTCTTTGAGTTGATTCGGCCTGCTGCCGAGATTGTGATCGGGTCGTGACCCTTTCTGATGGTTCCATGACAAGTTTCTTCTTCGCAACTGGAGAAGAAGGTTATTCTCTCCCTCTCCTTGGTGGAAGATTTGACAACTTACAAAAAGATGCGCAATGGTTCATTGACTTCTTCCGGGAAGTTGGCTTCCCTTGAAGCTTCCAACGGCGCATCGGCCGGTTCACGCTCTTCTTCGTTGCCAGGAGCCACCACAACAGTTGTTCCCTTCTTTAATCTGGTTCCTGTCGCGAAGCTATCGGCAAGACTGAAATTCTCAGCAAAGGTGTTCGCCAATGTGTAGAAGATAGAATATATGTATAGCATCCGCGGGCCATGGTCGCTCTTTGTCGGCATCGAGAACATTGTTTTTGTGTCTCGAGCGTTATAATAAGACCAAGCTTGGGCGCCATCGATCAATAACCTTGTCCTTACAGGCACGTTATGGCGTTATCCACGTAGAACTGGTCATAGCCGAATTGACGGGCAAAGCGGCTGGGAAGATATGGTTCCAAGTAACATTCATCTTCAAATCTATAAACCAAGTACGACGGCCTAATTGTCTGTAGCACCCAGTTTCCCAAATAAGGGTAATTTTAAAATTTTGTGTTTATAATTATTTTAATAATGATATTTAATTCATGATATACTTTTTGTTAATTTTAAATCATTTTTAAAATTATTTAAATCAATGACTTGTGGTTTTGACGTTTTACTAGTGAAACCCTAGAGACTGTTTGACCTAGAGCCTAACCATTTGATTATGATATTTTAATATCATTTTTGGCCTAAGGATATTTTTGCATTTGACCTCTTTGAATTATTTTGATATTATTTTATTATTTATGATATTGTTTTGGGGTTATTTGAGTCGGGTTCGAATTTCAACTTAATCCGACTTGCAACGGGGACCCGAGGATAGTTTGACTCTAGTGAGACCCACACACTAGTTAGGCATGGCCCACATGATATTAAATTTAGTCCACATGATAGAAATATTTTAGTTAGAGGTTAGACTAATTATTATGGATAAGGTTAGTGTGATTAGAGACTTTAGAATGACTAATTTAGCCCCAACCAATTAGCCCTTCCTAATACTCATAGAATAGGTTAGTGGGGGCATTTTGGACCTTACCATAATAGGACAAATAGCCCCATATGGCCAGCCACTTTGGGAGAGGATAGGCTCAAGTTTATTTTATTATTCTCATCCACACTCTCTCTCTTGTTCTTCCCCAAATTCCTAGAGAGCAATCCCTAGCAATTTCTCCACCAAATCCTTCCATTTCGCCACCAAATCTTCTTCTTTCCTTCTCCATTCTAGCCAAGGAGGAAGCTACCCAAGTTTGGGAGGATTCGGAGCTCGTTCGTATCCTTTTAGAATCTCTACGTGTCGGTGTCGCTCCGGGAAGGCTTTTCTTCGATTCGATCTACCGGGAGATATAAATTCCTTCTCCTTTTCATTTCCTCATGCATATAGGTCTATTTTGAACCCATAGGAATGACCCCATGGTTGTATCTCCATTTGTGTCCATTTCGTGCCCATTTGGAGGTCATAGGAGTGTCCTTTGTGTTGTGTTTGTGTCCATGTGGAAAAATCCCAAATTTGGACACACTATGTGTTGTTGTTATGTATGAATGAATTATTACATGTTTAATCTCATATTTTTGTATTAGAGATGTGTTCTATAGTGTCTCATATATATATATTAGTGTAGAGAGTGAGTTCTTGATATATTATGTTATATACTTGTGTTCTTTTGTCTCAAACTACCCTAATTCGTCATGATTTTTATCCACGTTTTTAATTTCAGCCCTAACTTAGAAATATCATAACTTCTAGCTCAAAGCTCGGTTTAATCTCCCGTTTTTTTAAAAGAAGCGTATTGAAGTTAGCTTTCCAAAAACATGTATTAATAGGCCTAATTCTTTCTGTAACTTTCTGGAGAATTATTTGAGTGTCAGCTGTACGAAAGACAAACGTGTTCTCGGTGTTTTCGCGATTTCGGGAATTTTCGGAAACGAAAACGCGATCCATTTGAAGTTTCAAAAAGCTAACACATAGATCTATAACATACTTTAATCCTAGATTTTAATTCATGCTGAGATGGTACAGTATTGATTATTAGTAGGAGTTACTATTCGGCATATACATTTTGTGCACCCTTGTGTGTAATATAATATTCTATTTGATTTTAACCCATGTTAATGTACATACATTATGTAATTAAATAGAAAATTCAAGCATGAGTAAATATTTAAATAAATGATGTATGAGGTATAAGTATCCTATCTAATGTAAGCATGTATAAGTATGGCTTGTAATGAATATGTAAGTTCCATAGTATGTAATATATGGTGCATATAGTGGTGCAAGAGAATAAATGAATGATGAATGAATGCAAGCATGAATGTAATGTAATAATAGATGTAATGTATGCAATATACAAGTTAATGAGATGTAATATTCTATGTTAACACAAATCCTATATTACCTCATGTACCCCTTACACTATGTTGACACTATCACACTTGACACTTTGTTCACTTACACTTTGACACTCTTTGATATGTATACACTATGTATGCCCATTTAACCCTCACTTGTCCCTTTGCCATGTTCATACACACACATAGCCTCTTAAATAAGTATTTATGAATATAGTTAACTTAGCTATGTATGTATATTATATATATGTTAGCATATTGTATTGTAATATATAAGTTTATACAGCCATTTGAAATGCCATGATTATAGATCTAATGTTGAATACCAATATATGCATGTGTATATATGTGTAGACATGTATAGCTTAAAGTAATAGATTACCTAGTGTATATCTAATGTGAATTCTTGCCTATTTGAGTATTGAATAATTGCATGCTATATAGAGTTGGGTGTATGTTGGCTTGTATAGCCTTGTATTGATGTGTGCTTGCTAGGATAGTCTTGGTTAGGCCTAGTAAGACTTGCTGGATTAGGACATGACCTAGTTTGACCTAGTTTGACTTGTGCAGTTGACCAGAGTTGACCAAGGGTTGACTTTGGCCTAGTTTGACCTAGATTCATGTAGAATGCATTGTAGTGCTTTATATTACCCTTCTGGACATGTTGTGACTTATGCTGTTCTGATTAGGAGACAGACACCTCTCCTCGGACAGTATATTTACTTTGGACATTCAGACACCAGGCGGGTACATTCTCTGATCATTTCATATCTTGTTTAGGATTATATTTCCTGCTTTAGATTACTTTACATGATGCTGACACGTTGGAAACACGGATTAGTACTATATGGATCTTGTTGTGCGATGTTATCCCCTTAGCAGATACATCGGGTATTCGTGTTCGTGTACTTTATCGTGAGCATCGTGTACTCCTTGTATTCGTGACATTCGTGTACAAATCGTATGAAATCGTGTATATTCATGTATTCACATGATCTCGTGTGCGACTATACTTCGTGTGCAATAATATATCATATCTAGATCCTTGTGTATTGATTGGAGCGGGGGAGTAGAAGGGTTATGTAATCAGTCCAGTAGATTACTCGTGTACAACCTCTGTAGATTACTCGTGTACAACATCGTGCCGTTTACATAACCATCTTGTGCTCTGAATCACTAGTCACTGATAGTTCTCTATATAGTGTAGCTATTTACTTACAGTCTCTCTCTTTTTCATCATGTTATTTCTTCAGATCCTGTATCTTACTCTCTAGCATGTTTATATTTTCTAACCTGTTATGATATTGTTGAGATGTACTGTACTCGCTCCTGTCCTGACTGGACCCGTTGATAAATTTTACAGATAGCTTGGAGATTGCCTGCTAGCCTAGAGGAGACACATTAGAGGTTGTTTAGTTAGCTATTTTCAATTGTCTGGAGTTGTATTTACTTTATGGATTATTGTATCTGAGTTTGGATATTTGAGATGTATTTTTGGATTTGTGTATCTTAGACACTTAGATTTCTCTCTGTTGTACCTCTTTTAGATTTCATGTTTTATCTATCCTTATCATGCTCTACCTTAGATGTGATTGAGTCTGTATCTGCTATGTCACCCCCATTCGGGGAGTATAAACTGTTTAGCCTTATACTGTTAGATGCATGAGACCTAGTACAGCGTTCTACCGTCGACACTGCGGCGTAGGCTGGGCGTTGTTACGTTCTCGTGTCCTAACTCTAGGGTGCGGGTCGTGACACTGTCCTCAGCCAATCAAATGCTGCACGACCTAAAGGTTGCCTCCCAAGATCAACCAGATTTGTAGACATATGTTCATAACCAGTCGGAGGGGCAACACAATAGAAATTCTACCCTTTCCCGAGATTCAGGGCTCGTCTGCAATCTCTTAGGCTGGTATATATCCATTTGCTCCTGGAGAATCTCCTTAAGAAGCTACCGCCTATCGCTCCCATGTCAGGATTCATCAATGAAAGATAGCGCAGAAGCAACCATCCGAACAAATAAGTGTAGGAAAGCTCCAGCCGAGGGAAGTTCCATTTCTCTCCTTTCCCCTTGAGCATTGAATCAACAAAGAGACGAAGACCCGCGTTCACTCTGCAGGTCATTGCCGATAGCAGATCCATCCGGTAGTCAAAGACTAGACGGATGGCATCAAAGAGCACACCAGGATGGAAGCAATCTACGGCGCTCGCTCCAAGGACGACGAATCGTCGGAGCCAATATGTGAGAAAACCCGCCAGCTGGGCTTCCTTTGACATGGGCCTATAGCCCATTCTCATGAAACTTTCAATAATATCTCCTGTCTTGAAATGAGAATATTGAAGTTCATCATCAACCTTGATGTCCATTTCCTTGTTTTCCTCCATCAATCCTATCACCTCACTATGACTGAGTGGTTTGAAGAAGGTAGGGTTGCACGTATTGTGATCCTTAGTCTTCTTCTCGATGATGTGGTTGAGGAAGAGATAGGGCAACCACTTTGACGAATAGCAAGTGCCAGAGGAACCACTCTTGTAATACATGGAGCAAATCTTATAGTGGCACAGCAGTTCTTCAAAAACGGCCACCATATCAGCGTTATCCCGATGAAGTCGGTCCAACTCGTCATTGGTTGGAAAAAATTCTTCATAGGGGAAGTCCCCCATTGGTAAGCTCGAGATATACTTCATCTCATGAAGAGCCAGTCCAATCTCTCCACAGGGCGTCATGAAAGTCCCTGTCCTAAAATTGTACCTCTCTGCCAAAGCAAAAAACAGATAAGGGTTGGGGTGGAATCCATATACGGTAGAGTATACCGCCTGGTACAGCTCAATCTCTTTGAGCTTCTCTTCGAACTGAACCAATATCCAATTGCTTATGCAGTTCCATCTTTTGTTATCTGGGTTCATCAGACCTGTCAATTGGATGTCCTGATCCGGATATCTTCCCTCAACCTTTGTAAATTCATTTGCAAAGATTGGTGTTCTAACTGGCAGCAGCAAGGAGGAGTTCTCCGGTGGGAAGCAGCCGGGCTTCAATCCTCTGAGCAAGGGGCTGTGACGCTCAGAGGAGCTATAGAACATATCCTTGTTATTCGGTCCTTTCTTCACACAAATATTTCCTGTTCTGGCTTGCTGGAGAGGAGTAATATCCCAGTCCACCCTCCTGGGATAACTCGCATGAGCATGCGGGATAGAGGAAGGCACCTGGCAATGTCCGGTAATAGTATTCTTTTCTCGCCTCTCTGAAAGAGTCTTTGTTCGACTCGAGGCCACTACACCATAATAGGCGATTATCCACGGTTATTACCGTGACAATTATTTTTTGTCACGGTAATAACCGTTACTAGTGAGGCGTGGTTAATATTTAGTCACGGTAATAACCGTGACAAATATGTTTTTTGGTAACGGTTATAACCGTGACAAATATTTGTTTTGGTCACGGTTATAACCGTGACAAATAACGGTTATAACCGTGAGAGAAGTTGATATATGTGACGGTAATAACCGTGATGGATAGGTAAAAAACGTGACTAAATTTAACTTGGTCACGGTAATAACCGTGATAAAAATCTTTTATTTTTGAAAAAAAAATAGTTTTTCCTTCATATTACCAGAATGTGAACCACTAAAACTGTAAGCTTTTTTATTTAGACAGTACATTTCATGTTTAATACCAGCATACAATAGATTTTTTAGTAGAGATGAATGATGAACAAAGAAGACGTCAAAGTCCATTGGATGAACAATGTTCTAAAATCATCTCCGATGATGGAGGTTCATTGAAATACAATAGTTCTATGTTAATATTTGTCTCGATCACAATTTAGTATAAATAGGGGGTCCAATAACAATTATACAGAGGAAAGTGATAGGAAAAAAATGTGAGGACTTGTTCAGCTTCATCTGTAGCATCAGCAACTGCAATCCCAATATCAGCCTTCTTCAAGGAATAATAATTAAGCTAAAGTTAAAAAAATACGTACTATGTGATTGTTCAAAAACTAAATTACAACCAATCACTCCCAGCTAGAGACCACCAGAATCCTTATTGAACCTCAGATACCTTTCCAATTTTTGGTGTTACAATACATGAACAAGCCAAAGCATACCATGGGGTGTCCTCTCTAAAGGCAAACCAGCATATACTCAACCCAAGCTCGGCGCCTTTCAAACTGGACGCCACTTCTAGGGCCCATGCAACCAAAAGGCAACACTGGAATCAGATTTCCTGAAACTTCCACGTCACAAAAATGCATCAACCATTGACAGTAAAGAGGTAGGTGTCACTTTCCGGAAATGAGTCTGCTTCCTGTACAAAGGTAAAGCACGAGGAAAGTTTATACCATGAGATAGGACATTCCATGCAATTGTATCGGTTACAATAATAAAAATCTAATAAAGCTCCCCAAGAAGCTTTTTTCGATAATTTTGGCGGTCAGGGATTCTATCTATTAAAGAATGGCCAAGAAAATGATGAACTAATGACCGTGAATAGAACATATTTAATAAAGGATAACGAAATTATAGCTAAACCAGTAAGAAATGTAAGGAATGGACTTGTTTACAAGCAGTACATTTTAGTTGAATTAAATATAAGCAAATCAAGTTTAGGCAGAAAACTGAAACAAGATGCAGACATTAGTCTTGAAAAAGTCCTAGAAAATATCAAAACTGTCAAACATACAATTCATAAGACAAAAAAGAGGCCAAATTTCCTAATCATATTGGGTACAACATCTTGCTTACAATACTAATGGCCAAATAATTTCGGTCAATACATATTAGCATCACAATCACATGTTACTATTGGTTGGACTGAATTAAAAGACTTCATGAAGCCGTCTCAAATAGGCTTCATTCTCGTTTTAGTTTAAATGATTCTCCTAAGATCTCCTTTAGAAGAAAACTGTGGACATAAAATGGTTTGGATGGTTTTCAATTGATAAGTTTCAGTATTTTTGGCAGTCTTTTTAGCAGTTTATGTATTAGTTTCTCTATCAGCTCCAGCTGATACTACAAAGCTTGGATAATCCTAATATGAAGTAAGCCAAAGAAGGGTGTTACAGACCAAAAACATAGAACATAGCCCGTCTAGAGTGGAAATAAAGACTAATATTTATGGAAAGGGGCAGACGACGACATTAACATAAAGGTTTTATTCACAATTTGCGTAAACCTGAGCTTCCTATGATGTAAACTATGTTGCAATGGAAACAATAAACAGACTTGAAATTTTCCAAGAGATATCGAGGACCTATATAACAAATAGAAGAGAAAGTTGGAACACCAATGGTCAAATTATGGTTATTGTCAATGTCAAACAAACTTCTAAATTAATGGTAGAGGCTTGCTAGAAATAAGCATTTACAATGAAAATCGTAGGCCTAATGGGCACTATATAATGCTTCATAAAACTCTTAACATATCAGAAGATTGCCATTCTTCCCAAATACTATAGGCAAGACCAGTGCCTAAGTGCTACACACAAAGGAAAGAAAACAATTGTGGCTAAAACTACTCAAAACTACTAATCAAAATAGCACTTTGTTCGCCTGTCAACAGGAAAACCAAGTTGATGAATGGTTATGAGTGCTACAAGCCCTTGAGTTCAGATTTACTACATGGAAAGTTAGGAGTGGATGTACCTGTATCTCCTCCAGAACAAAGCGCAGACCCTTGATTACTGCAATAAAAAAGTAGTTTATATGTTTGTCATCGAACTGAGCAATAGATGTTAATTCGTTCAACAATTCCTTGTGGGACTTCTATTTGCACTTTTAACCTACAGGTACACTAACTAATACATGTACTACTTTCTTATAGCTTCATTAAATCACATTCCTGCAGAAACAAATTAGCTATTTTATTCCATGATTATTCTGCCAGGAAAAAATTCAAATGTTCAAACTAATAGTGGTTTCCAGAAAGCAGCTGACCTTGATACCATCTTCTTCTTTATCAGTCGATGTACTCCAACCATCATGAACAATCTCATTCACCAGAATTTCATTCTCCGTTGGCTGATGTCTGCTACTAGTACAATTTAGCTCAAAACCCACACTCTGGGTTTTCTTTCCAAATTTAACAGGAGAAGATAAATTCCCAAATAAAGATCGAACCATGGAACTGGTTGTTGAGGGAGATGATACTTGAGCAACAGGGCTCACCAAAGGTGTCCCATTATCCTTTGCTTCAAAGAATTTTGATCGTGTTTTCGATAAAGCAGACTCCATCTGCACAAGTCCTGCACTACCACCCAGGTGCTGCACTTTCTCTCGTAAAAGTTTCTGGTCGTCAGTAACCTAGGAACACAGGAACAACACCAATAAGAATTAAGTTCAGTTTAAACAGACGAACAATCTAAAGGTACTAACGGAATGAGAATATTGTTCCATATGAGCTCTTCTAATATGATATGATCGCTAGAAGAAATAAAGGGGAAATACAAGAAGAAATCCTAACAAAAATTATTGACCCCCAAAAATATTATCATGCAACCCCAAGAAAACAGAGGTCCCTAGAATTTTAGCAAGAGACAAACTAATGTTCTGCAGATACAAAAGGATTGTGATAGATTTGCATAATTGCAATCTAAGTGGCTGGGAACACCAAGCTTTCCAGATTATCGAACGATAGAGAAATCAGCTATAGAATTTTCATGAGTTATCAGTGTTTCAGAACTTAATGATAAAAAAAGTCCAAGATCATAGCCAAAGGATTTAGTAGATAAAAACCTGCTTCTGGACAGCTCTCATATTGTGAGTAAGATCACAAGTCTGCCCTCCTGAAGTAAGTTCGTGTATCTTCATCATGGAGAGCTCAAGTTGGCAGGCTGCTTTTACAAGATCATCCTCCAACGACCCTGCATCTTTAACCTTCCAAACCACAAAAGAATACAAATAAGAACACCATGAGCTGTCAAAAGCTGACAGCTGGCTTCTGAAAGTCTGCCGAGTAGGCAAATGGACAGAAGACTCTAGGTGGCCATCATCATCGGACAAGAAATTTGGACATGTCTGCCATGACGAGCATAGTATCAATTCTCAGTTTTATGGATTGCAGAGTAGAAAGTCCAAATCAAGAACCAAGTTGAAACAAACATGCAATGTAAGATATTTTAAAAATAGAAATAGAAATTTCACCTTGCCATCATATTCCTGGCGAGATTACACTGCAGAAGAAATACAAGATAAAATGATGGATTATACCAAGCTGGAAGGGTTGCTGACGCAAAAGAAATACAAGATAAAATGATTTTGCTTCTGGAACTTCCCTAGAACTCCACACCTATCATATAATATTACGTGGATTTTGTAAAAATCACCATGTTGATGAGACCATCAATCTGTTCAACACCATATCATGTCAGAAGGAAAAACTGGAAGCTAGGACCTTCAATATTTTAATTCAAGGAATGTTTCAAGCTGGTAAAGTTAATGCAGCAAGGAATCTCTTTAACTCTATTCTTGCAAATGATGTAGTGCCACCAGATGTTCTAACATACACCATAATGATGAAAGGCTTTATTAAAGAAGGGTTGTTGGATGAATTTGATGAGTTGTTTTTGTCCGTGAAGAAAGATGGTTACTCTTCAGATTCTGTTATGCTTAATGCTATTGTTAAGGGCTTGTTGGAGAATGGTGAAGTAAACAGAGCTATGGGGTTTCTTGCAGAAATGGATACAAGTAAATTTATCCTTGAGGCATCTACTGCGTCATCTATAGTGGATCTACTCTCAAAGGATGGACAGTGTCATCATTATATGAAAATGCTTCCTAATTTTTCTCAACATTGTGCAAAGTGTAATGAGGTTAACATCGACTCGTCTACATCATCATTGATACATAAAATTTTTGGGTAAACATCAAAATGGAGTTCATATAAAGTTTTTCACTTGAAAGGGATTACATACCATCTGATCTCGATATGTCATCTAATGGGACTATTCAATATTCCCCACAATTACTTGGTAAGATTTCTCGGTTGTACTTATTGCTTTATTATATTCAACAATGCACTTATTCAATTGATTTAATTTGATGTTTCCATTTAACTTACCTTATTGCTTGGCTATATACACATTGGATTTGTTACAAATAAGCTACTAGATTTGGAAAACGATCGAAGTGCAAAGCTACTCAATTTGATGGTTGAAAGAGGTGAGAAACCCACTAAAAGCACGTATAATATACTACTGCATGGATACTGTCTCGAAGGCAGGTATGAGTTACTTAGTTCTATGCCTCGTGAGGGTCTAAGGCACGACGTCCGTAGTTACACTATTTTGATTGATGGGTACAGTAAGAACCAGAAGGTAGAAGAGGCTATGGATGTGTTCAAGAAAATGCAACAAAAAGGAGTGCAGCCGAACATTTTACTTACAGTATTTTATTAGATGGACTCTGCATGATCGAAAAAGTGGAGGAAGCTGAAGACCTCTTCCGTCAAATGGTGACTCAAGGTCTCTCTCCTGATATTATCACTTATAACACTTTGATTGATGGACTGTGCAAAATCGAAAAAGTGGTGGAAGCTGAAGATATCTTCCGTCAAATGGTAACTCAAGGTCTCTCTCCTAATATTATCACTTATACCACTTTGATTTCGGGACATAAAATTAGGAAAATGGGAAGTAACTTCTAGATTGCTCGAGGAAATGAAGGATCAAGAGATTGAACTTGATGTTGTGACATTCACATCAATAAATTAAAAGCTCTCTAAATTTCAAAGACAAATGGCTACAACTGGTTGCCAGCATGTTAGCTGAGCAATCAAAGTTGCCTCGCCATCAATATATATTATAGCAACATCTACAAGTTAGTCTGAACTAAGGCTGTGAACTGATCTGAGGATATCAGACCTAGTCCGAGCCATTGGAACATTTTCAAGAAAATCATCATTGCCTCGTCTGTACATCCAATGGGAAGAATATCACCTATGACTAAAACTCTGAGAAACATGGAGACAAAAATTAAGCATAAGAAAAAGAACTATAACACAATGTCATTTTGGAGTTTTTAAGACACTGAGTTAGGTTAAGATCCGGGATTATAACAATAATGATCTACAAAAGTGAGAGAGGTGAGGAAAGAGTACTTTAATGTTGCATTTTTGTGTAGGATTAAATTGTAAAATATTGAAAGTTGAGGCTACATTTTGACTAGAATAGGATAAATTTATTAGGACTCTTGGTCAACATTTACAGAATATAGACTAGCATTGTTCACCACGATTCTCTCTCCTTTCCACCTTGAATCCTTGACCTAGAGCAGGAATAAAGGATCCTCAAAAAGGCATTAAGCTATGGGATCCTAGGAGTTCAGTCATCTAGGAAACTTAACAAAATAAGCGACTCTTTCACTTTGGATTCAGTCTTTCATGAATCAATCAACCAGTCTTTTATCCGTGTTCTTTGAGCATGTTGAATATAAAATAACTAATCTACTCTTGAAGAAGATCCCTTTATGGAAATGGCTCTAATGCCCCTTCGATACTCCACCTAAGCCATCAATCTCCAAAGCAATATATTCCAGGTATGTGCTCAACAACTACCTCTCTATTTCAATTCTGTCTAACATAATGTCTATGAGTAACTTTATTGGCAAATACAATATATTACTGGGTTTGACATTTAGAACGCTGTTTAAAGCATAATCCAGTACTCCATAAGTAAGAATAAGAGAACATTATAATTCTCCTTATACTGACAATTAAATAAACAAATGCAAATAGAATAGAAACAAATATAGTTATCATGATGATGATGATGAACCTTCATTTCCTGGCCTTTGTCTCCTCTTTTGCAAATTCATAAACCCACCAACTTTTCTTTTGTTAAGGCTGGCAAAATGGCATCCATACCAGGTAAAACCACAAGTTCTTCTACCACCTATTCACATGAAAAAAGAAAAGAAATCAGCATATACAAGATGTGAATCTACTTTCTTCCCACCATGAAACAGAAGACATAGCAGCATTCTAGAGCCATCAGTATTCCCAAGACGTGAATCTACTTTCTTCACACAGATTCAAGATGCATCTACACATTTAAAAAGAAAACAAAATTAGCCCTAATCCATCTATGGAGCTTGACACAGATTTGAAAATGGGAATGAAAGATGGTTACTTTGCCTTGTCGTATCTAGCCTTCGTCTCCTCTTGTCTCTCCGCGGCATCCTTCGAAACCCTAACTGTCACCTTCGAAGACCACCATGTCCTCCGCCGTCAGCGGTGCTTCGTGCCCTTGATTCGGTGATGGAGGGCGGCGATCTAGCCGGAGCAGCGACTCTCTCTGCTCCATCGGGACTCCACGAACAGCCACCATCGCGGAGCCACCAGGACTCATCGAGCATCCACCATCGCGCAACCACCTCTGCTCCTCTCTCTCTCTCTCTCTCGCTCAGAAGGATGATTTGGGTGGAGTAAATTAGTGTTAGGGTTAGGTTTTTGGATGATTTGAGGAAAGGGAGGAGATGAAGCTCGGAAAAGAGAGGGGGAAAGTGGAGGGAACGAAAAAAATGATGCGGGAGAAATAGAAAATTTTTCTTTTGGTGGGATGCATGTGACAGTATATGATTTTTTTTAACAGTTTCTACTGTTACCAAAATAACAAAAATAACATAACTATAAAGTTATAATTTTAGTAACGGTTTTTCAACTATTGTAACGGTTATTACCATTACAAAAGTGTAACAGTAATAACCGTTACTAATTATAAAAAAAAAGTGTTACGGAATGCCTGTTTTGGTGTAGTGAGGTCTCGGCTGAGAACTCTTATCAAGAGCCTCACCGAATAAAAATAGAGGCTTCTATGAGTAACGGCGTCAGCAGATTGCAGTGGCTGCCCGTTCATCAAACTTAGTAAGGTTTCATTGTCCTGTGCTATTAGAATGGCCTGTCGAGAAGATGGCAAGGCATACTGAGGAAATATCACATGGGACAGATCCTTCTTAAACTCTGGCTCAGCTAAAGTCCCTGCAAAGACTTCATAATTTGGGTCTTCCCTGAGGTTGACTGCATCAAACAAAAAGACAGAATTCAGTACAAGCAAAGTCAAAAGAGTCTGTTCAAAATTCAGCAAATTGTGCAAGAGTCAGATTGTGCTATATGCATAGCATCAAATTGTGCTCATGTAGCCTACATGCGCAAAGTATCCAGCTGTGCCAACTCATCCACTTGCGCAAACCATCAAATTTGTGCTGAACAACTTGCGCAAAGCATCAGTTTGTGCTGGATAGCCTTGCGCAAATCAGCAGATTGTGCTGAACATTTGCCAGCACTTTCCATCGATTGTGCAAGAAAATAGTTTTCATAAAAATGAAAACTATTGAGTTTATGCAACCAAAACCCTAAACTGGGCGGCGCAATACAACCAAATCTCTAAAAAGAGAAAGGTTCGATGGTTCGACAATGTCAAAGAACCCTAAAAAGGGTTTTTTGATCGAGTTCACTACCTTGCAGTGCGGGATGACCGACTTCGTGACGAGAAATGCGAGGCGCAGCCCGAGTCGAATACTCAGCGGGGGCTTTGCCCTTCTCGGCGGTGGAGCGTTTCGGGGCCATTGGTGTCGACGGAGAAGACGGAGAAGGGTCGGAGTTGGCTCAGGAGTTTTCTCTCTCAAATATTTGGAAGAATGAGAACTATTTATAGTTTTTCAAAAGTAAACAGATGCCTCAGATTGCGCCGAAGAAATAGGAACTAATTCCTACAATTACGCAGACAGGGCATTACTTGCGCAACTTGATTTTAAAATCAAAATTCAAAGTATTTCAAAGCTTTGAACATTTTCAAACTTCAAAAACTTTAAAGGGGGTCTTGTAGGTCCTAAAAATCAAGTTGCACCCATCAAAGAAGTCATAAAAATCAAATTGTGCATCCTTCAAGTGAACTGCGCAGGAAACAGATTACGCAACAACTTAACTGTACAGGCTGAACTGCGCACACATCAAAGCACGCAAGCTGACGTGGCCTCGTCATCATTATCTGACAGAAAATCAGATCTTCTGACAGCTGACAGCCCGAAGAACGAGGAAACTATTCGTTTATCGTACAGCACAGTGCTCAAGGACAGCTGTACATGCAGCGCAAGCTACCAGCCCAATTAAAGCGCAATCTGCCAGACTCTCTACATCACAATTTAATCTAGCGCAATATGAAGCCAGCGCAGTTCATGTGGCGCACTCCATCAAGATAACTGACAATTTACATGTGGCCTACATGCCATCAAGTACTCACCATGTGGCAACCGTCTGTACACGATCAAGCACATTTCAATCAAACAATGCCACACATCACATACAGGTGGTCCACAATCGAGTAACTGCCAGCGCAGTTCGCTGCTTGCGCGTCCAATGTCTGCGCAATCCATCCTGCGCAACTCAGAATAACTAAAAGTTAGTTATTTCCAGAACTCTATAAATAGAGTTTCAAGTCTTCATTAACACACACACAGAGATCATTCAAGATCATCACCAGAGATCAGGAGTTCTTGCCAAAGTGCTGTTGCATTCTTCAAAGGCTACCGTCTTCAAAGTTCACATCGTCCAAGGGATAAAGCGATCGTCATTCAGATCGGATTCCTATAGTTGTACTTTTCTAGAATTTTTGTAATCTTCTTACAAAGTTTGTGAAATAAAGATCAACTTTTGTTTTTGCAAACATATTCGTCAAATAAAACCTGTTTAAAGTTTCCTAAAAATCATGTTTTCAGAAACTAAAAACCTTCGATACGACGTCCGTCCCACCAATCCGGGCGACATGGTCGCAAACCGAAAGCATCAAAAGGTGCATATCAGCTTCGAGGATGTGTGGGCGTTGACGGAATTCAAATTGGTCGCGTGTGCGCGACGAATTTGATCCGTATCCGTCAAAATTTACCGTATCGGCCTCTGTGCAAACTTCTCAATTACTTTGTGCACGTTCGTCAGATCGAGACGAAACTTGCGCCAAAAGGATCGTATCATTTTTCTGGTCCTGTATGACAAGTTTGGTCCTATTCTGAGACAGTTGATCGGATCGCCGTTTTGCGGGCCCTACGATTCGACTCAACGGGTGATTTTGTGCACGGCCCGTCGGAATCCAATTTTGGACGTATGGTTGGGTTCGTATCGGAAAACCGGACCTGTTGACATATAGTTTGATGACTTTAGAGACCATTGACTCTGACACAATTTTTGGTACAAAGCGGGTCCAACGGCGGATATCGTTTTTGTCCGAAATTATCGTTTTGCTCTTGTGTCCAGAATTGGACTTAAAGACAGGCAATTATAGCTAATTTGACTATTCTGAGAACGTTGGCAATGTTTGTTTCAGCTTTCGGAGACAGTTGTAAGATTTGGACTTATTTGGCTTACCGGTTGACGGTTTATTGTTGGTTCTTCGCGCTATCACCAGGCAAGTATACATTGCCTCCCTCTACAGTTTATTTTCATGCTTATAGTACACCTATTTAGTATGTTATCTTTAATTATCTTAGTTGCTATAGATTTATATGATACCGCGTTTACCAGTTTATTGTTTTACTTGTATATCAGTATTTCATGATTTGATAGTGTAGTTATACCAGGCTTGTTTATATTATGGTTCATGCTAGAGTTATTCTTACATGTGTCATGACTGAGTTGTACCGTGTCGTCACCTGTATCTTGACTGAGTCATGTCTGCAAGTATGTGTGATTGAACTGCTATTCCTTTATCTTTTCCACAACTTGCGAGTCCACATACGGGACGAGGGTTGTTCGTTTGCACCTGCGAGTCTACACACGGGTCGAGGGTGACTTATCTTGAAACTGACCTACGAGTCCACTTCGGGGCGAGGGTTGGTATTCCATTGATCTCTTGTTTACTTGTTCTTCCAACAGTTCATTTATGCATAGTTGATCCCGTATCCGTGTCCATAGTTACCTATCAGTAGCCACGTGTCAGTCTCATGTCTAGTTCCTGTTTATATCTTGTTTGTATTATTGCATGATTAAACTATTAGATAGGCATATTTATATGTATCTTGCTATGTCCCCTGAGAACCTGATGATCTTTTCAGGTGGCTGATTGCATGGAGTTAGTTAGCGGCTCATGATGGTAGTGATTATAGCTACAGGGATACAGGTATTTGCTTGTGATATTTCTTTAGTATCCTCTCGTGCTTTATATTCCATACTATGATATACTCTGCTTAGTTTATAGACTCATATCCTTCTTGGAGTCTATTCGGACAATATGCTAATGGGTTGCAGACCATGACCCATAATTGTTCGTTCTTGTTTTATTTGATTCTTGTGGATTGAGATATAGTTTAGATTAGACATGATACCATATTCTGGATAGCTTATACGTACTCGAGTCGGACAGGAGTCCGCTCGATACGTAGCTGGCTTGCTCACAAGCTCGCGCCCGAAAAACGGGTGCGAGTCGTGACACCTATTCAGTGCAATAAAAAAATTCTATTTATTAGTATAAAAGCCAAGCTGAGACAAGTTCACCGAAGCCATCCACCTGACCAAGAAGTCACCTTAACCGAGCAAGACTTCGAGCAAGCCGTTGCATAGCCAAGTCCAAATGTCGTTGCATTTCGATTCCTCCGGTTGAAATGAGCGGGATAGGACATTACATAATACACACTCAGAAGTAGTTTTATCCTCTAAACTTACTGAGTACACACTCATCGATTTATCACTTGTAATCCACTCTTATCTCACCTATCATACTTTTAAAATTTCTCGAACAAACTTCCTACATGTTTTATCATCAGGATCGTACTCTGTGCCTTAGTCAATTTCGTTGAACAACTAAGTCATTCTTGAAGAACAGATAGGCAACTCTAGAGGGGGGTGAATAGAGTTTATAATGATAATGTCCAAATATTTACCAAAAGTAAATAATCAGAGTAGTAAATACGAAAATGAAAAGATCAAGAAAGCATACGCAAACACAGTCATTTTAACCTGGTTTTCCTCGTGGAGGACTAGTCCAGGCCTGAGAACTCTAGCTCAGGATTAAATCCACTATTTGTGAAATAGTAGTTACACTCCGTGCCTTTTCTTCAGAAGAGCACGTCAACTTACAAAGATCGCTGTGGCGAAGCTTGTAATTTTCCAAGCGACTTTCTTGACTCTTGCACAAACTTCTAACTGAATAACACTAAGCACTTTTAGGCTTAGGAAGCTTGTAGCTAGTAGATGAGAAGGTTAAGGCTTATATGAGGCTTATAGAGAAGAGAAGAAAAGATAATTGGATGAATTAGAATGAGAGAATTCAAGGCCTATTTATACTAGTTGGAATAGGCAGAATTCGACCAGAATTCTGTGTCATGAATTTAAATTTTTGGCCGTTGGACAACTAGCATCTCGCAGTCCCTATAAATTAGGTCCTGGAAATTAGGGGACAGAGTTCGGTCCGAACTCTGTGTGGAGGCAGAGTTCGGCCCGAACTCTGTCTCCATGGAGACAGAATGTTCAAAGGCAGTTTAGGCTTGTTGGGCTGATTTGGCTTTTGGTTAAGTGGAGCTGTGAGTTTGTTTGGGAATAAGGTTTAAGCCAAGAATACCCAGTGTTACTCAGTTTATATTTTACTAGACTGAATAAATGTAAAATAGTACAGACTCTGAAAATGAGTACGCTGTAGGAGAGAGACGACGTCCGTCTTGCACTGAGTTCTGTCTTGATGTGTCATATTGAATTATGACAAGTATCATATTATCAATTTGTCAATATTTGGTTGACTGTGATCCAGTATGGGTCAACAATCTCCCCAATATTGATAATTGACAAAAATGATATTTGTATATTCAATGTTCATACCTGGACACAAGTTGAAAGGGGTAGACAAGCTTAGAATACAATAGCTCCCCTGTAATTATAGATCCCCCATAGACATAGCTTCCCCGTAAACCAATGTGCCTTATCCTGATATACATTATCTTCTCCAAAACACAGATATCACACAATATGATAGGGATATAAATATCAAATAGATCTCCCCCTTTTTGGCATTTATCAAAATGAACACAAAACAGACAAACAGAAGACTATATAAAGGATTAACTGGCAAGCACACAATAAAATAATAACTGCAGATAAAATCTAAAGATCCACATAAATAAAAAATATACTCATACAATAAAATGAAACTACATAAGCATAAATGTGTGATAAAAATCAAAAGTTTGATTGAAAAAGAAATCATGAATAGAATAAAATGAATTGAATTTAGAAAATTTTGAATGAACTGAGTTACAAATGAAATTAAACTATATAATAAACAAGGATTTATGACAACGATCATTACGATGAAACTGCCATGGGATAGCTGTAGGGGCCGGATCCCAGCTAGCGGTAGTCCGAAGACTAGTGCACCGTGTTGCTTAGGCTTTTACGCCTTGTTGTCAGAAGAACCCTTTCGATTTGTACCCATAGCAAATGCACCATAAGGATATATGTCATAATCGTTATTTACGTAGGCTAATTTAATTAATAACTGTCTCACCCAAAATTCCTAATTCACGACAAAGAAAGTTGAATCGTGCTTCGGCTAGTAGTTTGGTGAAAAAATCTGCTAGCTGATGATCTGTGTCGATAAATTCTAAGTTAATGGTGTCGTGTTGTCGATGATCACGCAGAAAATGGTGACAAATCTCAATGTGTTTCGTGCGTGGGTGACATACTGGGTTCTTAGTCAGATTAATAGCACTAGTTTTATCGCAGAAAATAGGAATGTGCATAAAAGATAGGTTATAGTCTGCAAGGGTTTGCTTCATCCACAGAATTTGTGCACAACAACGACCAGCTGCGATGTATTCAACTTTTGTTATGGATAGTATGACAAAATTCTGCTTTTTTCTAAACCATGATACTAGAGCCTTGTCTAATAAATGACACGTGTCACTCGTACTCTTACGATCGACTTTACATCCCGCAAAATCAGCATCCGAATAACCAATGAGTTCAAAGGATGTGGATTTGGGATACCACAAGCCCACTGTAACAATACCTTTAGGCCTCGTTTGGTTCACGGATTCAAGGAATCTGGAAAGAAAACTTGTTCCTTTTCTTTGTTTGGTAGCCACAAATTTGCGTAACACTTTCCTGACATGGAGGAAAATAGGAAGGAAAATGGTTCCTCTCATGACCCATGGGATTCATTTTCCCTCCTCCTTTCCCAACATTAATTACCAAACATTATGACAAAAGTAGCCTTGATTTATTACCTATTTTACCAATTAACTCTTCATTATAATTATGTTGACATTGGATATTGTTGGAACAATGATATATTTTTTTCTTTCCTTTCCTACACCAACCAAACATAGAAAAAGAAATTTGATAGGAATTCTACTTTCCCGTTCCCATGGAAAATACATGGGAATTGATTTTCTTTCCGTGAACCAAATAAGGCCTTAAGGTATCGAAAGATGCGCTTAACGGGGGACATGTGTGATTCTTTAGGACTAGCTTGATAGCGAGCACACAGACAAACACTAAACATGATATCGGGACGACTAGCAGTTAGGTAAAGTAGACTACCAATCATGGCTCGATACTTATGTTGGTCAACAGGTTTGCTGCTTTCATCAGGTTCCAGCTTGGTTGTAGTAGCCATGGGAGTGTTGATTGGTGTCACGCCCCGCTCCCGTAGGAGCGATCGTCCTCGCTAAGGCGTGATATCGCACGAGCCTAGATTGTGCTCGTGCAAGGCGGGTTCCATAACGGTCGATTTCAGTGGCTGCAACGGGATCGTCGCACAGAAGTTCCAAGCAGAGACATTGAATAATAGCAGCAAAATTTAGAACAAAACACAAGTTATACAAAAAAGCTCTTTATTGATATTGAAACAACGGTTACATTGGGGGTACGAGGCCAAGATTACAAGTCTCTCAAGCTCACTTAATCTCACATTACAAGTCACTCAGCTCTCTCTCTCATCTCTCAGTACATTTGTCGATCCAACGAAAGCTTCGGAAGGCGATGTCCATACATTATGTCCCGTATAAGTCTTGACTCCATGTGGCCGTACACTTCGAATCGCCAAGGGACTCCGTGCCTTGACGCATCCAAGCGAGCTTCGCACCACGAGCTTCTACCTGTGCCTGCACATATAAACTATGTGGGTGTCAGTACTCAACTGTACTGGTGGAATGAGCTCCTCGCCCACGCATACAAAACGAACACGTTTATTTTACTTTGTGCAACATAGTCCATTCTTAACAATTGTCTTTCTAGTCTTGTCTTAGGATCAGTTTTATGACAGACGCCTTGGCATACTTGTGTCCGAAGACCATCTCGTGCTTGCAACAGTACGTCCACTCAACAACGTTAACCTATCAAGTCATGCTTGCCTTACGACCGAAATTAGAGACGCAACTACGCGATAGACTCCATTTCCTTGCCTCTAGACCCTTCTTGTGCTTGCATTATCGATGCACCGACTCACGCTTGTCTTTCGTGCCATACTCCATGACGTAACGACTCGATTGTGTCATAAACTCGATTCGTGCTTCAATATCTCTGAGGCAGTGCCTCCCCTCTTAGTCTTGCCTATACTTGTGTTGTGACAACATGGCCGTGCCTCTTATTTCTACGGTCGTGCCCAGCAACTCGACGTAACTTCATCCAACTTGCCCTGCGGCCCTTCTCGACTTAACTCGCAACAGTTCAAGGCCAACTTATGCAACTCTATGCCAATGACTTAACACTCAACGCCACATCTCGTGTCGAAGCACGTCGCCTTCGTTGTAGCCAAATCTTATGTCCAGATATTGTGTTCTCTAACTGCATACACATTCAACTCAACTCAGTCCAAAGGCATACACGCAGATTGCCGCCCGTGCCGACACATCTATATGAATGGTCACCGGCATTGACTAGCCATCCTGGACATAGCCTGGCATTCGGGACCCTTACACCGCAGGTTACGATCCCCGACCTACCGGTTGCTTCATACCCAGCTCGGCTATAATCTGTTCTTCCTAGGCTGGATCGGTCCCTGGCCCAAGGTTTCCGATCCGAAGAACCATCGCCCTTGTCGACAAGTTGTCCATGACCACGCGCCTACGCTAACTTTTAGACTTAACGTAATGCATGGTCTCATCATCATCACCTAGTTCCTTTATTTTACTTCTTCTACTTTTCACACCTCTTTGCAGAGCCCAAACCCGGGTTGCCTCGGCGACTGAACCACAGTCCCGACATATTTTCTCTCGGCGACTAACCGTCGCTTAGACTTAACATTCTTTGAACTCCGGGAACGGCTACTGCATAGCCTTTCCCACTTAACTTGAACAGAACGTGTTTCCTTATGTATCGACAGACCGTGGCTAACCTTCCTCTGAACCAACCGTAGCTTGTGCCTTAAACCGACTCGTGCTCTACGCAATGCTATCGTCCAAGTCATACCTCGTATGACGGGCCTTGGGATCGTGGGACTATTTAACTTGACAACCGCAGAATGAGCGGGACCGCACTTGGAATGACTTAGGTTGACCGGCATAACTTTGCCTAACTTACTCAAGCCTACAACTTAACCCGAGGGACGAGCAAAGGCTATGCCAAGCCTTGCGCAGTTGAACCGTGCACGCTTTATCAAGCGTTTATGCGGGCGACGCCTACGACTTAGGCAAGTTCATAGTTTTGTGTCAAAGACCAACTTTCCTTCTCCCAAGCCACGGGACGAAGGACCGAGTGTCATTTTCAAAGCACGTCGTGCACCAACTCTAAGCCGACCGTGGGACATTTTTCCATGTTCTAACTCATTTTGACCCGTCGGGATTATTCCCTTAGCTATGTGGATTCATCTCTTTTATTATTAAGCCTACTTGTGCAAGTTGAAAACACGATTTATTATGTGAAGGTAAGGATGAGGCAAGTTCACCGAAACTACCCCACCTGAGCGAGCGGTCGTCTCGACCGAGCGATGTCTCCGAGTAGCCGTTGCAAGGCTAAGTCCGAACGCCGTCGGCGTTTCGATTCCTCCGATTGACTGAGCGGATGGGGCACTACAATTGGTTTGACGTTGTCAAGATCAAACTTCTTCAACATATCCTTTGTGTATTTTGACTGGATGATGAATGTTCCTTGCGAAGTTTGTTTGACTTGCAGTCCGAGAAAGTAATTGAGCTCCCCCCATCATGCTCATCTCAAATTTGTTCTGCATATACTTAGCAAAATCTTGGCATATATTTCAATTAGTGGACCCAAATATGATATCATCAATATAAATTTGAACTAAAAGAATGGTGTCTTGAAAAGTTTTGATAAAAAGTGTAGTGTCAATTTTTTCTTTTGAAAAACCTTTATCTAGTAAGAAATTGCTTATGCATTCATACCAAGCTCTGGGGGCTTGTTTGAGGCCATAGAACGCTTTATTGAGCTTGAAAATATGGTCAAAAAATTTATGATTTTCAAAACCAGGAGGTTATTTTACAAAGAATTCCTCTTTAATAAAACCATACAGAAAAGCACTTTTCATATCCATTTAAAAAAGTTTAAAATTTTGAAAATTTGTAAACGCACAAAGCATCCGAATGGATTCAAGTCTTGCAACCGGAGCATACGTCTCATCGTAGTCGATACCTTCCTCTTGGTTGTATCCTTGAGCTACTAGACGAGCTTTGTTGCGAGTGACTGAACCATCTTCATTTACTTTGTTACAAAAAACCCATTTAGTACCAATAATCGAATAGTTAGCTGGTTTAGAAAAAAGTTCCCAGACCTGGCTTCTTTCGAATTGGTTGAGTTCTCTTGCATAGCGAAAATCCAAAATTCATCATTAAAAGCTTCTAAAATATTTTTAGGCTCAATTTGCGAAATGAAAGCAGTGCTAGCAATAGAATCTCTTAAATATGATCGAGCACTTACGCCGCGTGATACCTCACATATTACCAAGTTTTTTGGGTGTGATGGCTTGAACTCAAACTTCTTCGGTAAGTCCTCCAGAGAATTTGCTTCAGGGGTGGTATTCATCGGCGTAGAAGTTGATATTTCATCGTCATCGTTGGGGATAGCCGTTGTACTATTTTTCTCATCAAAAGTCATATTAGTAGATTCTTCTACAATCATTGAGCATTTGTTGAACACTCTATATCCCTTACTCTTGGTAGCATAGCCAAGAAAATACCGTCGTCAGCTTTGGCATCAAACTTGCCTAAGTTGTCTTTGGTATTTAAGATAAAACAACAACAACCGAACACTCTAAAATAAGAGACATTAGGAGTCCTACCAAACCAAAACTGATAGGGTATTTTCTTCGAAATAGGTCGAATAAGCACCCTATTTAAAACATAGCAAGCTGTACTGACAGCTTCTGCCCAAAAATATTTCAAAAGTGAAATTTTATTCAACATGACTCTAGCCATATCGACAAGAGTCCTATTCTTCCGCTCCACAACACCATTTTGTTGAGGAGTTCTAGGACAAGAAAACTCATGATCAAAACCATTTGTTTCGCAAAACTTTTCAAAATCAAAATTTTTGAATTCGCCTCCATGATCACTTCGGATTCGAGTAATCATGTAGCCTTTTTTGTTTTGGACCTTTTTGGTAAAGATTTTAAAAACTGAAATAGTATCGCTTTTGTTTGAGAGGAAGAAAATCAAAATAAATCTTAAAAAATGATCTACAATAACAAAAACATAGAGTTTTCCACCAAGACTGGCTACTCTACTGGGACCAAATAAGTCCATATGCAATAATTGCAAGGGTCTTATAGTACTTACAGTGTTTATGGATTTAAATGAAGATTTGGTTGCCATATTCAGTTCACATTTGGCACATACCATGTCCTTCTTGAATTTGATGTCGGGGAGACCTCTTACTAGCTTCTTTGTTGATAGCCTGGATATAGTATCCATATTGGCATGACCAAAATATTGGTTCCATAAGAGTCTTTCATCCTTGTGGGCGTAGAGACATCTTCCTGTACTGTTAGTATTTCTAGATAGATAGAAAATATAAATGTTATCTTCTCTTATCCCTTCAAAAGCAATGTCTCCAGTTGACCTATCATAAATGTAGCATTTATTCTTTCCAAAGTTAATATCATATCTATGATCGGCAAGATGACTTATGCTGAGCAGGTTATTCTTTAACTCGGTCACTAAGTAGACATCCTTTATTACAGGAGAAGGAGGATAACCAATAGTACCATTACCTATGATGTAGCCCTTTAAATTATTATCGAATGATACATATCCTTCCCTCTTCATCGATAGTGATGCGAAAAGATATGCGTCTCCAGTCATATGTCGCGAGTACCCACTATCGAGAATCCACTTGCTTTTAGTTGAAGAAGGAAGGTCCACCTACATCACGAGTAGATGTGACCTTTGGTACCTAAGTTTTTGTGGGTCATGAAATGTTAGTCTTCGGTACCCATGCATATCGATTAATATCAACTAATTTTCTAATTCTACCACTGTGGTAAGATATGACCATGTAATCCACAGTATATGCAAGTAGCATGCCTATTTGTGTTAGGAGCAGGTTGATAGTGATGTCTATATGCAGCATGGTGATAGTTATGTGAAACAGCATGATAGTGACTATATTTAGCAGTAGAATAATAGTTATGACTATGTACAATAGCAGGATAATAGTTATGAATAGGTTGAGAATGATGTCTATGTGCATATGGTTTACGTGCTGCATGGGAGTACGTGTACATATAAGCATGGTTACGTGCTGCATGTAGGTGACGTGTTTTACTATTATGAGTGGTCTGGTATTTTGTGTGTGTTTTGTGACTATGAGATTGGGTTTGAGGTTGAACAACCTGTTTCCCCAATCTAATCTCTAATTTCTTAGAGACAGCATTCAGTACATTGCACTTTACATTCAGACCATCAATCTTAGCAATAGAGATCTTGTGTTTGTTCTTTTCTTCAGCAAGCTCTTTGTTGACTGTTGAGATCTCACGTGTTTTCTTCTCAATAAGTGTTTCGGCATCATGTAAGCTTAATTTAAGCTTGGACACCTCATCAGTGACTTCCGTGGGTGGAGTGTCTCTAACATTATCAAGTAAAGAAGAAAGATTATGAATCTCTATTTCATAGCCTTTGATTTTATCCTTGGCATGCTTATATTTACTAATGACTTTCTTGTGATCATTTAGTAAGTCATTAAAAGCATCGCCAAGTTCATCAAATGTAAAGTCATCAAGAGTTTCGTTAGTTACCTTATCGGATGTTGCCATTAGGCAGACATTAGCAGTGTCTCGAGGAGAGTCATCTTTTCCTCAGAATCACTGGCTTCGCTTTTCTACCAAATACTAGTGTTGTCATACTTTCATATTGTAGGACTTCTCATATCTGTTACCTTTTTTTTGCAAAGGGACAGTCCTTTCGAACATGTCTAGTCTTTTTGCAGCCGTAGCAAGTTGGTTTTTCCTCGTCGTCTTCTTGTTGTTCCTTCTTTCTTCGTTTGAAATGAAGGAACTTCTTAAAGTTGCGGACTAGAAGAGCTTGATCATCACCTTCTGAATTGTCGGCGTCAGTCTCTTCAGGATCAGCCCTTCGACGATGAGCTTTTAGAGCAATCTTTTTTGCCTTTGGAGCAGGTTCGTCGAAGTCTTTGAGGTCGAGCTCATGGTTAATCAGATTTCCTATCAAAGTTTCTATAGACATTTTGGTGAGATCATTGCCTTCTATAATTGCTATTACCTTAGGGTTCCAGATCTTTGGTAGCCTCCTGAGTAACTTGCAGATCTTTTCATGATTGGAGTATTGTTTGCCAAGAGATGACAAAGGATTGATGACGTCAAGGAATCTTGTGAACATTTGAGTGATCGTCTCATTCGGCTTCATCTTGAATGCCTCGTATTCTTGAGTCAGACGACTGATCTTAGATTTCTTGACTTGAGTGGTTCCTTCATGCGTCACTTCCAGAAGCTTCCATACTTCATGCGAGGTGGTGCATGTCGAGACCCTGTTAAATTTATTCCTGTCTATTGTACAGAAAAGAGAATTAATAGCTCTAGCATCTAGACTCGCCTGTTTCTTTTCTTCGTCAGAATACTTGTCGTTGGGTTTTTTGATGACATCTCCCTCGACAACTATTCTGGCGGGTTTTTGTAACCATCAGTGACAATGGTCCACGGGTCAAAGTCTAGAGACTTGAGATAGAAACTCATCCTAGTTTTCCAATAGGTGTAGTTGGTTCCATCAAATAGGGGTGGCCTATGAATGGGCTGTCCCTCACTATGGTTGGAAAACATAGGTTGTGTGGTTGCCATGGATCAGCTCTAGGATCTTAGTACTTGTTAAGAGAACAGAGCTCTGATACTAATTAAAGAATAGATAGGCAACTCTAGAGGGGGGTGAATAGAGTTTATAACGATAATGTCCAAATAAAATTTAACTCTTTTCACCGACAGTAAATAATCAGAGTAGTAAATACGGAAATAAAAAGATCAAGAAAGCATACGCAAATACAGTCGTTTTAACCTGGTTTCCCTCATGGAGGACTAGTCCAGGCCTGAGAACTCTAGCTCAGGATTAAATCAGCTATTTGTGAAATAGTAGTTATATCCCGTGTCTTTCCTTCAGAAGAGTACGTCAACTTCTTACAAAGATCGCTATGGCGAAGCTTGGTATTTTTTAAGCGACTTTCTTGACTCTTGCACAAACTTCTAACTAAATAGTACTGAGCACTTCTAGGCTTAGGAATCTTGTGGCTAGTAGATGAGAAGGTTAAGGCTTATATGAGGCTTATAGAGAAGAGAAGAAAAGATAATTGGATGAATTAGAATGAGAGAAATTCAAGGCCTATTTATACTAGTTGGGATAGGCAGAATTCGACCAGAATTCTGTGTCATGAATTCAAAAGTTTGGCCGTTGGACAACTAGCATCTCGCAGTCCCTATAAATTAGGTCCTGGAAATTAGGGGACATAGTTCGGCCCGAACTCTGTGTGCAGGCAGAGTTCGGCCCGAACTGTGTCTCCATGGGGACAGAATGTTCAAAGGCTGTTTGGGCTTGTTGGGCTGATTTGGCTTTTGGTTGAGTGGAGCTGTGAGTTTGTTTGGGAATAAGGTTTAAGCCAAGAATACCCAGTGCTACTCAGTTTATATTTTACTAGACTCAATAAATTTAAAATAGTACAGACTCTAAAAATGAGTACGATGCAGGAGAGAGACGATGTCCATCTTGCACTGAGTTCTGTCTTGATGTGTCATATTGAATTATGACAAGTATCATATTGTCAATTTGTCAATATTTGGTTGACTGTGATCCAGTTTGGGTCAATAATTCTTAGACAATCGAACTATTTGTCAACACTTTTCCTCAAGTCACGTATTTTACCCACAATGTGCTGCGTACTGCTACATCTCAAAACACAGGGTAACTTAAACTTGTCGCACATACGGGCACTTAATTCTAGGGAAAACCCATATGAACGTTGTTCCTGATTCATTCCAAAATTCAAACATAACCAAATCGATCATTTGCTATCTCCTAGTCAAAATCCAGTGTTACTCTTTAACCAAATTCTTATAATTCTCATGTCTTCTATTTGAAATCCCAAACGATCTTTCCAAACCTGACTACATTAATGCCCTAATCATAGTCATATGTATCGATACTTGATTTTTGCTAATAGTTTTACTATCCTCCAAAGATATCTTTCGCGTCGTCTACATTCTTTCTTTCAAAATTTTCCAAACCCATTGAACAATCCATCATATGCATATCTCGACTACGCTCTTTCAGATACGATTTTTCCAATCCCAATAATTTCGTTTCAATCCGTTCAAGTAAACATTTGTTTTCATTCAATCCTTGAAACACATTCGACTTCATCAACACACAAATTTATTTTCGCCCACCAAATTTCTTCTATACTCAAAATCCGATCCAACAATTTGATTTATTCGATCAACATATGATAACTCATCCAATCAATCCTTTCATCAATATTTTCTCTTAGCAGATAACTTTCTAATTCTCTTATCAAATCTTGATCATTCCTTCAGTTTTATTTGAATTCGCATACCACTCGAGTTGGATCGTGTACATATTTAAGGCGTCATCAAAATATATGCATTTCAGCCAAACCTCGTGCCAGAGAATTCGATTCCACATAATTGAATCATCCAGTAAACTGACATCAATATCCAATTTCATCATTCAATCTAATCCTACCAGTCATTCAAAACATTTTATGATCATCTGTCCAACTTTTAAGTCTCAATTCCAAAGCTAGTTATATAATCTACCTAGGCAACTGTAACGCCCCAGTCCCAAAATACATAGAACCAAGTACGTGAACATGCCAGCTGCACATATACGAAGAATACTCCAATATATGGAATCCACATATATGTACATAAGCTGTAAATAAAATAATCACGTGCCAGAATAACATATATAATCTCAGCACAGCTCAACACAGAAGATAATAGAGTCCAAATAAATAAATAAGAGTATCAAAGATAGTCGGGTGAACATACTCACTCCAAACAGCTATGAAAAATAGTCTCATAAGATCGGAGTCCAACCTCCGCAAAATAGAAAGAAATAAGATGTAAAATAATGTCCACTAATGTCTCAAATATAAAATAAACTAGAAATCAGTAGTGACTGCCTCGTCATCGATATAAGATGCATCCAGTGCCGCTTCGTACTCCTGCGGAAAGTCGTCTAATCCTGGGAAGATAACCAGGTCCTCAGGGGACATAGCAAGATACAAGAAAATACCATGCCATATAAACTGTGATAATACAATAGAGAAAAAAGGATGCATGCAATAGGGTGCCTACCAGTTCTACAGTGACAATGCAGTTAAGAACAGACCTTCAACGCATGGGTATCTGGCTCAGTAGCAGTAACTCAGGTATGGCCCCATCAGGATACCAGGGACCTCAAAGCATAACATTCCTCGAATGTCAGAGGCCAGCAGTATCAGTAATAGGAAAGTGCATACGGACCCATACTTTAAGGACACTGTTCTCCCCATCCAATGCCTAGTAGGGTCACATCCATGACTCATGAACCTCTAGCTAACTGCCAAGTCTTCTAGCATGCAATTCTATTGGAAGTTACTCCTATCCGTCGCACGCTCCATACGTATCGGTGGCCAGTCGACTACGCAGATACGTGTCCTACATGTGACTCACAACACATGATAAAGCAAGTGTCAAGGCCGTATGAGATATACCAATATCTCAATATCAATGGGTGGTCACTAGACTAAGTCAATGCAAGAAAAATAAATAAAGCGAGAAAACGACCAATAGAGTCGCTTGCACCCAAGTGTGACTTGGACGCACAGTTTAAATATCAAGGAAAAATGCTGAAAATAACAACTGAAAATAAAAAATATAATAATCACAGAGTAAGGTGGCAAGGTATCTTGTCTGCAGTGCGAGAAGGGCAAATCCAAGAGTAGCAAGTGTCAGCACCAAAACTCACGAATCACAGATGACTCCAAATGCTGAAACAAACATAAAAATGATCTCGGTGAAGAAGATATACCTAGGAAACACCTGTCCAAAAGTCAAATTCTGGAACAGGGGCAAAATCGTAATTTCGGGTCAAAACAATGTCCACCGTTGGACCCGCTTTTCACCGAAATGCGTGCCAAAGTCTAGGGTCTCTAAAGTCTTCAAACTACATGTCTACGGTTTTAGTTTGAGGAGAGGAACTCAACGCTATGTCCAGTTTTGGATTTCGAGGAGCCGTGTACAAAATCGCCCGTTTGAGTGGGTCGCGGGCCCGCCAAAAATGGGTTCCGATTCGACCTTCTCAGAATCGAACCAAACTTGGCATGCAGGACCAGAATTTTGATCCGGACCTATTGACGCAAGTTTTGTCTCGATTCGAACCGTACACGAAGTTATGGGCAAGTTTGCAAAACGTCGATACGGGGGTATCTCGACGGATACGCGTTGATTTCGTCGCGCACACGCGACGAAACTGAGTTTCGTCAGTTCCCACATGTCCGCAACGTCCATACGCGCCTTTCGATGCGTATAGCACGCGACCACGTCGCCCGGTTTGTCGGGACGTACGTCGTATCGGAGAAAATTTTAGAAATTTATTATTTCGAAAACAGTTTTTCACCCAAGTTTAACACGAATTAAATTCTTGTACAGAAATCTAAATACCGATCTACTAGTTACGTTTTGGTCGTGGTTATGTTGTCTTTACACGTGTTCAATTAGTTTTACAAAACAGTCGAAGGATCGCCAAGAATTTGGCTTCCAAATAGGGGTTTGGGACTGCCCTGAAACTGTTCTGTTTCGACAGTTTTTTGGGAAGTTTGGGTTCGAATATCGAGCGATATATGGGGTTTCGCTCGATTCTACCAGAAAGGGTTTTGAGAGGGTTAAGTCTACTATGCACAGCATTCGATATATCGAATTTTTGTTGAATGGATACAAAGAAATTTGAATCGAAAGATTGGTACCTCGCTGTTTTTCGAAAACAGAGTATCCTCTGTTAACTATCGACTCCGAGCGATCCCGACGTCGTCGACGGCGAGTAGCCGTCCGACGGTGAGCACGGGGTATGGAGGAAGGTTGGCGGCCTTGGGGTCGAAGTTAAGAGGAGATAAGAAGGAGTTAGGGTTTGGTTTTTGTGAGCGGTTACAATATATACTGCCGCCGCTGAAGCTACTATTCCTATTAGTATTAGGTATCTACATGGGCTCGGGTTTTGCATCCCTCTGGAGCTTAAAGTGTGGGCTTCGGGTTTTGCTAAGTGTAGCAGCTGATGCTGCTGAGTACCAATTTGGTATTAGGAAGGGGTCGGGTGAGGTGGACCGGCCCCACGTGGGTTGGTCCCCTCCCCATTGTTTTATATTTTTTTTCTCTTTCTTTACTGTTAACAGCAAAGCACCACACTGCCATTCAATGGCTTGGCCGCCCCCCCTGCTGGGGTTGTTGGCCGGCCCCACTCTCATTCAGTTTTTTTTTTAACAACTAAAACTATTTATATATATATATATATATATATATATATATATATATATATATATATATATATACATATATATATATATATAAAATATATATATATATATATATTTATATATATATATATATATATTATATATATATATATTATATATATATATATATATATATATATATATATATATATATATATATATATATATAATATATATACCTTTAATCAAGCAATAAATTCCCAAATTTTACCAATAAATTCCTAAAAATCCTAGAATTTATTATACACCTTATTTAATAGAAATATTAACATGCACACATATAATAATATATATATGTACACACATACTTTAATTATACTAATAACTTAATAGTAAATAATCTATAATTACTAAAATACGTAACAAATTAATTTAATTTATAAGAAATCAATTATAAATTATGGGGGTTTACATCCTACCCAACTTAAAGAAAATTTTGTCCTCGAAATTAAACTAAGGTCGGGGGATCGATGCAATACAAGGAATATAATGGTACTTAATATGCAAAACATACCTTCGCCTTCGAACAATTGCGGGTAGCGGTTCCGGATGTCATCCTCGCGCTCCCAAGTAGACTCCCCTGGCGAGTGGTGCTTCCATGCCACGCGAACCAATGGAATAGATTAATTTTGCAACACCTTCACTCGACGATCGAGGATACCTACTGGTTGCTCTTTGTACGACAAACTCGGTCCAACTGTGATCTCGGAGTGATCAAGCACATGCTTGTTGTCCGCCACGTACCTCCTCAACAAAGATACATGGAATACGTCATGCACTCCCTCTAGCGACGGTGGCAAGGCCAATCTGTAGGCAACCTCTCCAACACGTTCCAAGATATCGAAAGGGCCGATGTACCTTGGACTCAACTTGCCACGTCCTCCGAATCGAATCGTGCCTCTAGTGGGGGATATCTTCAAGAACACATGGTCACCCTCTTTGAACTCCAAGGGTCGACGACGATTATCTGTCCACTGCTTCTAACGATCCTGTGCTGCTCGCAGGTGGTCCTGAATTTTCTTCACTGTCTCCACTGTGCTCAAGACCAACTCGGGACCCAATAGCTGTCGCTCTCCTATGTCGCTCCAACAAACAGGAGACCGACACTTCCTACCATACAACACTTCAAACGGAGCCATCTGAATGCTGGCTTGATAGTTATTGTTGTAGGAGAACTCAACAAGATGGAGATGGTCCTCCCATGAACCGCCAAAATCAAGCATGCACGCTCTCAACATATCCTCTAGCGTCTGTATGGTACGCTCCGACTGGCCATCTGTCTGCGGATGGTATGATGTGCTAAACTTCAATCGAGTGCCCAAACTCTCTTGCATGCTCAAACTCTCTTGCATGCTCTTCCAAAAGTGTGAGGTAAATCTCGAGTCACGGTCCGACACAATACTAAAAGGCACACCATGCAATTTTATAATCTGCTCCATATACATCTCTGCCAATACCTCTGTCGACTGGCCCACTCTAAAAGGTAAGAAGTGGGCTGACTTGGTAAGTCTATCAACAATCACCCACACTGCGTCACATCCCCTAGGACTCCGAGGAAAACCCGTGACGAAATCTATAGTAATGTGCTCCCACTTCCACTCGGGAATGGGTAACAGCTGTAATAATCTGGCCGTCCTCTGGTGCTCCACCTTAACTTGTTGACATATCAAGCACTTGGCAACGAAACGAGCTATCTCTCGCTTCATTCCATGCCACCAATAATACTGTCGTAAGTCGCGGTACATCTTGGTCCCTCCGGGATGAATAGAGTAAGCCGAACTGTGAGCCTCGGCCATCAGCTCCTGCCGTAGATCTCCATTGGGTACATAAATGCGATCACCTCATCGCAGTGTCCCATCTGAGTGGATCCTCAATCCTGTATACTCTTCTACTTCAGTCCTCTCTTTCAGCCGTCGAAATCTAGCATCATTGGACAATGCTATCTTGATGCGCTCTACCAATGATGATTGCACTTGAAGGTTGGCTAATACGCCATCTGCACCCGGCAATACTACCTCAATACCAAGCTGCTCCAAGTCTCTAATCAACTCCCTCTGCGTAGTCAAAAAGTGTGCCATGGGCTTGCGGCTTAATGCGTCTGCTACGACATTAGCCTTGCCCGGATGATAATGTAGCTCAATCTCATTATCCTTCATCAACTCCAACCAACGTCGTTGTCGCATATTCAACTCCTTTTGTATGAACACGTACTTGAGGCTCTTATGATCAGTGTAGATATCAACTCTCGCCGTACAAGTAGTGTCTCCATAGCTTCAAAGCAAAGATAACTGCTGCGAGCTCTAGATCGTGGGTCAGATAGTTCTTCTTATGCACCCGCAACTGTCGTGATGCATATGCTACTACACGACCGTGCTGCATCAATACACATCCTAATGCCTTCCCGGATGCGTCGCTGTAGATCACAAATCCTCCTGGGCCCGATGGTAGTGTCAAGATCGGTATTGTGGTCAATCACTTTTTCAACTCGTCAAAAGCGACTTGGCACTCGTCTGTCCATACAAACTCCTGATCCTTGCAAGTTAATCGAGTCATGGGCCCCGCTATTCGAGAGAAATCTTCTACGAACCGTCGGTAGTAACCCGCAAGTCCGAGGAAACTTCTCACCTCAGAAGCTGTTGTGGGAGCGGGCCATGATTCGACTGTTGTGATTTTCTCTGGGCCTACCGATATACCATCACCCGTAACAATATGACCAAGAAATGATACCTCCTTGAGAAAGAAATCACACTTGCTAAGCTTCGCAAAGAGTCTCTCGTTCCTCAATGTTTCCAAAACTATCCGTAGGTGCTGCTCATGCTCCTCTTGACTCTTGGAGTAAATCAAGATATCATCTATAAAGACTACTACAAATTTGTCCAAATACTGGTGAAAGATCTTGTTTATTAAATTCATAAAAACTGCGGGAGCATTGGTCAAACCAAAAGGCATGACCAAGAACTCGTAGTGTCCATACCTTGATCAAAAAGTCGTCTTTATAATGTATTCCTTCCGAACCTTCAATTGGTGATAGCCCGATCGTAAGTCAATCTTGGAGAATACTTTTGCTCTACTCAATTGGTCGAATAGATCGTCTATACGCGGCAAGGGATACTTGTTTTTCACCGTCACTGTATTCAATGCTCTGTAATCAATGCACATGCGCACTGTCCCGTCTTTCTTAGGCACAAAAAGAACGGGTGCTCCCCATGGTGACGTACTGGCACGAATAAATCCCTTCTCTAATAAGTCATCGATCTGCGTCTTCATCTCTACCAACTCCTTGGGTGCCAGACGATATACTCGAGATGAAATAGGCTCGGCTCCGGGAATAAGCTTAATAGAAAACTCAATATCTCGGTCAGGTGGTAGTCCTGGCAACTCCTCGAAGAATACATCCTCGAACTCGGTGATAATAGGGTGCTGAGGGGTGTCATGCATCATCATATGAGTCCCCGATGTGGGTGCATCACAACTCTCTCCGTCTTCTTTAGTGAACTCAAACTCTGCCGCATTCGGTGGTCTAAAGATAATAATGCTCCTATGGCAGTCTATGAGAGTGAAATGCTGGCTCAACCAGTCCATTCCAAGAACCACATCAAATGTCGGCATAGGGAATACAAGAAGTCGTGCCATCATCTCCCTGCCACTTATTACTACAGGACAAAGTCTACAAACACCACTAACAGGTACAACTCCTCCTCCAGTGAGTATTTTAACATTCTTAGCTAAGGGTGTGATGGGAATGCTGTGTCTAGTGGCAAAATTAGTGGCTATGAATGAATGAGTGGCTCCAGTATCAAATAATATAATAGCAGAAAAAGATGCAACTAAAACCATACCTGCTATAACCTCTGCCTCTGTCTCTATATCCTCAACAGCCATCGAGAATGCCTTCCCATGATTTTGTCCGGGGCCCTGAGCTCTGGCCCTCTCGAACTGTGCTGACTGAGGTGGTAATGGCGGGCGAGGTGCTCCTGCCGCTGGCTGAGGTGCTGGAAGTGCTGGGGCTAAGGACTGCTGTTCCGGACAATCTTTCACTTTGTGCTGTCCTGACCCGCATCTCAAGCATGATCCAAGTCGAATTCGACAGTCCTTCAAGACGTGTCCCTGCTTCCTGCAAAAGTTGCAGGTGGGCTTCTGATAAGGTGTGTGCCTCTGCTGGAACTGTCCTGTGGTCCTCCTAATAGGTCCTCCCTGTGTAGCTCGGGCTAGTGTAACTGCTGGGATATGGCGCCTCGATGTCTGCTGCTGCTCCTTGTGAAGAATCTCTTAAGCACGAGCTTCTTCCAAGACAGCTGAATGGGAGACTCAAGACTGGGTAGTCGTATAAGACTTGAGCTCTGGTGCAAGCCCCTGGTGGAATCTTCTCGCCTTTTCTAACTCTGTCGGAATCAATCCTGCACCAAATCGACTCAGGCGATTGAACTCCGAGTCATACTCATCAACTGTCATATTCCCTTGCTTCAGATGAAGGAACTGGTCATAGAGACCATCTCTGACATGAATAGGGAAGAATCTCTCATAAAATGCATCATAGAACTGCTTCCAGGTAATCCCAGTGCCTAATCGTCTCTCTTCCGCCTTCTACCAGTGGTGAGCATTGTCTTCTAACAGCAAGTCCACTGCTGTCATCCAATCTTGAGCTGGCAACTGGGATGCCTTCAGTAGCTTCTCGGTACTAATAAGCCACTGTGACACCTCTAATGGCTTCTCCGTCCCTCTAAAGGCCTTGGGGTTCATATCTGTAAAATTCTTGATAGAGCCTTCATAGGGATGCAGAGCCGGTGCTGGTACTGGTGCTGGAGGTGGTGGTGGAGGTCTAGCCATAGCTGCTATCATCGTCTGTCTCATCAGCTCCGTCTGCTGCCACGGAGCCTGCATCATGGCATACATAAACTGAGTAGTAGGGCTCCCATCAGTCGGTGGTGGAGGCATCTGAGGTACCGACTGTAGGGGAAACTGCTGAGGGAATGGTGGTGGAGGTGGCAATGGTACATTCCCTCCTGGTAGCATAGTAGTGGTCCATCCAGCCTGGCTGCTTGGAGGTGCTGTGACCTTTGGGTACTCCGTCGTCGGTGTCGGAGTAGGCTGCGACAGTTTGGGCTGATAGGGTGTCGCTGGGGTCATGGGAGGATTCTGTCCCTCTGAAGTAGCCTGCTCACCAAATGTGAGGGCCAAGGCAGAAGTACGTCCGCTTCGTAGATTCATACTGTTGGCACGAGGAAGATAAGTTGATATTAGAAAAGATTAGATATAGGACAAATCAAATAATCAAGGAAGTTTCAAAAAGATTGGAAGTCAAGAGATAGTAGTAGTTCTGGATGAGATATTCCTATTCCTATATGCAGGCTTGTTGGGCACAGTCATGTAACCCAACAATATTAAATCGGACCTGCATGGGCCACCACAAAAATATGTAACGCCCCAGTCCCAAAATACATAGGATCAAGTACGTGAACATGCCAGCTGCACATATACGAAGAATACTCCAATATATGGAATCCTCATATATGCACATAAGCTGTAAATAAAATAATCACAGGCCAGAATAACATATCTAATCTCATCACAGCTCAACACAGAAGATAATAGAGTCCAAATAAATAAATAAGAGTATCAAAGATAGTCGGGTGAACATACTCACTCCAAACAGCTATGAAAAATAGTCTCACAAGATCGGAGTCCAACCTCCGCAAAATAGAAAGAAATGAGATGTAAAATAATGTCCACTAATGTCTCAAATATAAAATAAACTAGAAATCAGTAGCGACTGCCTCGTCATCGATGTAAGATGGATACAGTGCCGCTCCGTACTCCTGCAAAAAGTCATCTAATCTTGGAAAGATAACCAGGTCCTCAGGGGACATAGCAAGATACAAGAAAACACCATGCCATATAAACTGTAATAATACAATAGAGAAAAAGGGATGCATGCAATAGGGTGCCTACCAGTTCTACAGTGACAATGCAGTTAAGAACCGACCTTCAACGCATGGGTATCTGGCTCAGTAGCAGTAACTCAGGTATGGCCCCATCAGGATACCATGGACCTCAAAGCATAACATTCCTCGAATGTCAGAGGCCAGCAGTATCAGTAATAGGAAAGTGCATAAGGACCCATACATTAATGACACTGTTCTCCCCACCCAATGCCTAGTGGGGTCACATCTATGACTCATGAACCTCTAGTAACTGCCAAGTCTTCTAGCATGCAATTCTATTGGCAGTTACTCCTATCCGTCGCACTCTCCATACATATCGGTGGCCAGCCGACTACGCAGATACGTGTCCTACATGTGAATCACAACATATGATAAAGCAAGGGTCAAGGCCGTATGAGATATACCAATATCTCAATATCAATGGGTGGTCACTAGACTAAGTCAATGCAAGAAAAATAAATAAAGCGAGAAAACGACCGATAGAGTCGCTTGCACCCAAGTGTGACTTGGACGCACAGTTTAAATATCAAGGGAAAATGCTGAAAATAATAACTGAAAATAAGAAATATAATAATCACAGAGTAAGGTGGCAAGGTATCTTGCCTGCAGTGCGAGAAGGGCAAATCCAAGAGTAGCAAGTGTCAGCACCAAAACTCACAAATTACAGATGACTCCAAATGCTGAAACAAACATCAAAAATGATCTCGGTGAAGAAGATATACCTAGGAAATGCCTGTCCAAAAGTTAAATTCTGAAACAGGGGCAAAATCATAATTTCGGGTCAAAACGATGTCCGCCGTTGGACCCGCTTTGTACCGAAACGTGTGCCAAAGTCTACAGTCTCTAAAGTCGTCAAACTACATGTCTACGGTTTCAGTTTGAGGAGAGGAACTCAATGGTATGTCCAGTTTCGGATTCCGAGGAGCCGTGTACAAAATCGCCCGTTTGAGTGGGTCACGGGTCCGCCAAAAATGGGTTCCGATTCGACCTTCTCAGAATCAAACCAAAATTGGCATGCAGGACCAAAATTTCGATCCGGACCTATTGGCACAAGATTCATCTCGATTCGATGACTGTACACGAAGTTATGGGCAAGTTTACAAAACGCCGATACGGGGGTATCTCGACGGATACGCGTTGATTTTGTCGCGCACACGTGACGAAACTGAGTTCCGTCAGTTCCCACACGTTCGCAACGTCCATACGCGCCTTTCGATATGTATAGCGCACGACCACGTCGCCCGATTTGTCGGGGCGTACGTCGTATCGGAGAAAATTTTAGAAATTTATTATTTCGAAAACAGTTTTTCACCCAAGTTTAACACGAATTAAATTCTTGCACAGAAATCTAAATACCGATCTACCAGTTACGTTTTAGTCATGGTTATGTTGTCTTTACACGTGTTCAATTATTTTTACAAAACAGTCGAAGGATCGCCAAGAATTTGGCTTCCAAATAGGAATTTGGCTTCCAAATAGGGGTTTGGGACTGCCCTGAAACTGTTCTGTTTCGACAGTTTTTTGGGAAGTTTAGGTTCGAATACCGAGCGATATATGGGGTTTCGCTCGATTCTACCAGAAAGGGTTTTGAGAGGGTTATGTCTACTATGCACAGCATTCGATATATCAAATTTTTGTTGAATAGATACAAAAAAATTTGAATCGAAAGATGGGTACCTCGCTGTTTTTCGAAAACAGAGTATCCTCTGTTAACTGTCGACTCCGAGTGATCCCGACGTCGTCGACGGAGAGTAGGCGGCCGACGGTGAGTGCGAGGTTGGAGGAAGGTTGGCGGCCTTGGGGTCGAAGTTGAGTGGAGATGGGAAGGAGTTAGGGTTTGGTTTTTGTGTGCGGTTGCAATATATACTGCCGCCGCTGAAGCTACTATTCCTATTAGTATTAGGTATCTACATGGGCTCGGGTTTTGCATCCCTCTGGAGCTTAAAGTGTGGGCTTCGGGTTTTGCTAAGTGTAGCAGTTGAAGCTGCTGAGTACCAATTTGGTATTAGGAAGGGGTCGGATGAGGTGGACCGGCCCCACGTGGGTTGGTCCCCTCTCCATTGTTTCATATTTTTTTCTCTTTCTTTACTGTTAACAGCAAAGCACCACACTGCCATTCAATGGCTTGGCCGCCCCCCCTGCTGGGGTTGTTGGCCGGCCCCACTCTCATTTAGTTTTTTTTTCTTTTTTTTTAACAACTAAAACTATATTTTTTTTTTTTATATATATATATATATATATATATATATATATATATATATATATATATATATTTTTTTTTTTTTATATATATGTATATATACATATATACATATATATGTATATATACATATATATGTATATATATGTATATATATACATATATATATATATATATATACATATATATATATACATATATATATATATATATATATATATATATGTATATATATATGTATATATACATATATATAAAAAAAAAAATATATATGTATATATATATGTATATATATACATAAAATATATATATATATATATATATATATATATATATATATATATATATATATATATATATATACCTTTAAAAAAAAATATATACCTTTAATCAAGCAATAAATTCCTAAAAATTCTAGAATTTATTATACACCTTATTTAATAGAAATATTAACATGCACACATATAATAATGTATATATGTACGCATATACTTTAATTATACTAATAACTTAATAGTAAATAATCTATAACTACTAAAATATGTAACAAATTAATTTAATTTATAAGAAATCAATTATAAATTATGGGGGTTTACAGCAACTCACACTAGGGTTGATCGCACAATTCTATCTCTCCGCACAGGGACGTCTGCCTAACGGCTAGGGTATCTTCACTAGGCTAAAGTCAAATTTAGTAGTGGGATCACCATTCCCAAACAACGATATCAAAACACTTACCAAGCCGATTCTAAGGTCAAACCATAGTCGATAGTATAGGGTTTACTAACCAAGCTCGCATCACTCCGATTTCTAAACTTTGAGCATAGATTTCTCCGATCCAAATTCGTAACTTTTAGTCCAAGGGGTTTGAGCCATTCAATAAACCCATTCCTAAGGTAATTTCATTCACGATCATCCTCGATTATGACATGGTTCAACAACGCAAACTCACAACTTCAAACTCACAATCTTCAATTCGTTTAATAGACATATCAATCCAAATTTGTATACCTTGATTACCAACAAGTCATAATACCAATCAAAAATCGTAATATCGAATTAAATTCTGAGTCGTAAAATCTTAATCATACATTCTTCCATTTGACTTTCCTCAAATCCCAATCCTACTAGTCCTTAATGTTGTGCATCTGTCTCATTTTATTATCATCAAATTCATCAACATTTTCATTTCATATAATCTGAGTAGTATCCATTCACGCAAACTTCAAATATCTTATCAAGTCATCCAAACATTCATTTATATCAAAATCCAAAGTATAGAATCCGTCTAAATAATAATATTTTATACGATCATCATTCCTCGAATCAGAGTACCCTCGAGTTATCGCACATCGATCTTTGATACTCCTCAATACCATTGACGATATACATAACCTGACGATCTTCCTTTGCAACGAACTTTGAGTCGTGCAACTAATATTATCATCCAACTGGATATACGATCCGCTCCTCGACATTCAAGATCAAATCACCTATAGCTATCTTCCGAACTAGTTACATGATCAATTTATTCAAACTAAAAATCATGTATGTTCATTTGCTTGTTTTAAGTCATCGAGCAAATTTCTTCTTAGACCTTTAGAGTCATTATTGTATCTTCAAATCAAATATTTATATGCACACTATCTTCTATCATGCTATCTTTTCTTAGTCAATTTTGAAATTCAATTTCGTTCAATTTTGTATTAATATCTTCGTATATGGTCCATATTGATTCCTCGACTGAGTCATTCATTTAGTTACTCCTTAACTTTTTCTCGGTTCAATCTACCTACTCAATCATTTTTATATTTCATACTCAACACAATCCTAATTCGATGCGCGTCGTTTTCTCGTTCGTTTGAATCAAACTCATACTAGCTATAAAGTCCCGACTAACCTGAATACTCTCTTTCTAAGGCTTTGTGCAATTCCGTCGCTTGTTGATAGACTCATTGGTACCCCAATTCTCAGTCGATCAAACATCCCCAAGGCTATCCCATATACCACTCAGGGATGAAGTCATTCGACAAATCCTCGAAATAATTCTGCCTCAAAATCAAAGTACGATCCAACTATATCGTATTGACGATATCAACTTTCAATAGAACCTTTATTATTATCTACCCAACATATTAATTGAGTCTGCCTCATTCCCAACCGAAAATATTTTGATCCCACACATAATTGCTAATATCAACGCATATTTTTGGTGTATATTGCCCAGCTCAACTCTGTCAATCGTGCCTTACACGAAATCGTCTTATTCAACCAAATTTTTTTGTGAGACTTTTACAAATATATTGGCTTATTGGATGAAAAATCCTATGGAACATTGAGAGAGAGCACCAACAACATTGTTTACGAAAGTAACAACATCAGAGTTTAAAAGAACTCAACCGAAGTCCAAGGACGGAAAGCTGTGGTCTAATACCCTTATGTCAAGCTCCGGTTCTATAGAACTGATCATCCTCGCTAGGGTGTGATACCGCGCGAGCCTAGGTTGCGCTCGCGCAAGACGGGTTCCATAACGGCCGATACGCAGCTTAGCGATGTGGTCGTCGTACAAAAGTCTCAAGAAAAAAGTTGAACCATACAAAGACATGTACAAAATGATACTCATTATTGATATTGAATATAAGATTACAATTGAATATAAGATTACAAGGGCACGAAGCCAAGTTTACAATCACTCACGCCCACTATCTTTCTGAATACAATTCACTATGCTCTCTCATCTCTCAATACAACATCTTGCCAATAGACTTATAATTTGTGGATGCTTCAGAAGGAAATGTCCATATATTATGTCTCGTATAGGTGAAGACTTCAACGCGGCCACACGCCTCGAAACGCCAAAGAACTCTATGCCTCGACGCATCCAAGCGAGCTCCGCCTCGAACTAGCAAGCACTTGTAACCTACACATAAAAACTGGTGGAATGTCAGTACACAACCCTACTAGTGAGTGAGCCCCTCGCCTACCCATACAAAAATTAATGTGTTATCTTAGTGAGTGCAACATGTTCCTTTGTAGTGTTTCTAATCATGCCTTAAGATCAGTTTTATTCCAGAACTATAAATCTACTTCGTATTACATCATGATCGTGCTCCAAATACTTTGCGATCGTGCTACAACACAAAGTTGTGCAAACATCGTGGCCATGCCATAAGATGCATTTGTGTGACAACATCGAGGCCTTGTCTCACAACACAGTGTAACCCATTCATACTTGTCTTACGCTATTTTTTGTTTCAACATACAACCGACTCAAATCATACTCGTAAACTTGTGTCATTGACTCAAACAATCGATGCCACATCCTGTGCCGAAGCATGTGCCTTTGCTATATCCAAATCTTAGGCTCCATATTTCTGTTACAAATTGTGCACATATTTTTTGACTTATTCGTGTCGTGCCTATACTTCTTAACTCAACCGACACCGTGCATGCGGATTGCCTCTCAGCACACCGACTCATCTATATGATGGGTCACTGGCAATTCAAGCCATCTTGGACATTGATGGGTTAGACAGTGATCAATCAGTAGCAATATATCAAGCCCCACTGAATGCCCTAAATCACCAAGTATAATTCGGAGTCATCCTTTAGTCAAACTACCTGAACCATTCCGTAATGCCCAGTGCCAGTACGTCGGACAAGGCAAACTTGTTCCCCTAGATACGAATCGACCTCGGTGCTCCAAAAATCGTTCGAGAAACTAAAACCTTGTACACAAGTTGTCTATGACCATGCAAGACTCTACTCAATCTGACGTAATTATAATACCAATTATTATCTCATCTTTTCCTATTTCTAATCTCTATGCAGCTCCCAAAATCGAAGACTACCTCAGTGACTACCGGTCCCAAGGACTTCCATGTTACCATATCAACATCTCATGTCTCAAACCCATGAACGGCTATTTGATAGCCTTCAAAATAGTCTTCCAGCTTAACTTGACCCAATTGTGTTTCATGAAGTGCCACCACCCAAGTCGTATTCTATATGACAAGCTTTGATATCGTGGGAACGTGGCAATGAAACCGTAGAAACGTGCCTGCTATGAATATCATTGAGATTGTGGGAACGTGTCTACTTATGACGTTAAGTCGATAGTCTGTGGCATAACTTTTACTTAACTCAATACGTGAGGTCAAAAGACCGAGTGCCAACTTTTGAAAACCATCATGGGGTGATAAAAAGGCAGCAAGTTAACCATTTCCATGTTATATACATATTGACTCAAAGCGGGATTATTTCCTTGGCTATGTGGATTCATCTCTTTTATTATCAAGCCTATTCAGTGCAATAAAAACTTTCATTTATTAGTGTGAAGGCCAAGTTGAGACAAGTTAACCAAAGCCACCCACCTGAGCGAGGAGCCGCCTCGACCGAGCGGGACTTCGAGCAAGTCGTTGTATAGCCAAGTCTAAACGTTGTTGCATTGCGATTCCTCCGGTTGACCTGAGCGGGACTGGGCATTACAAAGAGAGTGTGAGAGAGGAGAAGATCCACTAAGAGGCGGCTAGAGATAGTGAGAGGAGATCGAGATTAGGTTTTTTAGAGGCGACAGAAGAGAGAAGAGAGGAGCTATGGTGAGAAGTGAGAACCAAGAGGAGAGAGAGAAAAAATATTATTTATGATTGGGGCTTCTTAGGTGAGAGTATTTTTGTAATTTCATATTGTCTATTCGATTTTCGGTTTTAAACTGAACCTATATCGAATAGCCAAACCCAAAACCAAAAATCGAATTATGAATTTTTTTAAAATTCATATCTAATCCGATTTGTTTTCAAATCAAACCCAATTCCCTACTCGGTTCGATTTTTGGTCTTAAACCTATTAATACTCAGCCCTAGTTAGCTAACATTGAGATATCAAATATCATTGTTTTCTTACGTATTTTCATAATGTAAAACACGATTTGCGGCAACACAAACAGGGGTTGCTCCATGAGTGTAGGAAACGAACGAGGAATGGATGAAAGTTTATTTGTTTATCATCACCACAGTATCAACTTCGACTACGGGTGAGCATTATTTGATTTTGAATCGAGAATCGAACCGAACAAGAAATGTGATTCAGTTTATAAAAAATATGGTTCAATTTTAGATTTGAAAATACTAAATTCTTTACTTTGTCTTGGGTTTTGGGTTTCAGTCAAAAACCAAAAAAAGACATGCATAATTATATAATTACTGTCAATTTTATGCATATTTAATGATTAAAAATGTGTACATTTTTATGTATATTTTGAAAATTATTACAATTTAGAGGAGGATTGTATAGATATGTAGGAAAAGTGTCTTTCTTCATATATCAAACACTCAACTAGAATGGTCATTTTGTAGGCCTACAATAGAATGTCAAAGTCCATAAGTTACATATGTTATGAAACTAAGGGCCATGAGTTACATAAGTTATGGAAGACCATGGCACATCCATATTTACAACACTCCCCCTTGGATATCCAAAGTAGTATGCCTCGTTAAAACCTTGCCAAGAAAAATCCAATGTGATAAAAACTTAGATGAAGAAAAAGGAGTACATATTCATATAAAATGCATATGCATGATAAACTGCCTCGTTAAAACCTTGCCAAGAAAACACAGTGGGATAAAAACTTGGTCAAAGGAAAAAGAGTACATTGTGAGAATTATTGATCACGCTTCCCCCGATACTGGCAAGAGATCCTTTAGTTGACGCATCCCAATATTTTGAATTATCTTTCTGAATGTTGTGGTTGACAATGCTTTAGTGAATAAATCTGTAAAATTATTACTTGACTGTATACGTCGAACATCAATGTCACCATTTTTCTGTAGCTCGCGAGTGTAAATTTTTTTGGTGATATATGCTTCGTTCTGTGACCTTTGATGTAGTCATTTCTGATTTGTGTAATACAAGCAACATTATCTTCATACAATATTGTCGGAGTATTTTTTGTTAAAGATAATCCATATGATTCTCGGATATGATGAACAATCATTCTCAACCATATGCACTCTTGACTTGCTTCATGTAATGCCAGAATTTCTGAGTGATTAGAAGAAGTAGCTACTAATGTCTGCTTCATCGAATGCCATGATATTGCAACACCACCACAAGTAAATACATATCCACTCTGAGATCGTCCCTTATGTCGGTCAGATAGATAACCAGCATCAGCATAACCCACAACTTCTGATTCTAAATTTTTTTTGAGTAAAACTAGCCCGTGTCGGTTGTTCCACGAAGATATACCATTCCATTGTCGTTTTGTTGGTCCGAGCTATATCTTGCCAATAAGTTTACTAAAAATACTATATCAGGTATTGTACAATTTGTAAGATACATCAAAGCTCCAATAGCACTAAGATATGGTACTTCTGGACCTAATAATTCTTCTTTGTCCTCTCGAGGACAGAATGGATCTTTCTTTTCATCTAACGATCGAACAACCAAGGGGCTACCCAATGTATGAGCTTTATCCATATAAATTTTTTTCAAAATTTTTTATGTATAGGTAGACTGATGGATAAAAATTCTATTTGATAAATGCTCGATCTGCAAGATACATCAACATATACCGCAATAATGAAGAATCCATTTTTAGATCTTTTGATAAAAACACACGGGCAAATTTGATTATTTATATATCATTCTCTAATAAGGTATTCGCTAAGATAGTTATACCACACTCTTCCAGATTGTTTTAATCCGTATAGGGATCGTTGTAATTTGATAGAGTATAACCCATTATACCTTTTGTTATTTGCTTCAGGCAATTTGAATCCTTATGGGATTTTCATATAAATGTCATTATCCAATGACCCATATAAATATGCAGTAACAATATCCATAAGCCGCATATCAAGTTTTTCTGTGACTGTTAAACTGATCAAGTATCGTAATATGATCGTGTCGATCACAGAGAAATATGTTTCATCATAATCGATTCCAGATCTCTGTGAAAAGCCTGGTGTAACAAGTCATGCCTTGTATATCACAATTTTATTTTTCTCGTTGCGTTTTCAACCCCCTTTTATATCCAATAGGTTTCATACCTTGAGGAGTTTGAACTACTGGTCCAAATACTTTACGATTTTCTAAGGATTTTAATTCAGCTTGTATTGCATCTTTCCATTTTGTCCAATCATTTCTATGTCGACATTGTTCAAAAAAATTTGGTTCAGGATCCTCATTTACTATATCAAGTGCGACATCAAAAGCAAAAATATTGTCTATAGTAATTTTCTTTCTATCCTAGCTTTCTCTTGTACTTATATAATTTAAATATATTTCTTTTGAAATTTGTTCATCGTCAAGTGTCTCTTTAGGAGCTATCTTAGACTGGTCATTCAAATTTTCTGTAGTGCTTTCATGTTTTGAAACTATTTTCTCTTCAGGAGTACTTACTTTTACCCTTTTCTTTTGCAGGTTTTTATCTTTAGCGCCAACAGGGCATCCACGTTTCATGCATGGTTTTAGTGTGCCATTATATTGTCCTTCAGGGATATCAATCCGTGTTGGTATATTTATTGCCGATATATGAGATTTTGTCACTTTCTTAATATCAGTGAATGCATCTGGCAACTAATTTGCGATATTTTGCAAATAAATGATCCTTTTTACTTCTTGCTCACATCTTCTTGTGCGTGGGTCAATAAAAGATGGTACATTCCATGTAATTTTACACCGTTCTACAGGAAGTAACATTTTACCTCCCCCTAACAACGAAAAAACTAACTCATCAAAATGGCAATCAGCAAACTTTGCCTTAAATAAATCGTCCGTCAAGGGCTCATTGTATTTTATTATAGATAGGAAATCAAAACCAACATAAATTCCAAGACGTCTTTGTGGGCCCATCTTTGTTCGTTTAGGTGGAGAAATGAGGACATAAATCGCACAACCAAAAACTTTTTAAGTATAAAATATTAGGCTGTTGGCTAGAAACAAGTTGCAATGGTGAATAATTATGAAATAAACTTGGTCGAATACGGACCAATGCAGCTGCGTGTAATATTGCATGTCCCCAAACAGAAGTGGGTAAACTTGATCTTAGAAGTAAAGGTCTGGCAATCAATTGCAACCTTTTAATAAAAGACTCTGCAGTCCATTTTGAGTATGCACATGTGCAACTGAATATTTAACATTAATGCCAATTGACATGCAATAATCATCAAATGCTTGAGATGTATATTCACCGACATTGTCAAGACAGATAGTCTTGATGGAATAATCAGGGAATTGATCCCTTAATTGTCACGCCCTGACCCGGAATCACCCGAATCATCGTCCTCGTAGGGGGCATGATGTCGCACGAGCCTGGAGTTGCGCTCGTGCAAGGCAAGATAACAAGTTCTCAAATGGTTATCTTTTGATTCGATATTAACAACGAAAGAAAAACAGAGTATGCCAAACAATTCTCTTTATTGATATCCGAAACTGAGATTACAATGGCTTTCGATAGCCTAACAATATATGCCAGATTGGCTACAACACTCAGGTTCTCTCTTGTCCACAAAGGATTTTACCGTTCATGCCTTCTATATCTCGGCCGCATCAATCCAGTTGCATAGTCCGAGCGTCCAGCGATCGCACGCTTCAATACGCTTCGGTATTCCAAGCCTTAACGCGTTCAAGCAACGCTTCACCGCGAGCCATCCATTCCCTGCACCCTGTATGAAGCTGGTGGGGGATCAGTACGTTCGTCCTCGCATGTACTGAAGCAAAGATCATCTTTCCAAACCGACATTGTAATATTTATGTTGAATCATGCAACTTAGCTTATGATCTTGCTATTTTCTCCTTAGGGTCAATTTCATGGCATCTTTGAAAGCGTAAAGCATGTTATCATAGCAGCATGTTATCGAATTGAATAGGCAAGCAAACAAGCAATCTCGTGTTTGATTCGTGGCGCGACTTCTTACCAAGTTGACGCACTCGCCCTTGCACCGACGCAAGGTGAATACGTCGCATTCCTTCCCTGTCATGTTATATGTGCATCTCTAAGCAGGATCTCTATGCGGGACGCATACGTGCCTACACTTTCAACCCATCGTTTCTTAACTATATGAGGGCCGTTGGCGTATCCGCGCCGGAATGGACTAAAGGAGTTCCATTCTTTTCTCTCCTTCTTTTCTCAATATTTGGTCGGGCTGCCCGACGTTTCACGGGTTGGGTCACATCCCAACAACCGAAACGTTCCCGCTGCATACCATCATTTGCGGCTTTTTCCATCTTGTTTAAGGATGTGTGCCTACAAAGATTATTCGATTCCCTCCTAGGCCAAGCAGTTCCGGGGCGCATCCGGTATTTAACCGTTTGGGGGAAACACTCGTGCACGAGTTATTATCATATTAATCTCGAGCCCATTCCAATCGACCATGCAACGCCCTATCATTCAAGTAATCAAATTCAAACAACCAAACATAGTCTTGAGTCCGAGACTCAGACTTATCATCTCGCATCTCTTTCGTTAGCTTTCTGTGTTCTTATATTTCATACTTCATTTCAATGATTCAATGGCATCGTGCTTCAACTCAATGCTCGTCAACCGATCGACCCGAAGGTCTCGAACACCTTTCGAGGCACCATGTCATAGCCGATAGTTCCGCCACATTCATGCCACAACCGTATTCTCTCGCAACGAAGCCATCTTTTATTATCCCGTGTGCGTAGGCACGTTTCGACCGTATATCCATATTCTATAACTTAGCATTCAATGTTCGGGGCTTGCGCGCTAGGGCACTCGCCTATTGTCTTCCAATGTTCTAGTCGTCTAACTCGTACAGCAAGGCACGATATGGTTCGTGCACTAAGGCACTCGACGAGTACAGTTATCCCATGTTCTTACGACTTACGCACCGAGGTGCTCGCCTACGCGATACCCAATGTCCCATAGCGACTCGTGCATATTGATGCACGTTTTATTTCAATTGTTCTAACTTAGTGTTCGACTCACACTATAATTTATCTCCGATTGGACCACGCCCGTGGCATCGATAGGTTAACTTTTAGCACACAATGATATATTTGACTTATCGAATGAAGGAGTAAAAAGAAGTCAATCCTCCCACCTTGAGTCGATACGCCTTTGTCGTTTCGCCGAGCCGTTGCGGCTCAATTTCTTAACTCTGTTGCACGGCCACTCTCCTGACTTAGCCATTCGAGCACTTCGTGCTACATTGAATCATACGTCCGATTTGCCTTAGCGTGCCCAAGTCTCAGCCCGTCGCAAGGCGACGATTTGATTCCGCGGACCCCTTACTAAATATCACAAAAGATCGACCTCTAATATTTTCGCATCAAAGTATAACCTGCACACGAAACCAACTAAAATCAATACTTGCATCAATTCGGACTTGCGCCTTGGTCGATTCGATTTCTTAGAATCTTCGAGCCGATTCAACGCACTCATCCTTCGGGGCAATACGGTGCTTCGCATCGATTCAACTCGATGCATTCTTTCGGGGTAAGGCAACTCTTCGCATCGACTTAGTTCGATGCGTTGCTCGGGACAACGTAACTCTTATATCGATTTGCATCGATACATTTCATTCGGTCAACGCGACTCATTGAGTCAACGCTTCAGCGTAATGCGCCGTGCGGAGCGGAGAATTACAGAATATACCACTCAAAACAAGGTTCGTCCTCGAAACAAAACCAACACTCCGACTAAGTGTTTTATAGATCGTTTCACGATCTCGTCCCACCAATGTTGTTCAGTTTCACACTATCTCGCAAGCTTTTCAGTAACATTTCATAGTCTTCCCTGCAGCTCGAGTTGAATTTTGTATACAACTCGATTTGGATTCATACATATATTCAAGGCGTCCCGAAGATATATGTATTTTGACCAATTCCAGTGGTAGCAAATTGGAACAAAGCTGACAGATAAATTTCAATCCTATGCTTGCCATCTCATACTCTCGATCGGACTTATCCTTAGCAACTGTTCTCGAAATTTTATCGCATACGTATATTCGATACATACGTGATTCATTCAATAAAGTCACTGCATGCGACGTGATTCAAAATCACCTTTCTCATTTCGTATGTTTCATATAGACTACTAACTCTATGCGTCGCGTCAAGCCGTCGCGCATCCGATCGCAACGATCCTTTGCAACGCCTTGCGTTCGAAGTCGCCACCCAACTATTTCTGAAGTCTGGCTATGCAACTTATCTCAATACGACTTCCTTATCAACATTCGGGACTACGCCCGCTAGGTGACTTACCTAGCACCGTGCTTAACTTCTCCCGACGCAGTTTTAAATTGACATTGCACAAAGGCAACAATCTATTCGACACAAAAGTTTACATCAAGGCGACGGTGCTTAAGGCAACGATCGCCTTGACACGAAGATCTTTACGATACGTCTTACGTTCGATTCCTATCGAGTAGAAAATTCACTAGCCAAATTCCTAACTTATCCATCTCGCAACATCGAATATAAGTTCGATTCACGCAAGCTCAATTGCAAGGTGAATCCGAATCTAACAACATGACTTCGCAAGTCATTTCCTTATCGTTCTCTCTCGTGCATCGTACGACTCTCACAATCGCCTATCCGAATCACCAAGTTCGTTGGTGAATTTCTCGTTCGATCGTCGACCAACATAACCATTCGAGCATTCATCCGATGAACACTCAAAATCTAACTATATCATTCTCAATCGAAAGTTGTTCCAACAATTCTCGATCGTCTAGACTTACCGTCAACATGCACCGTGTTATATTTGTTATCGGTGCAATCTCATATGCGATATCGCATGGGTCATCTTACGGTCTGCAGCATTCAATTTTATTTGGCGGTCAAGTCTTCTAGGGTCAGCTGTCCCGAAGCTACGCTCGATAACTGTGGATCATCACCGAAGCACAGTTTACTATGAACCATGCTATATCTTATTTCGGAGCCAAATCATGTTCCGACGATTCTATGCGACTACCCAATTTTGGACAAAATTGTTTCTATCGGCGCAACTGATGCGCAACTATCCTCTGAGTCAAGTCATGCACTACCGTCGATGATTTTACAATTTACGAAACATCTACTCGTATCGAGTTCGAGTTTATCTTATTCGCGGGTCGACACACGAGATGCTATACGCATCGAACAATTGTCGATGACTTATAGTCTCGTCTTGATTAATCACAAAATTTACAATCAACCAAGTTCGTTCATTCTTGTATCGTTACTTACAAAATTTTGATAGTGCAAGGCGCACTCCATTTTGTATTCTCACATCGTGCTTACGTTTTCTTGCGTATCGATCTTGATAGTTCATATCAATTTCGATAGCAAGTGGGTCGACTTCGAATCCGTTTCCACGTCGACTTAACTCGCATCGCGAGCTAGATTCTATGACACTTATGTTTGCATAATATAATCTTAATGAGAAAACTGGGAGTTTTTCTTTCACATGCTTCTGGCATGAATCATTAGATGTAATACATAGATATTCCATATTCTCCTCATTCATAATATGAAAACCATTTAGACGTATATCTTTGAAACTTTGCAAATTACTTTTTGACTTGGTAGAATATAAAGCCTCTTTCACCAAAATATTTCTTCCACCCGGTAATATAATGTTCGCTCTTCCGGAGCCTGACCTCAATCGGTTTTTTTAGTACCAGAAATTGTACAAACATTTGCTTTTACCAATTTTAAGTTCGAAAAATATTTTCGATCTCGAAGAATTGTGTGCATTGATCCACTGTCAACCAAACATATATCTCCACCATTGGAGTTGTTCATTAAATCTTTATTTTTTATATTTCTATAAACAAAAAAAATAAATGAATTAAGAAACATTATGAGAATTAATTTATTAATTTGATATTATAATGGCCAAGACTTAGAAACATGAGAATACAAGCATTGAACTAAAATAAAACTTAGGAAAATAAAGTTCAAATAATCTAAATCCCAACACAATCATTTTAGTTCTTTCTATTGCCATCATTAGCATCATCACCCCAAAACTTAATCCCATTGATTTTTTCACTTGGCTCGTTCAAGAAATCATCAACATCCAGATGAGTAAATTCCACTAGATCATTTTCATCTTCAACAATTTTATTGAAATCTGCAAAATTGATTTCTTTATATTTTTCTTTACCCTTGATAGATGTCTGGTAAAGGTCAATTAGGTGCTTTGGTGTACGACAGGTACGAGACCAATGTTCTTTTGCTCCACACCTATAGCAAGCCTCTTCATAATTCTTCGGAGAATCTATTTCCGTACCCTTTCCATTATCATGTTTTATGCAATTGTTGTTCCACTTCAAGTGGTATGGCCCAACCTTCTTGTTGAAGGCATGATAATTAGGACCACCATGATCTCGAGTTTTACCATGACTATAACTACGACCATGACCATGGCCACAACCGCGACTACATCCTTGTCTATAGCTATTTGCATTCGCTTCAGGGAATGGCTGTGATCCAGTAGGGTGGGAGTTATGGTTTTTCATTAGGAGCTCATTATTTTGTTCAGCAACAAGTAGGCATGAGATCAATTGAGAATATTTTTTAAAATCTTTTTCACGGTACTGTTGCTGTAGGAGCATGTTCGTTGCATGGAAAGTAGTGTATGTCTTTTCCAATATATCTTCTTCAGTAACATTATCTCCGAACAATCTCATTTGAGACATAATTTTAAACATTGCAGAGTTATATTCATTTACCGTTTTGAAAATTTGCAACCTCATGTGCAGCCAATCATAATGAGCCTTTGGGAGTATCACACTCTTTTGATGATCATAACGTTTCTTCAAGTTTTTTCATAAAACAGCTGGGTCTTTTACTCCAAAATATTCGGATTTCAAGCCTTCATGGAGGTGATGTCGAATGAAAATCATTGCCATTGCTTTATCTTGTTCGCTTGCCTCATTTTTCTCTTTAATGGCATGTGCAAGATTCTTTGCACTCAAATGGATCTCAGCCTCAAGAACCCAAGTCAAATAATTTCTTTCGGAAATATCAAGAGTAGCGAACTCATGCTTGGCGATGTTTGCCATATATCTGAAAAAAGAAATATTACTTTAGAATATAATACACATACTCAAATCTACAAGTTTGAGTTTTATCAATTAGGCTTCAAGCCTAACATATTTTATTTTTTACTACTTGGAAAACAACAATCCTTCTTTTCTGTTTCTTTTTTTTTACGTCATGTTAAGTGTGACAAACAATTTTTTTTCTAGTCCTATAGGTTGGTCAACTTCTTGATCATAGTTCATAGAATAAGTTTTATTAGCATCAAACTTTTAGCACTATCAATCTCGCCAGGTATGCAAGTTTTGTAAAGATAGCAAGAGTAAAAGTATTTAATTAGGACCTTCGTAGAGAGTATGAAATGACACACTTATTCTATATAAATATTAAGCATTTTCCATTATGCACATCATCCTTTTATATGAGTTTACAATCAGAATATTCTATTTAAATATTAAATTTTAACCACAATCAGAATTCACATCACCCTTTTATATGAATTCACCACTGTAAATGATCTTGATTAGCAACAAAAGTTTGAAAGAATTTGATCATACTAACCAGAAAGTTGAACGCCTTGACAACAGCGCCATAATTCGAAAAAATTGACAATTTCGATTTGGTATAAACAAAATAGCCCGAATGCTCACCTCTAAATTTGACTATGTATCATACTGGAGTAAAATAACTGGATATGTTTTTTTATCCGATGCTGCATCAATAATCTTCATCAACCTATCAGCTATTCTGGATCTTCTACAGCATTTAGCGTCGGAATAGACTATTTTCTTCATCGACAGCAATGAGAAACTTGACATATACAAACATCACTAGAGAAGTCAGCAGCAATTAAGTTACATCATTCTCACCTTTGATTGCTATTAATCAACAATTAGTCGATCACCACGACGTACTTACGATTGTTACATTTGAACATTAAGATAAGAGAGCAACTGTTAAAGTATAAACATGTAGATATCATCATCACTGTATATACATCAGACATCTCGTCCGAAAGCTGAAGGAAATGGATTTTTGCAGCTACGAGCCAAGCGACACCTTCCGCACGATCTTAGCTCCTCTTGCCTTTGCCATGTAGAGTCCCAGGTGATGTAGGAATTCCTATACAAGGAAAATAAATTAGATGTTGAGTATGGATAAATTAAAAGGTGCTCATGCGAATTTTCCTTTTGAAATTATTCCTAAATTTAGAGCAATTTGGAGGGTTTCTAGCACCACATTGTGACACCACCTAGTGTGACCTACTCATCATTTTTAAGTTACCTTGGATTATCATGGTTCAGTAAATAATATTGTCCTACATCCCCACCTATGTCGCACGAGCACAGACACGGATACGACATGATAATAATACGGGGTACCAGTACGGACATTTTCAAATAGGTAATGTACTAGTAACGTATGTTGCATGAATACAAATACAGACGTGGGTACGAACACGATACATATACGTGCACTATTTTCTCGTGTAAGTGCAACAAGCCCCAAGGAGGAGAATTTTGATTCATTTACTTAAACCTCAATCAGATTGGGAATACCAATTTTATCAAAATTACTGAAGATGGATTCATAGCATATGGATAATATTAGAATATTTCGAGTATAATCCCATTATCCAGTTCATGTAAACGTAGTCAGAGATTAAGAAATAATTCATAATGATAGGTTATCTCACCATACTCATCATTAATTATTGTTTATATATAGTGATAAATATAGTACTGTGAGTATTGAATATAGAATAATAACAACAATTAACTATTACTCATATGATGTTATTAATTATTTTAAAAGTTTCTTGCGTGTGTTTCTATTAATTAAGCTTTGTACTACTAAAATCTAGGAAGCACGGACAGTCTAAAAATGTGGGCTGTATCATGTCAGACTCGTATCAGACACAATTGGATACTCTAAAATACACTAGGACATACGAAAATAGGTGTCATGTCCGTGTCACCGTGTACTTACTTCCATATCCATGTCCGAGCAACATGGAGTAAAATAAAGTACAAATCCATCCAGTTGCCTTTGCATCTTTCTTATTCTAAAAGTTAACCTTGACAAACATTTTCCATATGGAACAATATAAGTTATATGATTATTTTTTAATTCTAGCCATGGCCTTTCTTTGAGCAACATATACATGGCCATAAACCCATAAAAATGTGGTTCTATCAATTGCAAAGTACAAGATCTAATGGAGTGAGTCGGGTTTGTCAACAGGTGAAACAGATAAAGTTCATCAAATTTGGGTGGAAATTGTTGGGGAAGTGAGCATTGAGTTGCAAGCGGGTGCGTTGGCCAAGTAGACGTGTATGAAGATACATTTACACAAGTACTTTATGCAATCATGCAATGCACGAATCATTCTGAAATCTTGGTTTCATATCATCAAATCCTTCAACTTTCCATTTAAAGTCCAAACACCCTTCCGTGACTGTCTAGACATTTTAATGGCTCTAATCATCCATTCATTGGCCAAGGTTCAACTGAAAATTCCATTAAAAGCCTCCTCATCTTTTCATTCCAATAGAAGCCTTATTTTTAGAAAGTTTATGATTATACTTTTTCATGAAAGAAGTAGTACTAGTCCCAAGAATCTATAAAATATCCGAGTTTTTCTATGCATGTATACCATACCAAAGGATCAAGCTAGTAACCAGTCGTAATTGAACTTTATGTAGGATGTGACAGTGTGGAAAGTTCTTAGTTCATACTTATCTTTTATAGTTGCTGACTAAGAAAATCAATGTCAGGATATCTACCTGTATTGCAAATACACGAAAATACGACACTATATGGACAGGCAGCACGGACTAGGCAACAATTTTGATGTGTCCTAGTGTATTTTATGGTGTGGGACATGTTAAGTACTTATATAACAAGGACTGGGCACTGAATTGGAAGAGTCTGTTCTTCCAAGCTATTGGCATATATCCAAAAGATGGTGGATTCTTACTATGTTGCATGGACGCGAATACGACACAATCACGCAGTGTTCTAAATGGCGCCCGCCTAGGCAGCCTAGGCGGTGCCTAGGCGGTAGGCGGTCCCTCTCCGCACCGCTTTGCTGTAGGTGTTGGGAAAGAAGCACGAAAACCTTTCCCCAAACCGGAGAGTACCTGCGAGAGGACCGAGCAATACAAACGCACGAACCCAAAAACAACCACACAAAACAATCCACGCAGACACAGAGAATTTTGACGTGGAAAACCCTTGCGGGAAAAACCACGGGACGATCGGAGTCCAACCCTGAGAAGCCTCCACTAATGGAATAGAAGAATTACACCCTCTACAAACTCCTCCCGATCCAAATCGGATCCCCACAATACTCAGAAGTAAGAACAATGATTACAAGGCTACGAAGAGCGAGAACGACGAGTAGAGATTACCCGAAACACGATCTCCTTCGAAAACGACCTTCAATCCTCCGTCTTCTCTCCCGAAGTTGTAATGGCACTCTTGCCTCCTTCCTCTCTCTTTCTTGTGTGTTACTTGCGATAATGAATTAGGGTTGAGAAAACTCAACTTAACTCCCCAATCCCGCAAACAACCTGGACCGTTGGATTAGATCCAGTGGTGAAAAAGTCACCAAAAATCCGCTTCAGCCCCCGACGACGCAGAGTTCGGCCAGAACTCTGTGTCGAGCAAACAGCACCTAACGCCAACATTCTGGAACAGCCAGACCGAGTTCGGCCAGAACTCGGCCTGGGACCGAACTCGGCAGACCCAGTCCAGAATCTCCCTTAGGAGCAGCAGCAGCAGTAGCAACTCCGCGTCGCCTACTTCCCGAGCTTCTTCGACACACGAATAGCGCTCGTCGCACTCCGGGGTCTTCTCCACATAGGTTGGGAACCCCACCCACTCCAACAGTAGGCGGTGGAGTAGGCGGCCAATGGAGGTTGGCGGCATAGGCGGAGGTGAGGCAGCGTAGGCGAACGCCTAGGCGGATAAATACTTTACAAAATATTTTGGCCAAAAAGTTTTTTTTTTTAACATTATGGGCCTAACAACACTAAAACTTTATATATCTTCATTCTACAACTTAGTTATGTATGGAACACCCTTAAAATATGCATATTATGCAAAAAAACAGTGGTAAAATAGTAAAAAATGTTCAAAATGTATCAACCGCCTAGGCGGCGCCTAGGCACCGCCTAGGCGGTAGGCGGACTCTCTCCGCCGCGCACCCGCCTACCGCCGTTTATAACCTTGCAATCACGTTAAGGACATGGCACTTGTTTTCTGTGTCCTAGTGTATTTTAGAGTGTCCATGGTGTGTGATGAATATCCGATACCTACAGCCCAGATTTTTGGAGTGTCTATGCTTCTTAGCTATGAAGACTTCCTAGTTAATAGCAAACTGCAATAATAAGACTGTTTGGCTTGTAAACCTTAAATGGGCATGTTTGCTGAGTATAAAAAGCTGTTCTACAGAACAAATTAATGAATCTAGAAAAAATTTACATAGAGCAACGGAACAAATGTTCAACCCTGCGGGTGCGCTAATGCTCCTATGCTTTTAGCAACATGAAGTGGAAGGTCAAATGTGGCACATCCCTTTGAATACACCACCACGTCTTCCAGTGGAGGTACAAGGCCAGTATTTCTAGCAGATAATGTGGTGCTCACGAAGTCCAAGACACAGATGTCAGTACAAATTCCAACGACTAGAACCTGTTGCATAACTAGCGATCAGAATAAATATTTGTGATATGCAAAAGTTTCAGTAGGACAGTAGCACAATGACAACAGTGCAATGTAATTTGTTTTGCTCGCTTTTTAGAAGATGTGATTACTTACAACATTGACACCATTTGCTTTCACCCAGTCAGCAAAACCGTTGGAGCCATCTTTCTCCATCGAACCGATGAAACCGTCAATGCAATCTTTGCGCTTTATTGTCACATTAGACTCCTCCTCCAACCATTGAAGAGCTACAATTTTTTCCGAGAGTAACAGCTAATATTTTCCGAGAGTACCAGCTACCATTGAATCATTGATTAACGTGCTAAAATACAAAAAAACGTGGAACAATTGAAAAAGGAAAGGCTTGCTAGTTCCGGTATGTACTAATGTGAAATGCTTAGACCCTAGTAGTTCTTATAGAGTAGTACCTGGAACGAAATTATCTTCCCCAGAACCAACAATACAATGTGGTGGATATGGAGGTTCGGGCTTATCTGGATGATGGGTATCAAGTAAAGCAAATATGGGCCATTTCTTCTTGCAGAATACCTTTGAAAGCCACACAGACTCTTCAACCATAGTGTTTATCTGTTTGTTAGGGCCGACAGGAGCCTAATGCAATAAATAGTATTGTTAGTACAAACAGTTAAAGTGGAAAGAGTTACAACAGTAAGATCAAAAAAGCTAAGGAAGCAGAGTTGTCTTTGTTATGTTGTGACAGTCAGACACGAGAAACACTCTGAAATACACTAGGACATGCCAAATCAAAACCGCATCCGTTTCTCTGTGTCAGTATCTTGTCGTATTCAAGTCCATGAAATACAGTCAAAATCTCATTCTCGATATTCGAACATGAATTGGGTCAAGATTACCTTCGAAGTGTAAAAACCTATGAGTTGCCAAATCTACAAAAAAAAAAAAAAACTTCATCACAAACCAGTCCGAATTTTTTTATATTTCCATCATAATCAAGAGTAAACATGACAAAAACAACAACAACAAGTGTCATATTTTAGACAATGTCTATCAAACAAGGTATCAGGCCTTTATCCAATATTTAGAGTTCAGCTACATGAGTCGTTATCTTACATGTGCTTCGTTAAGGGCAATCACTAACATTAGCAAATGACATGTTTCTTCTAAATCAAACAATCCCATTTAAGGCTACTTTACCTAATTTTCAGACAATACCCACAACATGTGTTGTCTTCTTCCTTAGTTTCTAATCACCTACAAATCATCACAAGCCCTGAATTTAACCCCTCTAAATGATTTCATCACTTCCTTTTGGACTAAGCATTATCTCAATGCTTTTAGTATACAAATTAAACGTGACCAAATAGTAGTTCAATAGCTTTGTGTCCGTTGTCCTTTCCTTTTGGACTAAGCTATATCTCACTGCTTTTAGTACACAGTTAAATGTGACCAAATAGTAGTTCAATAGCTTTGTGTCCATTGTCCTTTCCTTTTGGACTAAGCTACATCTCAATGATTTAGTATAGAAGTTAAATGTGACCAAATGGTAGTTACATAGCTTTGTGTCCGTTGTCCTGATGATGATTTTCTTACACCCTCCCCTCCTCCCCCTCCCCCTCCCCCTAAGGTAGGGCTCCCTCAGTTTTGGGTCGGTTGTGGGCAAGGAAGGATTTGAGATACAGACAACGTGCTTCCTAGAGGTTCTAACCATGAAGCACGCAGAACCTAAATACACATAGGTCAACGTGCTTCCTAGAGGTTCTAACCAGAGAGCACGTAGATATTAAATACACATAGGTCAGGGAAACACATTAGATGTTCACCTAAACCTGTAGGTAAGACCCAAACCCCAATCATCATCACCATCATCATCATCCAAGTCTTCTCCCGTTAGAATGGGGTCGCTATGGAGCATAACAAAGTTGCATGAAAAATTTGACAGTTTTTAAGATTGGTTGTCAACCTGACGTCAATTCTCTATGTTGGTGTCAAATTCCTGGACAAGGTAAATGAGCTTAAGAGGATCATGCCATAAAACCCAAACCCAAATAATCCTCGAACCAAAAACATGAATCAAATAAAGTTTCGATCTGGAAGCTAGAAAAAAAAAAACAGAAAAAGGATTAGCAAATCACTGCGTCTTCACCACTGGGGGATGGTCTAGTTGTAACACTAGTAAAGAAGAGGAGAGGGCATAGGCTTGAATCCCAGCCTTGACAAAATGAAAATGGGATTGCGAGAGAGTCCTGGTGCTAGTAGCCCAGGACTAGGACTGGGACGGTCAACAACGACTGGCCTCATCTCAAAAAATTAGATAATAAATAAATATAAATAAATAAATAAATAAATCACAATGTCTTCTTATGTAATCAAGGCAAGAATACATATTTTGTTTAAGTACTGCGTATGTACTCTATCTACCAAGAGTACTCAACCAATACTAAATTAATTTTGCCTAGCCATTTTATTTATTCTAACATGGCACCTATTTTGGCATGACCTTGTTTAATTTGGAGTATCCGTGTTGCTACATTGCATGTCTGACATGACATCATGTGACGTGACATTTATGGTGAAAGTTATTTAGGATACAACCAGAAGAAACTGATCTACAATGCTTAATTTAAAATACAAACAGAATAAAATTAAGAATGGGGACAAAATAAATAGGTGTTGTAGAAGAGGGAGAATTTACTAGATTGCCAGCTCCAATGGTGCAGAAGCCACTGACTATATCCACCAGCACCATACCAACAACCTTCCCTCCTCTCTCAACCATTAGAATGAAATCATAATCTTCTTCCAATGGTATCTCCCTCTTCAGAAGATTTTCCTTTCTTGTCTCTGATCCCATTCTCTGTCTCCCTCTTTTCTTTCTTTCTTTCAACTTTATTATCTAAGAATAGAATGGAAGTGGATGTTGTGGCAGATATTATAAAGGGTAGTTGTTGGACAAGGTTTCACATGGATGCCAATGGTCCGCTACCCACAACCACTGCATCTTGGCTATTACAACATCTACTCTAATCTTATTATTCTTAACTATTATAATAACATAAATTGCTAATGGTATCACTATGAAAAGAACCCAACACTCCTCTAAATTTATAGATACTGAAAACTCTTGCAACATTACGTCTCTATCATAATAACCATAATAACCCCCGTTGAACACGTCATCGCCATTAGCAGAGGAAGTTGAAACTTTAAGTGTGTAGAATTTCATTTGGATGTTGGCATGGAGATGGAGAAACAAGAAGATGGCTGGGAGCCTAATGGCTGATGATTTGGACTACAGACATTAACTTCCAACTAGGAAGTCATATTTGTAAGTGGAAGAATACGATTAGAAAGACGAGAATATCCTGATAATCCTAGAAAGTATTAAAAAATCATCTAGAATAAATAGGAACCAAAAGTAAACAGACTCTAACTGGATTTTTCATGTCGTGTAGACCAAAATTCCACTTGCGAAGGACCAAGGTTCGCATTACCTGTATCGGAATTGGTATTGGACACTTATGAGTACAAGTATAAGTATTGGTATCGCCGGTATAGGATTGGAGTATCAAATTTTTTGGTACCGAGAAGTAAATGATTATTGATAAATTATTAATTATTTAATTATTATTTTACATATTGAGGCATAATTTAAGTGTTTTCTGTGTCGCTTACTATCAGAACCAGTCGGTATCGGATTAAGGTGTGTCAAACCGTATCGGTATCGACTGATACTACAACTATGCGAATGACTAGAATTCCAGACAGCTACTAACTATTTCTCCACCAGAGAGCTTGTTGCTTTACTGTAGAAGTTGAATTAATGGAAGTTGAAATTTACGACCTTGTTCTAGCCATCCCAACGGTCAAGAAAGGTCTTCTATATCGGGTAACTCTTCAACCGTTCTAGTCTGGGTATGTAGTTGGCTCTCATCTGCATAAAAGAGAGGCCATGCAGAATTTGATTCCTAGAAGACATAAGACAAATAACGCATATTTTGTTCCATGTCTTTTCCCTGATGTTTAATTAAGTTAGTTTTGAGACAACATAAACCTATACTCACTAGTAGATATATAGAGTGTTAAAACCTGGCATATAAGTGCAATTCATGTTGATGATGACCAAATAGGCTACTACTGTTACAAATATGTTTGTTTAGTGTAACTGCGGGTCACAGGTTCTACAATTTTCAAGCCAAAATAAAGGTCAGAGAATGCAACAGTTGGCTACATATATGACTCAAGTCAAAGAGAACTAGCATGAACCAATTTACAAAGCTACATCAAGAACAAATAATTGAGGCATCAAACCAAACCAAGATCAAGCATGACTGAACTAAGTTGTTAGGTTGAGTGGGCTTATCATTGTAATACACTAGGGTGAGCGCCTAGCGACTTGACAGGTGTATCAGCAGGGTTGATGTGCATGAGGAGGGATCCAAACCTCATAACTGTGGTTAATATAGGTCCTAACCAGGGAGCATGGAGATCCCAAAAACACATTTCTCCTCCAAAAATCACGTCTCCGGTAGAGAAAACATGTAAGATATTTACCATAGTTTGCAGTATCGGCCAATTCCGATCCGATACGGTTTGGCATGTCCCGATCTGATATCGATATAGTGACCGATATTGACAATTGAGGGTCTCTTTTCCGATCAATTCACTAAAAAAAATTGAACGAAAAAGACCAATCGACAATGGTGTAAAAGCATATTAAGGTTGTGAAAGCATTTAAAAGAAGAAAGCTTATCTATCGCAGGCAAACCAATTGGCAAGTTGATTAATGTTTCATTCAATTTCAAAACTACTAAGAAACAACACTGAAAATACTTAAATTATGAGTAAATATATAAAATATATTTTCTAAATTGTCAATAAGTTATTAATAATTATTTGTTTTTCGATACCAAAAAAAATCGATACTCCGATCCGAAACCGTTGATACCGTCTATCCTGATACCCATAGGAATTGTCTGATATCGATTCCGATACTGATACTACGAACCTTGAATATTTACCTAAACTAATGGGTAAGACCAAAAACCCCTTTATCCTCAACTAAAAGTGCAATTTTAAATTTAATATTGTCGGATATTTTTTTTAAAGTGGTACCGATGTAGGATATTTTTTTAAAGTGGTACCGATGTACTTCAAAATTGAACAATTTTGAATTACATGAAAACTAGTTCAAAAATTACCTTGTAGTACAAAAGTGCAACTTAAAATTTTGTATTGACGTATATTCTTGTAATGTGGTCAGATGTGCTTTAAATTTGAAGTAGGATAATTCAACATAAACAATTTATAAAGTTGATGCCAAAATCGAGAAATCCAGCACTTAAAAAAGTTAAGATGCCAAATACGTTAATGTGTTATTAGGAAAAAAAAATTAGCCTTTAAAAATATATTTTTAAAAAAATTAGAGTTATAGAAGGAGGGGTTAGAAATTACGAGATTGCCAGCTCCAATGGTGCAGAAGCCATTGACTATATCCACCAGCACCAGACCAACAACCTTCCCCCCTCCTCCTCCTCCTCCTCCCTCTGCCATTAGAATGAAACCATCCTCGTCATCCTCAAATGGTATCTCTCTCTCTCACGAGAATAGAATAGATGGCACGGCAGCTATACTATATACGGTAGGTATTGGACACGGCCTCACACGGAGACCAATGGTCGGCTACCCCCTATACTACGTTATTCGTCATTGACTATTATTATTCATTTTTTTTGGTTACTTTCGTCTCATTTAACAATATAAATGCGTACTTATATTTTACTTTTTATATTTATTTAACTTGTAGTTTATTTTTTGTCACGAAAAAAATATTATTTCTGTTAAAAAAAATATTTTTCAAAATAGAAAGTAGAATGTAAGTTTAATAAACACAAAAAATAAAATGTAAATATAAATTCATATTAAGAAGTGCGACGAAAGTCACTCTTTTGTTTAGAGTGTAGTGCAAAAAGTTTTATATATAAAGTTTTATTGCAAACCAATAGGGGATATAGATCAATTATTTTATAATATACCGCTTCCAAATATGTGGATTTTATTTATCAGAGAATTTTATAAAGAGAACAAGTTTTGGAAGATTTGAGAAGATTTTTTTTTTTTGAAGAATTGGAGAAAGGGGATGAAACGTCAACAAAGAATTGGCACATTTTCCTATGGGGAAATTTATCAAATGTGCAAAAATTGTAAAAGTTTTATGAAAAATTCACCGCAACAAACATTTCATCGCGTGCCTAGAATTAGCAAAAAGTATATAAAGGGAGTTATGAATGGCCTTTTTGTCCTTCTAATTTATTGAAAACATCCATGAAACCTACTCTTCAAAAAAGAGCGTTTCGATACTTCCTCTTCTTCCATACGCTACTCACTTTCGAATCTAGGTTTTCTCCTCCAAAACTTTAAACCTTGCTTCAAAAACTCGTCGAAAAATTTCGAAAAGGCCGACAAAAGGCAAAACAGTTAAAACGGAGGTCAAAATATCATTTTTTTGCGACTGTAAAATTTTGAAAGGTCGACAAACGAATAAGTTGTTTATCTCAGGCTCCTCGAAAATACGCTCATTTTGCGACAAACCGGGCCTCGTTTCGACCTCCAGTCAAAAGTTATGGCCCTCCAAAGTTTCAACTGCCCATAAAATACAGAAGAATGACCATTCTCCGTAGTAATATCATGGAGATCCGTAGTAATATCACGGAGAACGGCCATTCTCCGTACTAAAACCATGAAAAATGGCCATTCTCCGTGTTAATATCACAGAGAATGGTCATTCTCCGTGTTAAATTGACGGAGAATCACTACCAAAAAATACTCATTTAGCGACGAATTTTTAGCGACGGAATTTTTTCGTCGGTATTAGCGACGGTTTCGTGGCCGCTCAACGACTGATTACCGACTACACGTCTTTGCCATTTTTATTTTAATTTTAGGGGGAGGAAAGGTCGCACATCCGTCACTAGAGTGTCGGTGTTATAGCGACGGATCTCCTGTCGTCGCTACGTAGTCGATTATTTGGCGGGAATTGTGTAGAGAATTGGCGGGACATATCTTTGACTACGTAGCGACGGATATTCAGTCGGATAATCAATAATAGCGACTACCTGGCGACGGATTATTAGCAGTCGCTATTCCGTCGCTAAATTTACGTTCCAGACTTAAATGAAAAGGCGGGGGGAACTTTTAGCATTCCCCCCAAATTCAATCTCTCTCCTCTCTCTCTCTCTCTCTCTGTCTCTCTCTTTCTCGCGCGGCTTCGTTGAACGGCGACGACGTCCTCTCCTATCTCTCTTCCGAAGGTAATCCCCTCTCTCTCTCTCTCCCTCTCTCTCTCTCTCTCTCTCTGTGTCCCGGTGTCGACGTAGGGGCAGCGGGGGCGGCGGGCTTGGGGACATTCGGGATTGGGGCGGGGGCGTCGGGGGCTGGGCGGCTGGCTTGGGGCGGGGGCGTCGGGGCCTGGGCGGCGGGCTTGGGGCGGGGGCGTCGGGGGCTGGGCGGCTGGCTTGGGGCGGGGGCGTCGGGGCCTGGGCGACGGGCTTGGGGCGGGGGCGTCGTTGGCTGGGCGGCGGGCTTGGGACGGGGGCGTCGGGGGCTGGGCGGCGGGCTTGGGGTGGGGGCGTCGGGGGCTGGGCGGCGGGCTTGGGACGGGGGCGTCGGGGGCTGGGCGGCGGGCTTGGGGCGGCGAACTTTGTTCGGGGGCGGCGGGGGGCTTTGCTTACCAAATTCATCTGAGTTTATATATTGGCTAAATAATGTGTTATCCATATTGGGTGTTATCCATTAGTTTGGTGGTGTTTGGATTAGTAAATGTGAATATGGAGTTTGGGTTCATAGTGTATATGTTCACTGTGTCAAGGACAGTGTGAGTTCTTCATCTGCATAAGTCAGTGTTTGGGTTCATGGTCTATACATCTAACTGTGATATACATATATATGTGCCTATTAGCATGCAGGACGGCTTGGGGTGTAATGTGTGATTGTAGACATGGTAGAAATTATAGGTAATTAATGCTAGTGTGACTAGACTAAGGTAGTGTTTGCTAGATAATAAGGACACTCTAGTATCCTAACCAAGTTAATTTTAGACTAGATATTTAGGATATAGCTCCCATATCCTAGAAGTGGACTCTTGCAATTTAGAAATAGATAGATTGACTCAGTTTGGTATCGGTATCGCACTATCGGTATCGGTATCGGTATCGGTATCGCACTATCGGTCAAGGTTCACAATCGGTATCGGAATCGGTTTTGGACTATTCCTATGAGTATTGGTATCGGCGATATCGGTAGTATCGGTGGTATCATATCGGAGTATCGGACTTTGGTATCGAAAAACAAATAATTATTAATAAATTATTTACATTTAAAAACATATATTTTATACATTTAGGCATAATTTTAAGTATTTCAGCGTTATTTCTTAGTATTTTTGAAATTATATGAAATAGTAGTCACCCTTACCGATTGGTTTTGCCGAATTGACCGGAACAAAGACCCCCATAGTCGGTATCGGTCAATATTTGGTATCGATCGGTATCGGATCGGAACATGCCAAACCGTATCGGTATCGGCCGTATCGGATCGGTATCGGCCGATACTTTAAACCATGCTATCGGTATCGGTATCGGTATCGCACTATCGGTATCGGTATCGCACTATCGGTATCGAACTATCGGTATCGAACTATCGGTATCAGTATCGCACTATCGGTATCGAACTATTAGTAACAACTGTATTTATATTTTTCTCTTCTCGAGCTAGAATACTAGCGGATCCACCAGTTACATGATTATATACTAATTCTGTTTAGTTTGTCTTACTATACAGATTTTTACATCTAATCTGTAATGGATCGTTATTTCGTTGATCGTACATGGATGTACAAACGACAACACGAGAGCAGAATAGGTGTGAGTGACGATTTTCAGGCAGGCGTGGAAGTGTTTCTTAAGTATGCCATGAGCAAAGCTCAGTTTATGGACGGTAACAAAATCAAGTGTCCATGTCGTAATTGTCGCAATAGACGTTACGAAGAAGTGGTGAGTGTAAGAGATCATTTGACCCGTAAGGATTTCGTACGTGATTACGGCCTGTGGTCATCGCAAGGTGAACTATATGCCGAAAGACAGGTTGCGAATGCTGCTACTTATGCTTTTGATGATAATGCTGCAGCGGATTTTGTCGTCGATGACGACGAATGCTCCGTTGATTATGGAGACGTGCAGAACCTTGCACGAGATATGGTGTACGACGCGGCAGGGCCTAATTTTGATCCGGAGGATCCTAATCCCGAGGCGAAGGAGTTCTATGATATGTTTTAGGATGCTGAAACTTCTTTATATCCTGGTTGTGATCCACATTCCGTACTGTCAGTGACGATGCGGTTGTTGAACATAAAGTCCGATTTTAACTTGCCACAAACTTGCTATGATCGGATTACACAACTAATGAAGGAGGTGTTACCGAAGGAATCAAAAGAGCTTCCAAAAAACTTCTACAAGTCGAAGATGATGGTCCGACAACTGGGACTGGGGTACGACAAGATAGATTATTGTCGCAACGGATGCATGTTGTACTACAAGGAGAACGAGGATGTAGAAAGTTGTCGCTTCTGTAATGCGAATCGTTACAAGGAAGTCAGGGGAAAAGGAAAGTCAACTAGAAAACGACGTCCTTACAAGTATATGCATTACTTGTCGATCACGAAGCGCTTGCAGAGGATGTATATGTCTCAGAATACAGCAGAACACATGACGTGGCACAACGAAGAACACACAAAGGATGATGGAGAATTATCACATCCTTCGGATGGAGAGGCGTGGAAATATTTCGATTTTCGCCATCCAGATTTTGCTGCAGAACCCAGAAATGTACGCATGGGGCTATGTTCTGATGGATTCGCCCCTTTCGGACAGTCGGGATCTCAATACTCCGGCTGGCAGGTCATTCTGACCCCTTACAATCTGCCACCATGGATGTGTATGAAGACTCCTTATATGTTCTTGGCAGCTATCATACCGGGTCCCAAAATTCCGACGAAGAATATCGATATATATTTACAGCCGTTGGTGGATGAGCTAAAACAGCTGTGGGAGATCGGCGTCACGACGTATGATATTTCCAGGAAACAGAACTTTCAGATGAGAGCTTCACTGATGTGGACAATCAATGATTTTCCCGCATACGGTATGCTGTCGGGATGGAGTACTCACGGCACCCTGTCTTGTCCGATATGCATGCAAAATAGTAAGGCGTTCCGCTTTAAGCATGGAGGAAAAACTTCTTTCTTTGATTGTCATCGTCAATTTCTGCCCGCGAGTCATCCTTGGAGAAAGAACAAGGACGCATTCAGAGCTGGAAAACAAGAATTTTCTCATCCGCCTGCCAGATTGTCGGGATACGATATTTGGGAAGATGTAAAGGATTTCTCCACTGTAATGGAAGATCCATCGAACAATCGTGTCGATGGGTTCGGACAAGCCCATAACTGGACCAAACGGAGTATTTTCTGGGACTTGCCTTATTGGAAAGATAATCTTATAAGGCATAATCTTGATGTTATGTATATCGAAAAGAATGTGTTCGATAATGTCTTCAATACCGTCATGGACATTAAAGGAAAGACGAAGGACAATCCAAAAGCAAGACAAGACATTGCCGAGATATGCAAGCATCCTTATCTGAACTTGATACAAAGGGGAGCTGCTGGACAATTAAGTAAGCCGATAGCACAATACACATTGAGCAAGGAAGATAGATTAATAATTTGCAAGTGGGTATCTACTTTAAGATTTTTCGACGGCTATGTGTCGAATTTGTCTAGATGCGTTGACCTCAATGAACGCAAGCTAACAGGAATGAAGAGTCATGACTGCCACGTGTTTATGGAAAGATTACAGCCCATTGCTTTGAAAGAGTTGTTGCCTTCTGCTGTATGGGTTCCGTTGGCCGAACTATCAATATTTTTTAGGGATATTTGTTCAACTAAGTTGACTGTGCAACACATGGTTGAACTTGAGGAGAAGATTATCTTAACAATTTGCAAGTTGGAGAAAATATTTCCTCCTGGCTTCTTCGACAGCATGGAACATCTACCGATTCATCTAGCATACGAAGCCCGTGTCGGTGCATCTGTTCATTATCGATGGATGTACCCATTTGAAAGGTACATAAATATCGATATAATTTAAGCTGAATTTCCATTTATTTTAAAATTCTTTCTTAATTCTCAAGATAATTTCTCTCTCTAGATACCTACACCATCTAAAGAAGAAAGTTGGCAACAAAGCTCATATAGAGGCTTCGATATGCGAAGCATATCTTATCGAAGAGGTTTCAAACTTCTGCTCCATTTATTTCGATACTCATGTTAAAACAAATCGAAATAGACCTCAAAGGAATGACGAGGACGTTAAGGATGGAGGAGGATTCAATATAAGGGGCAAGCCTGTTGGGGCTAGTAAAAGACAGTGGTTGACAGACGACGAGTATGATGCCGCTCACCGATATGTCTTGTTAAACTGTGACATACAAGAAGTGAGAGATTTGGAGAAGTAAGTCAGTACACTTGCACTCGTTATAATCTCGAATTTGATGAAGTAAGTGACTACACTTATATATTCTTATTTTCTCTAATAGTATATTTAGAGATGAAATCAAAATGAGGAGACCCGATATTACCGATAAGGGACTTCAAAGAGAGGTTGATTGTACATTTCCGTCATAGTTTCGCAAATACGTAAGTAACTGTGATTATAATTGAGATTATTAATATATAATCTGAAATATTTAAATTATAAATATTTGTTTACAGGTTTTATTGCCTGAAATAACACTCACTCATGAGAGTGTTCGTTATCTGGCACTGGGATCGAAGAAGCAAATAAAGACGTGGCCAGGCTATGTCGTTAATGGCTTCAGGTTTAAGTCAACTCAGAATGCTATAAATGTCAAATTTATCAATGACGACATCAATACCAAGGATTTCGGTGTTTGCATAAGAGGCACCGTCTATGACGACGAGCCGGACTTTGACTATTATGGAGTGCTTCGGGATATTGTAGATTTATAACATACTGGCCCATATAATATGCATATTGTGATGTTCAAATGTGAGTGGTTCGATACGACACCAAATATCGGTTGGGGAATCGATAAACAATTTGGATTCGTCGATATAAATCATCGCAGGAGGTATAGAGGGTCCGATACATTTGCGATAGCAAATCAGGCTGTTCAAGTCTACTATACAAGCTACCCAAGGCATCGTAGAGATCGATTTGACTGGTGGGTAGTATGCAAGATTAAATCTAGAAATACATTCAACGTTGGAGACCCAGCATACCAAGAGGACCAGATCGAAAAGTCCCAATACTTGGGACAACACTCAGATACAATGGATGTTGAAGATATTGTTGAGGAAAATAGAAGGGCGGAAGAGGTTGATACACAAGACTTAGCTGTCAACCAGGGGAGAAAGAGGCGTCTTGTCCCAAATTTTGAGGCAGAAGAAGAAGAAGAAGAAGAAGAAGAAGAAGAAGAAGAAGAATTTGATGGGGATGAGGATACAGATGAAATCGACGATGAAGATAAGGATGAGGATGAGGATGAGGAGGAGGATGATGAAGACGAGGCCGATGATGAGAACGAGGATGATGATTAGGTTAAATATTGTTGTATAGTAAAAACACTTCAAATTACGTGAATTAAGTTTGACCTCATAAAAGCAATTACGTGAATTCATGTTTTTTTCATTCGATTATTTACTTATTGCAGATGGCACAACTAGTCTTTTTCGTCGCGGCGGCACTCGTCTCCCTACTGGTGGTATGTATATTTTAGTTTAGTTTTTTATATCCATTTACACATTCATATTGTTAATTATGTTTATATGTTCTATTTACAGGTCATGATGGCTGGCCGTGGTCGTGGTGGTGGTGGTGGTGGTGGTGGTGGTGCGGGTCGTGGTCGTGGTCGTACTGGTGCTGGTGGTCGTGGTCGCATTCAAAGTTCCCGGGATGTGACCCCATCGAGCGAGCCCGACCCGGAGAGTACCCCGGGCACAGACGCATCCCGCCCTCGATCGACCATTTTATCGAGGCATCAGTTCGGATCTGCTAACGGATCCGATCCGCTATCGGAATCACCAGCAGCGGATCCACCAGGGGATGCCCCAGTTACTGCACAGTGGGCCCCGGAGTACCCCCATACTCGGTTCCATCCGGTTACTGGGGAGTACATATGCGGACCCGCGGATCCTCCGAAGGCACCAGAGAGGCCGAGAGGCGAGTTCCGACGAGAGCTATGGCCCGCGGGGACCTCGTAAGTAAATTTAAGTTAATTTATTAAATTTCTTTCATTTATTCAAGTTAATAATCCAGTCGTTTCTTCTTTGTAGGTTTTTTCCGTTTAATGTTGGCAGGGCCCTTGGAGAAATTATCAGGGCTAACTTCCATGGTCCCTACCTCAACTTTACGTCGGTGCCCCCAAACGTGCAGTACGTCTGGCTCGACGAGTTGAGGGTATATATCTATATTTTTTTGGTTAAGTCTATGTGATTCTTTAATCAACCATTTTTTAAATTACGTGATAATTGATTTTCTGTGTTAGACAACGTACTGGTGGCCCCCCCATCGCGAGGAGGGGATCCGCAGGACCTACAGAAGTGCATGCTCGAAGAAGATACGGGATATGATTTATGACCTAAAAATGGGGCATACGAGGCCGAATTGGATCCGGCAGGAGTATTATGAGGACCTCTTAGGCATGATGGATACCCCTGCGTACAAGGAGAAATCGGAGAAGACGAAGGTGAACCGATCTGCCGCGGGCCTTCATACGGGGGGATCAAGGTCCCACGCAGCGACACTTGCAGATCTGGTGAGCAACCATAAATTTATTTCACTATCGAATTAGGTATTATTAATTAAAGGAGTTAATTAGTTTCTACAGAAATTTCGTCTGCAGGCCCAACGGGCGGTGAAGGAGGAAAGGGTGCCAGAATCGGTCACCATGCACGACGTGTTCCAACATACGCACAAAAGACGGAAGGACGAGAGCTTCGTCGACGAGAGGGCCAAGGAGACTGATGTAAGTACTTATGTTTATGAGATTAACGTTAGAATTAAAAGTATTCGGACTATAACTTAGGTAAACTTAGGATTCACACTTAACTTAGTGAAACATAGGATTTAGATTACAACTTAGGTAAATCTTATAATATAAATAATTCATTTGATAGGCTGCGTATCGTGAGGCCCTTAGTCGGGCTCAGTTAACTGACACCGAGGATGTCGGTGAAATGACGCCCTTTCGGATGCCCTCTTCTTTGGCCGCTCGGAACGACTTGTTCGTAGATACCATCGGCGGCTTTAAGAAAGGGTTCATGTACGGAGTCGGCTCCCTAGGGCCATTGCATATGGCGACGCAGAGATTTCCACCGACACCGCCTCCTCCCGTGGCCCGGGCAAACGATGATGTTAGGTCGCAGCTTACGCAGCTGCACGAGGCGGTGTCGTCATTGCGGGAGCAATTTGCCACGCACTTTCTGCCTACGTCTGCTGCTACCGGTGCGTCTGCTGCTGCCGGTACGTCTGCTGATGGTGCTCGTCCGTCTTCTACTGGTCCGTCGACTGTAGGTGTCGGTCCGTCTTCCGTGGGCCATCTTTCTTTCAACCCTGATGCCCCTGTGCTACCGCCTACGGCTGTGAAGGCACTCCTGGATATCATGTCTGCAGAGCAGCTTCGCCGACTTCCGAGCAGTGTCTACGACGCCTTACCTCCGTACCTTGTGGAGGAGTATATTCGTCGGTCGAATATGGGAACGGACAATCGACCTCCTCCTTCTTAAAATATTGTATTAAGAAAATTTGGATTATTTGTGAGAGCTTTGAACTAATTTTGCTGTAATCGGCTTATAGCACCGGATATTATGTTACTCTTTAGGATAATTGATATTTATTTTCTATTAATTTGGTTTGGTATGTGATTCTTGGATAATTGGTGTGCATTAAATTCGTATGTGCATATTTGGTCTATGTGGTTCTTGGATAATTGGTGTGTATTATATATTTGGTCTGTGTGATTGTTGGATAATTGGTGTGCATTATATATTGGTTTGGTTTATGCATATATTTGTGAACAGGGAAAGTGCTGCAATTTTTTTCCCAAAAAACTCAGTTAGCGACGGACTAGTGACCGTTTAGCGACGGATAATCCCAGTTGTCGACGGTTTGTCGACGGATTAGCCGTCGCTATCTGGAGTTTTTAAAGTGTTCCAGGTAGCGACGGATGATCGACGGATTATCCGTCGGCAAGGTTCTGGTGGTATAAACTTTGTCGAAATAGCGACGGACAATCCGTCGCCAGGGCGACTGATAATCAGCCGCTACGCAGTCGCTCTATCTGGCGACCGCTTAGCGACGGACAATCCGTCGACATGGTTCTGGAAATGCATGACATTTTCAGAATCATGGCGATGGATAATCAGTCAGCAATCCGTCGCTGTGGCGACGCGGTCGCGACGGATTAGCGACTACTCTTCCGTCGCCATGGTGCTTGAAATGCCAAGCATTTCCAGAACCTGATCGACGGATAGTCCGTCAGAACGCCGTCGCCAATCCGTCGTTAGTTACCGAGAATACCGACGGATTAGCGACATCATGATACGCTCTGATACGCTATTACGATGGGTTACCGACGAAAATTTACGTCGCTATTGTCTACACATTTCAGTACTTAATAGTTGAAATGGACGAAAGTCCGTCGGAAATGCGTCGCTAATGCTTCGTATTGTGACGTCGACAATCCGTCGCTATTCCGTCATGTGACGACAACTTAGCGACGGAACGCTATTAGCGACGAGCTGATTGCCGACAGATTTTTTGGCCAAAATCTATCGGTTATCGGTCGCTAATAGTAATTACCGTCGGTTTAGCGACGGATGGGGCCGTCGCTAAAACGATAAATTTTGGTAGTGAATGACCATTCTCCATGTTAAAATGACGGACATTCTTCGTCATTTTAATATGGAGAATGGTCATTCTCCATCAATTTAACATGGAGAATGACCATTCTCCGTGTTAAAATGACAGAGAATGGCCATTCTCTAGTATTTTAACACGGAGCCATTCTCTGTCAATTTAACACGGAAAATAAAAAATTTCCGTAGTTTTAGCACGGAGAATAGCTGTTCTCCATGTTAAAATCACGGAGAATGGCCATTCTCCTTGTTAAATTAACAAAAATGGTCATTCTCCGTGTTAAAATGACGGAGATGGCCATTCTCCGTCATTTTAACACGGAGAATGGCCATTCTTCGTGTTAAAATGACGGAGAATGGCTATTATCTGACATTTTAACACGGAGCCATTCTCCGTTAATTTAACACAGAGGATGGCAATTTTTCGTGGTTTTAGCACGGAGAATGGCTATTCTCCGTGTTAAAATCATGAAAAATGGCCATTCTCCTTGTTAAATTGACGAAAATGGCCATTCTCCGTGTTTAAATGATGGAGAATGACCATTTTCCATCATTTTAACACAGAAATTGTCATTCTTCGTGTTAAAATTATGGAGAATTGTCATTCTCCGTCTATTTAACACGAATAATGACCATTCTCCGTGTTAAAATGACGAAAAATGGTCATTCTCTGACATTTTAACGCGAAGCCATTATCCGTCAATTTAACACAGTGTATGACAATTCTCCGTGGTTTTAGCATGGAGAATGGCTATTCTTCGTGGTTTTAGCGCATAGAATGGCTATTCTCCGTGTTAAAATCACGGAGAAGGGCCATTTTCCTTGCTAAATTGACGAAAATGACCATTATCCGTGTTAAAATAACAGAGAATAGCCATCCTCCGTCATTTTAACACGGAGAATGGTCATTCTCCATGTTAAAATCACGGATAATTGCCATTCTCCGTATTAAAATCACGAAGAATGATGGAGAACAGTTGACAGAAACCTACTTTTTACTACAAGAAAAATATCCTATAATAACGTTTGAAAAGAGTTTGTTACAACGGTTCATTTATAAACGTTACAGAATTTTTGCAACAGCACATAATATACTGGTATCAAAATCCCAGGTTGAAGAGTCGTAAGAATGCGAGTGTAGTGGAGCCTCCAGTTCTGAACTTTCTGAAGTGGTCATGGGAGTAATATACCCCAACCCCCGGCAACTACGTTGGTAGTCGTTCTGAGGCTTACCTTTTGGATTACGAACTCGTAAGGGAAGCCGCCAACCTTTGTCGTAGTTTAGTTCTTTGTTGCTATTCAGGTCGTATCCCATCTTCTGGATGAGATATTTGGCTTGCGTAGCATAGCGGTATAGCTGCATCTCGCCGTCGTCGGGTTCCGATTCTCTTGGGGCTGGCCGCTGCGGATGTTCCAGTCGACCAAAGATGATAGGTTACTTCTCCTAGTTTTTTGGCGGGACAGAAAGTATGAGCCTTTGGAGGGAACAACTCGGTTTATAAGGTTGGCGGTTGTCACTTACGTTTGTAGAGTACATAGAGCATTGTCTAAGAAGTACTTAGTGTTCTAATGCGCACATGAGTAATTCGAAGACAACTTTCTGTAGAAGCATAAAAATTTCAACATCTCAAGTCAGGAAGTATCCATGCGCCCAAGTCAAGAAGCATCTATGCGACCAAGCTAGGAATGAGCTATGCGCCCAAGTCAGAGATTGCTATGCACCCAAGCTAGAGAGTGGCAGACACTCACAGAGGAAAGCCTATGCGCCTATCCCTATGCGCCCATAACAAAGCCTATACGCCCACATGGCTCCTCCAGAGGGGGATACATAGCCCTATCCCAACCTATGCGCCCAAGTCAGGACAGCTCCACGACTCGGTCAACATCTACGACCAGTCGTGCACCGAAGCATGCGGCCACGTCAGTCTCCACGAGCAGTCGTACAACGAAGCATGCGGCCACGTCAACCCCACGATCATGCAGCCTTCATGCACCTACACCTTATGCGCCCACGTAGAAAATCAATATATTTTCCCCTGTGGGCGCATAATAGCCATTTCAGTGCGCATAATAGCCATTTCAGTGCAAAATGACTATAAATAGGGGTCTCATACCTCTTCAAAAGGACAGAACGGAGAGCATTTCAAGAGCCAAAATGCTACCATTCTTGCCAGTGAGCCGAGAATTAGCAATTTTTTAAGGTTTTCTCCCACTTTTGTAAATCGGAGTGTCAATGGAGTAAAGGAGCAACTGTCGCTCGATTTCCATAATCCCATTCTCCAGAATTCTTTTTTGTACTCGGGGATCCTCAGTGCAGGATCTCTTAGGCGTACTCGATTTGTGGTGTCTTACGCCAATAAGAAAAGACAACACTTCTTTTTCTTTTTTTGTGTCCACAAAAATGGCGACTCTACTGGGGACTACCTTTTCCTATGACGAGAAGGTGTCATGCCCCGTTATCGCAGATTCTTTTCGTCTTTGCTTTAGACTCTGTGAGACCATTCATCATCGCTAAGGCATGATGCCGTGTAAGCCTAAGTTGCGCTTGCACAAGGCCAAGACCTATAACAAGACAAGATAGACAAGGTTGACAATACGGGACGGAACCTACTACAGATATTTGTAGCAGCAACAGACATTTGACAGATATATGAATTGAACACAATGGTAACAAGAACAATTCTCTTTATTGATATTCTTTGAACAGATTACAAGCTCTCGTTTCCCTCTGATACAATATTTACATTCTCTCAGAAACATTACAGATTACAATGATCCCGTTCCCATACATTACATCCCTTTATATACAAAACCAACTCTTGCAACGGATGCCTTCTCTTTGCATCTCTTCTGATTTCTGGCTCCTGAGGATGAGGCTCGGGCTATCGCTTCGGACTATTCTTCTCGATGCATATTGTACCTGCATGCAGACTGATGGTGGGTCAGTATATAAGCATACATGTGATTGTGAACAAAGTGCTATATTTATCAAAAACTATCATTATTCATTTAGTGAGAAAACGTTTCTTGTGATGTGACCTTGCTACTTTTACCTATATTTATTTCATGCATACAGAGTTAGTTTACATTCTTTGAAAACATCTTTGAAAAGCCACAATTCATTTTATTTCATTTCATCTCAAGCATACAAGGGACTATTCAATTCAAGCATGATGACTATTTATTTCTGTGGAGTGCGCAGCATATTTCATGAGCATATTCATTTCTCTGTTCAAGCAACTCTTAGGGACAATTATAAGTACGATATCATTTCTTTTCTTTAGTGGAACATAGCATTTTTTTGCAATGGATTAATCTCTGCAAACAATTCATGTAGAAAACTTAAGCAATAATATGTATCACTTTTTAGTGATTCTTACCATAGCCGACGGTCCATCCATGCAAAAGACAAGTATTAGCATAAACATAATTAACCAACATTCTCATTTACTGTTCGTCTCTGCATCGTTAGCTTTTAACATTCTTATTATAGACACATGCAGACTCGATTGGCAGCTGTGACACATGGGTTCAGCTCGTCACTAGTGGACATTGATACAACACCCGAGATTTCTTGTACATCTAGGTGTCTAGACAATCTTTCCTAGGCCGATCGACTCCCAGTGCCCTGGAAACCGTCGAGAGATCTAGTGACCTTGTATACAAGTTGTCCGAGACCAATGCATGAATACAACAACTATCAGATAGACTCTTTGAGGGGCAATATATCATCTTTGAGCAAACATGCATTCTCTTTGAACGACAGAGCTATGACTCGCTTTTCTCTCTTTTCTTTGATTCAGAGCCGAAGCTCCTAAACATTTTATCTCTTTATAATATGTACAAGTCTGTCTTTACATGTCTAGCATTCAGAACGTCTTTGAAAGACAAGTAATCATTCATCTCTTTGAAAACATAATAGCAGTTCTGTGCAGATATAAAGTATCGTTCTACCTTAAAGGTATACAAATTCGTAGCACATAAGCAATCTCTGTTCTTTTCTTGTTAGCATAGCAACAGTTCGATTAAAGGCAACATCTCTACTTTAGTATGGCATCATCTCATTTGATTTAACATAGCAAAAGTTCTTTCTTTTTATCAGGCAATAATTTTTCTTTTAGCATACAGGCATCATATCATATCTTATGAGCAAGCAACAATTCTACTTCTTAGCATGCAGATTATCTCTTTTCCCGTATTAGCATAGCAACATGTGGATTCTCTTAAAGCATACTCAATGATTTACTATCTTGTTATTAACAATAGAATTCAATCAAAACTCAAATTCATATTAGGCGTAAGCAAATCAGCAAATGAGACTTCGTCCACTCACACAGATTAATCGTCTTTTGTTGCAGAGTCAGCAATCCGATTTCTCTATTTATCTAGTACCTTTGCGGAGCGGGGCACTACATAATTATCCACCGAGAAAAAGTTTCGTCCTCGAAACTTAAGAACAAACTTATGATATCCATAGCAGCGATAGTCCTCATTCTTCGCCATCATCAATCCATAAAATCATAATTCAGATCATATCAAAACTCTTGTTTAATAAAGCATCAATCTCAATCAATCAAATCGATAAAACATTTGTCGGCATCATAAAAATATTGACTTATTGTATGGAACGTTCATCTCATTGATGATATCAAGCAGGCAAAATTTTTTTGACCAGAAGAACATCTTTTATCAACAATTGGCCAGAGGATCATGTTGCTCTGATACCATTCTGTCACACCCCGATCCCGTAGAGTCTTTTCGTCCTCGCTTCGGACTCTGTGAGACTGTTCTTCCTCGCTAAGGCGTGATGCCGTGCAAGCCTAAGTTGTGCTTGGATAAGGCCAAGACCTGTAACAAGACAAGATAGATAAGGTTGACAATACGCAGTAGAACCTATTGCAGATATTTGAAGCAACAACGGACATTTGACAGATATAAATTGAACACAATGGTAACAAGAACAATTCTCTTTTTTGATATTCTTTGAACATACTACAAGCTCTTATTTCTCTCTGATACAATGTTTATATTCTCTCAGAAACATTATAGATTACAATGATCCCGTTCCCATACATTACAGCCCTTTATATACAAAATCAACTCTTGCAACAGATGGCCTTCTCTTTGCATCTCTTCTGATTTCTGGCTCCTAAGGATGAGGCTCGGGCTATCGCTTCGGACTATCCTTCTCGATGCATATTGCACCTGCATGCAGACTGATGGTGGGTCAGTATATCAGCATACTGGTGACTGTGAACAAAAAGCTACATTTGTCTGAAATGATCACTGTTCATTTAGCGAGAAACATTTTTTGTGATGTGATCTTGCTACTTTTACCTATATTCATTTCATGCATACAGAGTCAGTTTACATTCTTTGAAAACATCTTTAAAAAGCCACAATTCATTTTATTTAATTTCATCTCAAACATACATGGGACTATTCAATTCAAGCATGATGACTATTCATTTCTGTGGAGTGCACAGCGTGTTTCATGAGTATATTCATTTCTCTATTCAAGCAACTCTTAGGGATAATTATAAGCACGATATCATTTCTTTTCTTTAGTGGAACGTAGCATTTCTTTGCAATGGATTAATCTCTATAAGCAATTCATATAGAAAACTTAAGCAATAATATGTATCACTTTTCCAGTGATTCAACCCATAGCCGACGGTCCATCCCTGCACAAGACAAAGATTAGCATAAACATAATTAACCAACATTCTCATTTCCTGTTCGTCTCTGCATCGTTAGCTTTTAAAATTCTTATTATAGACACATGCAGACTCGATTGGTAGCTGTGACACATGGGTTCAGGGGTTCAGCTCGTCGCTAGTGGACATTGATACAACACCCAAGATATTTTGTACCTCTAGGTGTCTAGACAATCTCTCCTAGGCCGATCGGCTCCTAGTGTCCTGGAAACCGTCGAGAGATCTAGTGACCGTGTATACAAGTTGTCCGAGACCAATGCATGAATACAACAGCTATTAGATAGACTCTTTGAGGGGCAATTTATCATCTTTGAACAAACATGCATTTTATTTGAACGACAGAGCTATGACTCCGTCTTCTCTCTTTTTTTTGATTCAGAGCAGAAGCTCCTAGACATTTTATCTCTTTGTAACATGTGCAAGTCCGTCTGTACATGTCTAGAATTCAGAACATCTTTAAAAGACAAGCAATCATTTATCTCTTTGAAAACATAATAGCAGTTCTGTACAGATATAAAGTATCGTTCTACCTTAAAGGTATACAAATTTGCGGCACATAAGCAATCTCTATTCTTTTCTTGTTAGCATGACAACAGTTTATTGATTAAAGGCAACATCTCTACTTTAGTATGGCATCATCTTATTTGATTTAACATAGCAACAGTTCTTTCTTTTTATCAGGCAACAATCTTTCTTTTAGCATACAGGCATCATATCATTTCTTATGAGCAAGCAACAATTCTACTTCCTAGCATGCAGATTATCTCTTTTCTCGTATTAGTATAGCAACATGTAGATTCACTTAAAACATACTCAATGATTTACTATCTTGTTATTAACAATAGCATTTAATCAAAACTCAGATTCTTATTAAGGTGTAAGCGAATCAGCAAATGAGACTTCATCCACACACAGATTAATAGTCTTCTGTTGCAGAGCCAACAATCCGATTTTTCTATTTATCTAGTGCCTTTGTAGAGCGGGGCACTATATAATTATCCATCGAAAAAAAGTTTCGTCCTCGAAACTTAAGAAGAAACTTACGATATCCATAAAAGTGATAGTCCTCATCCTTCGCCATCATCAATCCATGAAATCACAATTCAGATCATATCAAAACTCTTGTTTAATAAAGCATCAATCTCAATCAATCAAATCGATAAAACATTTGCCGGCATCATAAAATATTTACGGACTTATTGTACGGAACGTTCATCTCATTGATGATATCAAGCAGGCAAGAAAATTTTAACTAGGAGAACATATTTGAATCAACAATTGGCCAGAGGATCGTGTTGCTTTGATACCATTCTGTCATGCTCCGATCCCACAGAGTCTTTTCGTCATCGCTTCAGCCTCTGTGAGAACGTTCGTCCTCGCTAAGGTGTGATGTCGTGTATCCCTATGTTGCGCTTGCACAAGGCCAAGACCTGTAACAAGACAAGATAGACAAGGTTGACAATATGCAGTGGAACCTATTACAGATATTTGAAGCAGCAGCGAACATTTGACAGATATATGAATTGAACACAATGGTAACATGAACAATTCTCTTTATTGATATTCTTTGAACAGATTACAAGATCTTGTTTCTCTCTGATACAATGTTTACATTCTCTCAGAAAAATTACAGATTACAATAATCCCGTTTCTATACATTACATCCCTTTATATACAAAACCAACTCTTGCAATGGATGGCCTTCTCTTTGCATCTCTTCTGATTTCTGGCTCCTAAGGATGAGGCTCGGGCTATCGCTTCGGACTATCCTTCTCGATGCATATTGCACTTGCATGCAGACTGATGGTGGGTCAGTATATCAGCATACTGGTGATTGTTAACAAAGAGCTACATTTGTCTAAAACAATCACTGTTTATTTAGTGAGAAAGCATTTCTTGTGATGTGATCTTGCTACTTTTACCTATGTTCATTTCATGCATACAGAGTCAGTTTACATTCTTTGAAAACATCTTTGAAAAGCCAAAATTCATTTCATTTATTTCATCTCAAGCATACAAGGGACTATTCAATTCAAGCACGATGACTATTCATTTCTGTGGAGTGCGCAACGTGTTTCATGAGCATATTCATTTCTCTGTTTAAACAGCTCTTAGGGACAATTATAAGCATAATATCATTTCTTTTCTTTAGTGGAACATAGCATTTTTTTGCAATGGATTAATCTCTGCAAGCAATTCATATAGAAAACTTAAGCAATAATATGTATCACTTTTCAGTGATTCTTACCACAACCGACAATCCATCCCTGCACAAGACAAGGATTAGCATAAACATAATTAACCAACATTCTTATTTCCTGTTCGTCTCTGCATTGTTAGCTTTTAACATTCTTATTATAGACACATGCAGACTCGATTGGCAGCTGTGACACATGGGTTCAGCTCGTCACTAGTGGACATTGATGTAACACCCGAGATTTCTTGTACCTCTAGGTGTCTAGACAATCTCTCCTAGGCCGATCGGCTCCCAGTGCCCTAGAAATCGTCGAGAGATCTAGTGACCTTGTATACAAGTTGTCTGAGACCAATGCATGAATATAACAGCTATCAGATAAACTCTTTAAGGGGAAATATATCATCTTTGAGCAAACATGCATTCTCTTTGAACGACAGAGCTATGACTCTGTCTTCTCTTTTTTTTTTGATTCAGAGCCAAAGCTCCTAGACATTTTATCTCTTTATAATATCTACAAGTCCGTCTGTACATGTCTAGCATTCAGAACATCTTTGAAAGACAAGCAATCATTTATCTTTTTGAAAACATAATAGCAGTTCTGTGCAGATATAAAGTATTGTTCTACCTTAAAGGTATACAAATTCACGACATATAAGCAATCTCTATTCTTTTCTTGTTAGCATAACAACAGTTCATTGATTAAAGGCAACACCTCTACTTTAGCATGGAATCATCTCATTTGATTTAAAATAGTAGAAGTTTTTTTTTATCAGGCAACAATCTTTCTTTTAGCATACAAGCATCATATCATTTCTTATGAGCAAGCAACAATTCTACTTCTTAGCATGCAGAATATCTCTTTTCTTGTATTAGCATTGCAACATGTGGTTCTCTAAAAGCATACTCAATGATTTACTATCTTGTTAGTAGCAATAGCATTCAATCAAAACTCAGATTCTTATTAGGCATAAGCGAATCAGCAAATGAGACTTCGTCTACTCACACAGATTAATCATCTTCTGTTGCAGAGCCAGCAATCTGATTTCTCTGTTTATCTAGTGCCTTTGCGGAGCGGGGCACTATAGAAGATGGTGATGCAATCCGATATCGATAAAGTGGGGAGCTCAGAAGATGTTGATTGTGAAGTTTGATCAGTAGGCGTTCGATGAGATGCTCTCGAGGGACGACTCTACTCTCTCGAAATCAGTGAAGCGAAACAAGTCTCGTAAGACTTGGCTTCCTAAGGCTCGTGCTGCATATCCTGCCAGCATAGTAGAAGATATGCAATCGAAGGATAATTTTGTCATGGGGGCACATAATCCTTCCACAGGAGATCCCAACGCGAAGAGGGCACATACCGTTTCGGGCTCTACTAGCCCAGCGACTTCCCTCTTGTGCAATCAATAATAGAGTGTTCAACACTCGAGACTTGGCAAAGAAAAATAATACGATGCCAAGAATCGAAGTGTTCGATGCTCTGGACAAACTCAGTGAGGATCGCAAACGAAGAAGGCGAAACAGAAAAAAAACAGCACAATTTTCCAAAGCATGCGCCCAGAGCTATGTGCCCAATATGTGGATGTATAACTCCAGCCAGAGGACTTCTGTCTTCGACATGTTATGCACCCAAGGCTATGCGGCTAGAGCTATGCGCCCAGGCTCTGATGATCCAGAGCTATGCGTCCAGGGCCATGCGTCCAGGGTCTGATGACCCGTTCTATGCGCCCATATCTAGGAAGCCCAGGCATGCTGCCATGACTTCAGGAAAGCATGCGCCCAAGGGCATACTCTAGGGTCTATGCACCCACAACAAAAAGACAGGCCCCAACGCGTATAGCACGGGACTGTCTTCAAGGTCATCACGGAACTTAGGTGTAGGGGTTGCCCCTGCACATGAACTAAGTCCGGATGTGCCAACTTCCCTTACAAACCCATATACAAAGCTCGACGATGCATGTGACATGGATTTTCAGACAAAAGTCCCTTCCGTTGATTTATGCGACATAATAAATCATAAGCGTAAGGGGAGAAAAGATACTACAATTCATGGCATACATCCGTGCACCAGTATTGTCATCAAATATTGCTGCTCCTAAGCAACGAAGGTGCCTCCGAGGCAGTTCGTATTTCGACGACTGCAGCGCTCTGATGATGAAAATTTGCTATGTGTTTCATCCAACATGGCTTCATGGGGTCCTCCTTACGGGAGCCCCAATCAAAGAAGTTGGACCACTAACCCAACTTTTTCTCTCAGTTCTGCCAATAGAAGAAGTTTGCCAACAAACAGCCAGCGAGCTGTTACATCAGAAGGAGTCTATATGGGTACTCGGTCAAGGACGAGATTTCTTATAGATGACGAGGACTCTCAAACTGGAGGTGATGTTCCCTCAGCTGGAGGTAATATTCCCTCAGAATCTAAAGTAGACGACCTTCATACAGGGGGTAGCCTTCCAGATGATGATGATATCTTTGAGTCCGATGGTGACTATCTACCTCCCCTGTCTGAAGATAAGGGCATTTTCAACTCAGAGACAGACAGTATCAGCCCCAGTAGTACTGTCTCCTCTCGCATGCTATCTGCGTACGTGGCGGATGGAGAGAGACCTGAAGAAGCCAGTGATCAGACCAACAAGCAGCTAGAGAGTCTTGAAACGGTATTTGCCAAGATCACTGATATGCTTATCAGCATTATGGTGGTCCAAACTGCTGGGGCTGTTCCTCCACCTCAACCGAACGTCTCAGCACACGCTAGTCCAGCTCATAGCAACAACCCTCCTTTATTACAAAAAGAGTATCATTCTGTTGCGCCTCCTCCAAATCCCGTAAATACTGGGGGTGGTCCTTCGCCAACGACGCTTGACAACCGTACAGCAGCCATTTTTCAATATCTGCTCAATCAGTAGGATGCAATTGATTCTCTTGTTGCCCGTCTCGATACCATCTCACACAAAGACGAGCTTCAGAAGATGGGGATATCTCAACCTTATCCTCCTAAATGGAAGAATGCTACTTGCCCTCCTAACTATAAGCCATTGACGCTAAATTCGTTTGACGGGATGACTTCTCCTCGCCAACACATGACATACTTTAACACGCAGACTCTACACTTACTAATGGATGATGCGTTCTTATCAAAGCTATTTATCAACACCTTGCAGGGGGTAGCTTTTGAATAGTTCTACAGTCTGCCTGACGGTTGCATTAACTCCTTTAAAGACTTGGAGAGGTTATTCCTCAACAGGTTTTATAAGAGTGGCATGCATGTTAGTATGTCCACCCTCATCGAGATCAAGCAAAGGAGGAGTGAGTCTATTATCGCTTTCATCGAACGCTTCAGGCGACTAGCATTGAAGATGCCCTTCGGTATACCAGACTCAGAGCTTATGGATACTTGTCAACATAACTTCCTTCCTACAGTGAAGTTCTGTCTGGGTATACATAAGTATGATACATGGCCCGCTTTCATCGGGGCTGCTGATGTTGCTGAGAATGATGTTCCTAATCTGGAATTTCTGGGGTTGAAGACACCCAAATCTGAAGACAAAAGCAAGCACCCCCAAACTATCCCTATCCGTGGGGGTAAAGGGAAAGAAGTCTTGAAGGTCGATACTTCCAAGGGAGCTTCCAATTCTCATGGCACTCCTAACAAACCCAAGGAGATTTTTTCCTTTGACGAAGATGATGTTATTACCTTTTTTTGTACATTAATGAAGGGTAACAAACTGACATTGCCTCCACCACAACGTCCTGCAGAGGTGAACCAACTCAATGATCCCAAGTACTGTCTTTATCACCAGTACATGCACCATTCTACCAAGGATTTCATCGTCCTGAAGAAGAGGATACAACAGCTTATCGATAGCCAAGTTATCAACCTCAAAACTGAAGACAAGATCGTATCTTCTAGAATGATCTCTCTTCAATTTGGTAACTTTCCTCCTACAGAAGTCCCAGACGGCGTAGTCCCAATCCCTAAGGCAGTAATGGAAGTCGTCAACCTGCCGCCAGCTTGTGACTCAACATCAACGTTGGTGCCACTCACGGCAGAACGTGGTGAGATCATGTGAGTCCATCCAGACCTTATGCAAGAAATGATGCATGAGGTGGTGTCTTCCAAAGCAAAGAGGGGCAAGAAATACAAGTCATGCCATATGGTGTCTTCTCCCATTTAATAAGTTCTATCTGGCGAGACGCGATCTGGGAAGACTTACCTACGGACTTATGACCTTGCACAAGAAGATGTAGTGCCTTCTCAAGCTCCTGCTGCCCCCACAAGCTCAGAAGCTGGTCCATCTAAGTCCTCAACTACCGATAAAGCTAAGCAGAAGGAGACATGATTTGACAAGTCTCTGAAGGCACCAACTCCCGAAGGCATGGATCGGCCTTACAACTTTGATATACTGGTACAGCTGGCCAATACACCTGCCAGATTGTCTTTGTTCGATCTACTGCAGCTCTCCAAAGAGACGCGTAAAGCTTTAAGTGAGACATTACTACGTGACGACTCTTATCTCGCTGAAGTCAAAGCCCCCGCTGAAGATCCCGTCTCCTGTCCTTACTATTGACCATCACTCTCCACAAAATGACTTGGGTGGAACCTGCTGAAGTTCGTCCTCCCAATCCTGCTGAGTTACCTTATGTGGTGAACTTAATCAAGTATGTGACTCCTGTTTCGGACAATGATCCCCTTAATGAGTATATACCTTCAGTGGATGATGTTATCCCTGAAGAAGAACTTGTATATTTTCTAAGTAAAGGTTTATCTTTGAATTACTCGGATGTCTACCAATCTGTAACCAGTACATAGATACGTTGTACGCCCTAGAGCATAGCATAGGACCACATCTCTGCATGCCAGTCATGACGCCTCGTCTACGGGAAAAAGTCTAGCCAGACGATATCCACTACCTCATCGTTCCAGCTAGAAAGAAGAGTGAAGAATTGATCATCTTCGGTCGAATAATTGGCGAAAGAAAGTTCGTACTGGACTTTACTACTCATATCATAATAATAAAGCTGACTATGTTTCTGGAAAAATATAACTTTACCCATATAGTTGGCAGGTTAAGAATATCATCCAGAACATGGGATATGATATAAAAAGCGACCAGGGACTAAACTATGGTCAAGGGCGACGATTGCCAATATGTAACTTTGCCCCTTCCGGCAAACCCGAGAACTATTATCAACAAAATAGTGTTGGTTTGGTTTATGTTACTCCTCCAACAACTCCTGAAGGATCGGACGTCGAAGTGGATCGTTGTTCTCATTCTTCCGATTCCTGCCTCTAGGATTCAGACTCCAGCATTGGAGACATGTTCAAAGCAACTTTGTCCGTCAACATGGTGTCAGTTGATCAAATTGCAGAAGATGTCCAATCAATCGAGCTCGAATAATGAGCTCAAAAGATGGACACCAGGTGGGAGTTACGTTTCAAACAACGTGAACAACCTACTGAAGATGAAGTCGTCCAAGTCAATTTAGGAGATAATGTAGAACCGTTGAGCACCTCTAGAGGGGGGTGAATAGAGTGAGTGCAAGTACAACAAAAAATAATCACCAATTTAAAAATTAAACAGATAACTATGGCAGTAAGTAGGAGACAGTAATAAATCTACAGCGACTCTCCATTTTCGTAACTCCCATGTCAGATCCTATATAAACCCTCTCTTTCTCCCACACTTCATCCACCATTTTTCCCCAACCAAGCCCTAACCCGAGCCCTAGCCGACTGTCGGTGTCTCGAGCGCCCTCCGCCCGAGCGTATACCTGCCGCGGCCAACCAGGCCGACCCCGCTCGGCGATCTCCTTCACCGACGGCCCCGTGCTCGACCCCTGTGGTCCTCGGTCCGGCGACCCCGCGGCTAATCCGGCGATCCGTGCGCCACTTTCTGGCCTTGTCCAGCCCGCTGTTCCAGTGCCCCTGCTCGGCTCCACCCGTGAGTCTTCGAGCCGATCCCGACCGGGACAACCCTCTATGTGGTTTTTCTGGCACTGTCCCTCCAGGCCAGAGCTTCCCGAGCTCAGCGACGCTCCTCTGAGTTTCTGATTCCTCTTCTGGATTCTTCTCTGGTGCTGTTCCGCGGAACCTCGCTGTTCCCGGGGAATTCGATATGCGAGATTTTCGGATTTTCTGAAATATTCTGTGAGTTTGGAATAATTCTTTGGTTTGAGTATTCTGTTGGAATTTTCGAAATTTATTTCTGGTTCTCTGAGTTCAGATCGGTTTTCTGAATTTTGGAAAACGTGCTGTGGATATTTTTGGGTTCGATATTATTTTAGAGTTCTGGTTATTATTATTATTATTTTGGTTGGAAATTGGTGTTCCCTGGTTTGGGACAGTTATCGATGTTTGGTTTGGCATTTTTTTCAGTTTTGGGTTATCCCGAAAACAGAGGGAATGCTGTCCAAATTTTCAGAAAAATATTTTCCATAAAATCTATAATTCCCAAAACCGGTTTTTTTGCAAAAGATTTATTAAACTTGGTTTTGATTATCGGGCGACGACCATACCGGTCCATGGGCCCTGGCTAAGTGCAAACGAAACCGGTTTTATCGGACGTGGAGGCACTAGCTATTTTTTTGACGATTGGACCAATATCTGAGACTAATAAAATAAATTCAATTTAGTTTAAAATTGTTATTTTATTTTGTAAATTTAATTGTAGGAAAATTCTCTGGACTAACCAAACTTTTATTCTTATTTAAATTCATGTAACTTTTCTGTAAGGGCATCAGCCTATTTATTTATTCTGGTTGTGAGAAATTGTAATAGCTTAGAATTTTGTTTTGCTTTCTTTTATATTTTTCTGGTTATCATTTTTTCGTAAGAACGTAGTAAAAGATAATAATTATTTATTAAAGAAAATAAATGCTTTATCACTTAGCAGTTAAGTTATAATTTTTAAATAAGAAATCCATGTATTTCTCATTAAAAAGGAAAATCTTAGTTTTATATTTATATAGTTATAAAAATATCGAGTTTTTTTCAAATAAATCGATAAATACAATTTTCTCGAAATTAAACATAAACTGATAATTCTTAATTGCAACGCACTAATAATCGTGTTTTGGTTATGTTAGCTAAATAAAGACTAAAATTGAATAGGACATAACTAGAGATTGCAACTAGTGTAGTAACATTGGCGACTTTGGTTTTCTGAGACAAGTTTTCCCGAATGTAGGATTTCAAGGAAGACCTGATTTCCATCCCGACATAATTGTTTTAATGCAAGTTTAAACCACGATAAACACGAAACTCTCTTTGAGAGCATTGACTGTAACTACTGTAACTATTGGGGACTGGGGAGTAGTGTAGTGGATATGACCACATCCAATTAGTATAACTGAATGTATTAGCTTACCCCTCAAACACACGGGGATAAGCCATACCATATCACTAGGATATTACTGTAACAAACCCAATCCGGTCATATTCATTACCTATTCATATCACGCTGCTTTAACTGTTGGAAAATCATTTATTTCAAATTGTTTAAAAGTGCATAATTCCATTATTAATTTTAATTATTAAAATATCATAAATTTGTACTTTGCTCCCTCCTGACTGGAGACTATATTTTAGGTCCTGTTGAGGATGCAGAGCTACTGATTAGTAGCTACTATGACCCTGAGCTATACCCTGTTGTGCTTCCTGAGGATGGCGTACCTGATGATGATGTTGCTTCTTTTTAGATGTTATTTTCCATTTTGATAATTTTGTTTAAAAATAATGTTATTTCAGTTGGTGGTTTTATGATTGTACTTTGTACTGGATAAGTTTTAAGTTTTAATTTATCGAATAATAAAGGTTGTGGCAAATTAGATTGAGTTGTTGATTACCTGCATATTGAAGATACAGTTTACTGCCGCCGCCTCAACAAGGTACAGGCTGGGCATGATCCGATTCGACCCAAGTAATTGGGACCGGGTCGTGACATGTTTTTAGTGGTGGCCCATGCAGGTCAAATCAACAACTTAGGAAAACCTATCTAGAGACAATTAGAACACTAGAATATTGATTTGTCACAATAATAGGTCCGAATTATATATGTAAATATTTTTGTTTGATTATAGATTGGTAGGCTACCTTGCTTATGTTTATATCCTAAACCTTCCAGAGAATGGCCACTGACAATACCAATCCTGCTGGCGATGGGGTATCTTCACCCTATCATACCCCACCTCCCCAATCAAGTCCGGATCCTACACCTCGGCAGCTGGCCGACCGTCCCCATAATACAACGGCAGATCCATCATCTTCCCAGACGGAGATGCAGCCCCCTGTGGTTTTGCCTACCCCAGCTGCCCCACCGGTGCCTGTGGACCCCACCGACCTCATAGGTCTACTAAGAGGAGTGCTAGAAGCCTAGAGAACTCAAGCTGAAGCTCATCGCGAGCAGACGGCGATTATGAGAAAAGGCATGGAGAATGCCCATAGCGTGGCAATAGCTGCACTGGAGAGAGGAGAAGCAGCTTAACAGGAACCAAGGCCTGCCAAGGTAAACATAAATCTAAGGATTAATTTATGTAATATTAAGGCCATTTAAATTAATGGGAATCATATTGCCAAGGTGGGCGATATTGAGAGTTTTAAGAAGCAGAACCTTCGACCCTTCGAGGGAACCGAGGGAATTGTCTATGCTGATGAATGGCTCGATAGTATGGAGCGTCTCCTAAGCGTCGCTCGACTTCCAGAAGACCTCAAGGCTGAAGCAGTGGGACTCCAACTGCAAAGTGTAGCAATCACCTGGTATCGGAATGAACCCCGACTCCAGGACAGGCAGATTGACTGGGACACTTTCAAGAGGTTGTTCAAGAGGAAGTTCTTCCCAACATCAGAGTTGCGGGAGATGGAGAGGCAATTTCAGAACCTGAAGCAAGGAAATATGACTGTTGGAGAATATGCGGCAGAATTCGGCCAACTCAGCCGTTTTGCCAAGAACCTTGTGGCTGACCCTGATGATCGTGCTGAAAGATTTAGACATGGGCTGAGAGAGAAGATTCGCACCCATGTGTTCTCAGGCGGTGCTAAGACCTATGAAAAGATCCTGGAGCGAGCTCAAGATATAGAGAAGAGCCAACCCGCTCGCTCAAAGAGGGATTATCCTGGAACTAACAACTTTCAGGGTAATCAGAAGAGGCCCAACAACAACAACAACAACAACCGGCCTTCCCATCACCAGCACCAGAACCAGCAGGCAAGGAATAATGATAGGGCACCTCAGAGGCAGATCCCTGTCTGCGACTATTGCAAAAGGTCGGGGCATCAAGCAAATATCTGCAGAAAGAGACTAGGATATTGCCTAGTCTGTGGGTCTTCCACCCACCAAGTGAAGGACTGCCCCTCGACGACTCATCAGATTGGAGCAACTCAACAAAAAGGTCCTCTGCCCACTCAGCAACAACAATTTGGGCAGCATCAACAGAAGACTGGGTGAGCTTTTGCCCTAGCAACAGAGGAACAAGAGCCAGAGCAGGAACCTACAGCTGATGTCATCACAGGTTTCATTTATGTGTATTCCTATCCTGCCTTAGCCTTATTTGATTCGGGTGCATCACATAGTTTCAAATCTACAAAATTTATCTCTGCACACCACATAGATACAGGATTTAGCAAGAAGATATGTAGAGTCATGACCGGTGGAGGACCCCTACCCATCACTGAGACCTGTAACTGCCCTATCACCATATCAGGCCACCAGTTCATAGCACCTTTGCTTGTGATGCCCTTACCCAACTATGATGTAGTCCTAGGGATGGACTGGTTGAGTAAGCAGCATGCGCTGATAGACTGTCACAGAGGATGTGTAGTCTTCAGCCCACCTGGAGAATGGGAGTTTGAAATCTCTCGAACTCCGGAGGATATGGAGTGTGTTACCTATACCTCTATCACAGAAGAACCTGGACCTCCACATCCTATCATAGCAGAATTTATGGATGTCTTCCCTGATAGTCTTCCCGGGTTACCCCCAGACCGAGACATAGAGTTCACCATTGACCTAGTCCCCGGCTCTTCCCCTATTTCTAAGGGATGCTACAGAGTCAACCCGAAGGAGGCCAAGGAGATGAAGGATAAGATCAATGAACTGAAGGCTTTGGGATTTATCCGAGACGGAGCTTCACCCTGGGGAGCACCTGTCTTTTTTGTACCCAAGAAGGACGGAACTGTGAGGATGTGCATCGACTACCGGGCGCTGAACAATATCACCATCAAGAACAAGTATCCTCTGTCCCGGATCGATGACCTGTTTGATCAAGTCAGTGGAGCCAAGGTGTTCTCGAAGATTGACCTCAGATCCGGCTATCATCAGATCAAGGTCAGGAAGGAGGACATTCCCAAGACGGCGTTCAACACCAAGTATGGGCAGTTTGAATTCTCGGTCATGCCGTTTGGACTGACGAATGCTCCTGCTGTGTTCATGAACCTTATGAACAAGGTTTTCCATGAATACCTAGATCAGTTTGTCGTTGTCTTCATCGATGACATTCTGATCTATTCGAAGACTGAAGAGGAGCATGAGGAGCAGCTCAGGAAAGTTCTGGGAACTTTGAGGAAAGAGAAGTTATATGGTAAGCTATCCAAGTGTGAATTCTTTCTAGACAAGGTGGATTTTCTTGGCCATGTTATCACAGGAGAAGGAATTTCGGTGGACCCTAAGAAGATAGCTGCTGTTGAGAAGTGGTCTACCCCAAGCTCAGTTGCTGAAATCATAAGTTTCTTGGGCTTGGCTGGCTATTACCGGAAGTTTGTAAAGGATTTTGCCAAAATTGCTGAACCAATGACGAAGCTTACTCGGAAGAATGAAGAGTTCATCTGGACGGAAGATTGCCAGGCGGCATTTGAGGAGCTGAAGAAGAGGCTTACCACTGCACCAATCCTTGCGCTACCCGCAGGAACCGGTGGTTTCTCAATCTATAGTGATGCCTCTGGAAAAGGACTGGGTTGCGTTCTTCAACAAAATAGAAAAGTAATTGTTTACGCATCTAGGCAATTACGAACTCATGAGAAGAACTATCCCACACATGATCTGGAGCTTGCTTGAGTCATCTTTGTATTGAAGCTATGGAAGCATTATCTATATGGAGAGAGAGTGGAAATATATACAGACCGCAAAAGTCTGAAATATGTTTTCACTCAGAAAGAGCTGAACATGAGACAAAGAAGATGGCTGGAGCTGATGAAGGATTTTGATATCGACCTGCAGTACCATCCGGGTAAGGCTAATGTGGTTGTAGATGCACTTAGTCGATACCCAGTGGCGATGTTCTTGACCAAGGAGCGATACTTGTTGGAGGACATAGAGAAGCTTGGTCTGGAGATTGTACTACCTGAGGAGAAGATGAAGGAACTGGGGCAAGAAGCTGATGTACCTGGAGCTGACTCAACCATGATGCAGTTGCAATTGCGTTCAAGTCTGATGGACAAAGTCAAGGAGACATAATTCCAAGACGAGACGCTTTGCAAACTTAGAGATGAAGTGCTGGCAGGAACACTTGAAGGTTTCTCTATCGCCAGTAACGGAGCATTGAAGAATGGTACGAGGCTATGTGTACCAGCTGGCGAATTAAGGAATGAGCTAATACAAGAAGCACACCAGTCGTAATATTCCATACATCCTGGAGCTAATAAGATGTATCGAGATATGCGTACCATCATTTGGTGGTATGGAATGAAGAAGGATGTATCCAAATTTGTGGCTAGATGCTTGATTTGCCAATAAGTGAAGGCTAGCAGACAGAGACCCGCAGGACTTCTACAGCCGCTGGACATTCCGGAGTGGAAGTGGGAGCATATAACAATAGACTTTGTGTCAGGACTACCTCGATCCCAAAAAGGGAAGGACGCTATTTGGGTTATTGTGGACCGACTGACTAAGTCGGCACACTTTATTCCCTTCAAGGTTGGTTTATCCACCGAGAAGTTGGCGGCACTATACATGCGGCACATCTACCGGATTCATGGAGTACCGGTAAGTATTGTATCTGACCGAGATACTAGATTTACCTCACATTTTTGGAAGAGTTTACATGACAGCTTGGGAACAAAACTGAAGTTCAGCACAGCCTATCATCCCCAAACTGACGGACAATCTGAGAGGACCATCCAGACGCTAGAAGATATGCTGAGATCCTGTGTCTTGGAATTTGGAGGGTCTTGGGAGGATCACTTGTATTTAGTAGAATTCTCCTACAACAGCAGTTACCAAGCTAGCGTTGGTATGACCCCATTTGAAGCTCTTTATGGACGTCGTTGCCGCACTCCACTTGCATGGGACGACATAGGAGAAAGAGTACTGCTGGGGCCAGAGATGGTGACTGACGCAGCAGAGAAGGTGAAGGTAATTAGAGACAAACTCAGGATTGCCCAAGACAGGCAGAAGCATTGGGCAGATAGCAGTCGTCGACCACTGGAGTTTGAAGAAGGAGATAGTATCTTTGTGAAGATTTCTCCTACCAGAGGAACTATCCGATTTGGCAGAGATGGGAAGCTGAGTTCCGGATATATCGGACCATTTGAAGTTTTAAGTCGAATTCGTGAAGTAGCGTATCGGTTAGCTCTACCAGCTAATCTTGAGGGCGTGCACAACGTCTTCCATGTTTCGCAGCTCAGACGCTACATCCCGGATCCGAGTCATATTCTGCACCATTCGGAGCTAGAGATTGGATCGAGCCTTACAGTACCAGAGAAGCCTGTGGCGATTTTGGACAGAGGCGAGAAGAGGACCAGGACTTCGGTGACTCCCATAGTCAGAGTTATGTGGAGGCACGATTCCTCAGGCGAGTCTACCTGGGAGCGGGAAGATGAGATGCGGGAGCAGTACCCATAATTGTTTGAGACCTGAGGTAATTCCTAACCCTATCCTTTAATTTCGAGGACGAAATTTCTTAAGGAGGTAAGGTTGTGAAACCCGTAACTTTTAGATAATTATTTTAATTAATATTCAATTAGCTAATTATCATTCTAAATCATTATTAGATGTTAATTTAGGAAAATTCATATTTTTAGAAAATTATCCTGGTGTTTGAATGTTGGTCCTGATCGTCCTGACCCGTCCCGAAACCACATATAAATATTATTTTAACTAATTAATGGATTTTTGGTCTAACCCGAGTCCGTACCCAGTTCCCGTTCTGAACCCATCTTGAACCCAAGTTCAGTTTTCCAAAGTTAATTCGGGAGTCCTTTATATATATTTATTTATTTTATTGGTTAAAAAAAAGAAAAGAAAAGAAAAGGAATCTTTTTCTTATTAAATCCTTTATAAACTATTTAAAACATTTTTCTCTTTCTTTCACTTTCCTTTCACAGCAAAGGAAAGTAAAGCTTTTCCTTTCCCTTCCATAAACCGTCGACTTTCCCTCCCCTTTCATTCATGGCCGCAGACTTAACCCTTCTCTCTTCCGAATCTACTGCGACTCTCCATTTTCGTAACCCCCATGTCAGATCCTATATAAACCCTCTCTTTCTTCCATACTTTATCCACCATTTTTCTCCAACCAAGCCCTAACCCGAGCCCTAGCCGACTGCCGGAGTCTCGAGCGCCCTCCGCCCTTGTGTATACCTGCCGCAGCCAACCAGGCCGACCCCGCTCGGCGATCTCCTTCACCGGCGGCCCCGTGCTCGAACCCTGTGGTCCTCGGTCCGGCGACCCTGCGGCTAATCCGGCGATCCGTGTCCCACTTTCCGGCCGTGCCCAGCCCGCTGTTCCCGTGCCCCTTCTCGGCTCCACCCGTGAGTCTCCGAGCCGATCCCGACCGGGACAACCCTCTGTGTGGTTTTTCTGGCGCTGTCCCTCCAGGCCAGAGCTTTTCGAGCTCCGCGATGCTCCTCCGAGTTTCTGATTCCTCTTCTGGATTTTTCTCTGGTGCTGTTCCGCGGAACCTCGCTGTGGTCTTTTCCAAGTTTGGGTGCCATACACGCAGTCGAACTCTGGCGAGGCGTGTTCCGAGTCCGAGGCAACCCTTCAGATTCCGTCAATTTGGGTAATCTCTGATAATCACAGTAGTTCGTCCCCTGTCTTGGTCTGTGATGAATTTGGTCCAAGAATTCCCTGGGAATTCGGTATGCGAGATTTTTGGATTATTCGAAATCTTTTCGGAAATATTCTGTGAGTTTGGAATAATTCTTTGGTTTGAGTATTCTGTTGGAATTTTCGAAATTCATTTCGGGTTCTCTGAGTTCAGTTCGGTTTTCTGAATTTCGGAAAACGTGCTGTGGATATTTTCGGGTTCGATATTATTTTAGAGTTCTGGTTATTATTATTATTTTGGTTGGAAATTGGTGTTCCCTGGTTTGGGACAGTTATCGAAGTTTGGTTTGGCATTTTTTCCAGTTTTGGGTTATCCCGAAAACAGAGGGAAGCTGTCCAAATTTTCAGAAAAATATTTTCCATAAAATCTATAATTCCCAGAACCGGTTTTTTTGCAAAAGATTTATTAAACTTGGTTTTGATTATCGGGCGACGACCATACCGGTCCATGGGCCCTGGCTAAGTGCAAACGAAACCGGTTTTATCGGACGTTGAGGCAGTAGCTATTTTTTTGAGGATTGGACCAATATCTGAGACTAATAAAATAAATTCAATTTAGTTTAAAATTGTTATTTTATTTTGTAAATTTAATTGTAGGAAAATTCTCTAGACTAACCAAACTTTTATTCTTATTTAAATTCATGTAACTGGTCTGTAAGGGCATAAGCCTATTTATTTATTCCGGTTGTGAGAAATTGTAATAGCTTAGGATTTTGTTTTGCTTTCTTTTATATTTTTCTGGTTATCATTTTGTCGTAAGAACGTAGTAAAAGATAATAATTATTTATTAAAGAAAATAAATGTTTTATCACTTAGCAGTTAAGTTATAATTTTTAAATATGAAATTCATGTATTTCTCATTAAAAAGGAAAATCTTAGTTTTTATATTTATATAGTTATAAAAATATCGAGTTTTTTCCAAATAAACCGATAAATACAATTTTCTCAAAATTAAACATAAACTGATAATTCTTAATTACAACGCACTAATAATCGTGTTTTGGTTACGTTAGCTAAATAAAGACTAAAATTGAATATGACATAACTAGAGATTGCAACTAGTGTAGTAACATTGGCGACTTTGGTTTTCTGAGACAAGTTTTCCCGAATGTAGGATTTCAAGGAAAAACTGATTTCCATCCCGACATATCGACCCATCCAGTCCAATAAATTTGAGGCAAGTACATTTTTGTGGTAGATTACAATTAGTTAATAATTGTTTTAATGCAAGTTTAAACCACGATACAACACGAAACTCTCTTTGAGAGCATTGACTGTAACTATTGGGGACTGGGGAGTAGTGTAGTGGATATGACCACATCCAATTAGTATAACTGAATGTTTTAGCTTACCCCTCAAATACACGGGGATAAGCCATACCATATCACTAGGATATTACTGTAACAAACCCAATTCGGTCATATTAATTACCTATTCATATCACACTGCTTTAACTGTTGGAAAATCATTTATTTCAAATTGTTTAAAAGTGCATAATTCTATTATTAATTTCAATTGTTAAAATATCATGAATTTGTACTTTGCTCCCTCCTGACTGGAGACTATATTTTAGGTCCTGTTGAGGATGCAGAGCTACTGATTAGTAGCTACTATGACCTTGAGCTATACCCTGCTGTGCTTCATGAGGATGGCGTACCTGATGATGATGTTGCTTCTTTTTAGATGCTATTTTCCAGTTTGATAATTTTGTTTAAAAATAATGTTATTTCAGTTGGTGGTTTTATGATTGTACTTTGTACTGGACAAGTTTTAAGTTTTAATTCATCGAATAATAAAGGTTGTGGCAAATTAGATTGAGTTGTTGATTACCTGCATATTGAAGATACAGCTTACTGCCGCCGTCTCAACAACGGTGCAGGCTGGGCATGATCCGATTCGACCCAAGTAATTGGGACCGGGTTGTGACAGAAAATATGTAGCAGTAGGATCGAAGTGAGGGAAAGTCGTCCCATCTCCGAACCCAGGTCCTGGGAAGTTGGGGTGAGGAAGAATAGTCACTGGATGTGATAGGTCATAGAAGAGACTCCAGTGGAGATCAGCAATGCCATTTCGCAACACCTGAGCCTGGGTGATGTTGCGAAACTCTGAGTCAAGATAGCTTTGATGACGTTGCGCAGAGAGGGCAACAAAGTCATCAAAATGTTGATAAAAACTAGGGTCAAACCCCGGAGCTGGGGCTGAAGCAGCAGCATCAGGAGGAGGAGCCTCATGGTCAGTATCTGGAGCAGGCTCAGCACCAGGAGGCAGAGGAGGAGTAGGGTATAGCCTATACCTACTAAGCTCTATTGCTGTGGAGGAATAAGAATATGTTTGAAGATCGATTTTAAACCTTCGAAAGATAGAGGCCAAATGCATGGGATAGACGAGGTTGCGTCATACATTTTTACAGTTCAGCATCCAAGCCATCATGGTCTTGGGAACAGAAAATGGAATGCCAAAGTGGTATGATACATTGCGGATAACTCCAAGAAAGTAATCTCATCAGAGGATCCATTCTTCGGAAGAAGAACAGAGAAAATGAACCTATGTAGTTCGTAGAAGTTTTGGTTAAGATGTTTAGTATAGACTCTTCTAGGAACAGGTCGGGGATGGAAAAGAAGTTCTTTGAAGGAATCGAGAGTGACACCTTCAGGGAATTGGATGTGATGAAAATCCAATAATGCTTCACCTACATCAGGAACATGGAAGTATTCACTAATGTCGGTGGCGCTGAATTCTAGTTCTTGCCCAGCAACAAAAGAATAGAAATTTTTGTTAGGTTTTACTTGCAAGTTGCAGTAGAACATACGGACATCGTTATCATAGATATTCTCGGCTACTTCGAAAAAGTCATGAAAGCCTAGACGGTCGAATGTGGGAGCATATTCAGAAAATATATTAAAATTCACACGTGCTCCAGCACATATTCTACGACCAGAAAAGGAATCAAACCAAAGGTCCAAAAATTCCTTGTCAGAAAAAAGATCGGAATCAAAATCATCAGATCCTATGGGTCTAGCTGGACTGAATACATTAGTGGGGATGCAGTCAGAAGAGAAAGATCCTGCATGTGAGGAATCAACCTTTTTTTTTGACTTTTGGGTGCCATAGATGAGAGAAAGAAGAAAATAGAGTACCATGACAAAAGGAGGAAGAAGATGGAGAGGAACATCCCACAAACTCCTGAAAAGCTTGAAATGAAGGAGGGGGAAGAGCTCTTGGGAGTAAAGGAGGCTAATTCTCGGTTTGGTGGTATGAAAAAGTAGAAGGAAGAAGGAGGATAAATAGGGCTAGGGCCGGCTGTTCGGTTCTGGAAGCTGAATAGCGTCGACCGAACTCGGTCCGAACTCGGTCCGAACTCGGGCAGAGTTTGGTCCGAGTTCGGCTGCTTGTATTTCTAATGCCATAAATACAGTATTGATTTTTAAAAAATTGAATTTATGACTGTTGACTTCTTCATTTAATAACTTCTATTACTTTGGGTTAGCTGTAGGGGCCGGATTCCAGCTAACGGTAATCCGAAGACTAGTGTACCGTGTCGCTTCAGGCTATTTACACCTGTATGATAGAAGGACCCTTTTGGCTTGTACCTAAAATAATTTTCGTTAAATAAATTATGAAGTTTCGAGTCATAAAAAGAACTTTAATTACCATACTACACTATGAATCTGAAAATTCAAGTATGCCGAGCTCTCGCCTCATTATGTTAAAACAGTCTTTAGCCAGTGGTTTTGTGAAAATATCTGCTAGTTGATGATCTGTGTCAATAAAATCTAGACAGATATCTCCATGTTGTTGGTGATCATGTAAAAAGTGATGACGAATCTCAATGTGTTTTGTACATGAGTGACATACAGGGTTCTTAGTTAGATTAATAGTGTTAGTGTTATCACAATAAATAGAAATCTTAGTGTAGTGCTGATTCTAGTATTCTAGGGTTTGCTTTATCCATAAAATTTGAGCACAGCAACGTCCTGCGGCGATATACTCATCCTCAGTAGTTGATAATGCTACATAATTTTACTTTTTGCTAAACCAAGAGACTAAGACCTTTCCTAGGAAATGACACGTACCGATGGTACTTTTACGGTCTATTTTGCATCCTGCAAAATCCGCATCCGAGTAACCTATCAGGTCAAAGGATTTGGTTTTAGGATACCACAAGCCGACTGTAGAAGTTTCCTTAAGGTATCGAAAGATATGTTTAACGGCATTTAGGTGTGATTCCTTAGGATTTGCCTGGTATCATGCACAGATGCAAACACTGAACATAATATCAGGGCGACTAGCAGCTAAATATAATAAGCTACCAATCATACCTCGATACTTACTCTGGTCAACAGGTTAGCCACTTTCATTAGTATCAAGCTTTGTGGATGTACCCATTAGAGTTCCGATAGGTTTTATATTATCAAGGTCGTACTTTTTCAGTATGTCCTTAGTATACTTGGCTTGATTGATGAATGTTCCCTTTGATTGTTCTTTGATCTGAAGTCCTAGGAAGAAGTTCAGCTCTCCCATTATATTCATCTCAAATTCACTCTGCATACACTTAGCAAACTCTTGACAAAGTTTTTCATTAGTAGAACCAAATATAATGTCATCAACGTATATTTGCACAAGAAAAATGTCATTATTTAAAGATTTGATAAACAAAGTTGTATCAACTCTTCCTTTTGAAAAACTATTATCAAGTAAGAAGGCACTTAGGCGTTCATACCAAGCACGAGGTGCTTGTTTGAGTCCATAGGTTGCTTTCTTAAGCTTGAAGACGTGATCAGGTTTTTGAAAATCTTCAAAGCCAGTGGGTTGTTTCACAAAAACTTCTTCTTTTAGAAATCCGTTCAAAAATGCACTTTTTACGTCTATTTGAAATAATTTAAAATTATTAAAACATACAAATACACAAAATATACGGAGAGCTTCTGGTCTAGCAACAGGAGCATATGTCTCGTCATAATCAATACCTTCTTCTTGATTTTAACCTTGTGCCACTAGACGTGCTTTGTTGCGTAGAACTTGTCCATCTTCACTAAGTTTATTTCGGAACACCCATTTGTTACTAATTATCGATTGACCAATAGGTTTAGGAACGAGTTCCCAAACTTGGTTTCTCTCAAATTGATTTAGTTCCTCTTGCATGGCATTAATCCAAAACTCATCAGAAAAGGCAACTTCTATATTCTTAGGTTCTATTTGAGAAATAAAAGCCACATTTGCTGCTATTTCAGAATCTCTAAGAGAGGAGCGTGTTCTTATCCCTTTTGATATATCACCTATAATGAGTATCTCTGGATGATCTGGTAAGAACTTCAATGATTCAAATTTATGAGCCAGATCTTCCACAGAAATCTTATCAGTTTTTGTTTGTACACCTTCATCACCACTGTTGCTAGATCTGTGACTATTGAGCTCATCAAAGGTATCGTTAATAGATTCTTCAACAATCATAGACCTTTTATTGAAAATTTTATATCCCTTACTCTTAGCAGTATATCCGAGAAATATCCCTTCGTCTGCTTTAGAGTCGAACTTACCCAAGTTGTCCTTGGTGTTCAGGATAAACAGTGACATCCAAAAACTTTAAAATAATAAATGTTTGGAATCCTTCCAAACCAAAATTCATATGGTATTTTCTTCGAGATAGGTCGAATTAACACCCTATTTAAAACATGACAGACTGTGCTAGCAGCTTCTACGCAAAAGTATTTAGGAAGATTATGCTGATTCAGCATGACTCTAGCCATTTCACTTAGAGTACGGTTCTTTCGCTCTACAACACCATTCTGTTGAGGAGTTCTAGGACAAGAAAATTAATGGTAGTACCCACTATCATCACAAAACTTTTTGAAATCAGTATTTACGAATTCACCACCATGATCACTTTGGATACGAGTAATCATAAAGCCTTTTTCGTTTTGTACCTTTTTGCAAAATATCTGAAATTCAAAAAAAATATCACTTTTATTAGATAAAAAATAATCTCAAGTAAAACGAGAGAAATCATCAACAATAACAAAAGCGCAGAGCTTACCGCCAAGACTAGCGACTCTAGTAGGACCAAATAAATCCATATGTATCAACTGCAAAGGTCTAGAAGTACTTACAGCGTTGATGGATTTAAATATAGACTTATGTGCTTTGTTATTTTCACAGTCAGCACATACCATATCTCTCTTGAATGGAATCTCGGGGAGTCCTTTTATCAACTTCTTAGTGCTCAGTCGTGAGATAGTGTCCATATTTGCATGCCCTAGTCTCATATGCCATAGCCAGCTTTCATCTAAATTAGCTACTAGGCATCTTCCTGTATTATTAGTACTCTAAAAAAATATATATTTTGTCTTCTCTAATCCTTTCATATACGGGATTACCAGATGACATATCATATATGGTATATTTGTCTTTTACAAAGTTGATACCATGACCATTATCAGCCAAATGACTTATGCTTAGTAGGTTATATTTCAATTCTGTAACTAGACAAATATCTTTTATTATAGGATAAGGAGATATACCAACAGTGCTATTGCCAATTATATCACCGCTTAGATTATTTTCGAAGGAGACGTATCCTTCTTTCTTCATCGATAGCGTGACGAACAAAGATGCATCACCAGTCATGTATCACGAACATCTGCTATCGAGGATCTACTTGCTTTTAGCATGAGAGGGTTGAGGGTCCATATTGATTAGTCTTAGGTCTCCAAAATAAAGTGTGATTGTCAACAAGTTTCCTTGCTAAACAATACTGTGATATGTGTCCATGAGTACCACAATATATGCAAGTGAGTTTAGAAACAGTGGTAGTTGAAACTGTGTTGACATACTTATTTGGTTTCTTTGAAAACCTATAAGTGAAAGCATGATGATAGTCGTGTTTCTTTCGTACTTTTTGATTTTTAGTCCTCTTAGGTGTATGCTTAGCATTAGGGCCAAACTTAGGTTGTGTCACAGGTATTACCTGTTTACCTAACTTGATTTCTAACTTTTAGAAACCGCAACAGGCTCTTCATATTTAGCAGTCATGTCTGAGAGTCTTTGTTCTGTGACTAAGTGCTTTTTTTTCTCTATGTCATATAACTCTTGTATTTTGACATAGTCTCTTTCTTTCTTATCAACCTTGAGGATAGCCTCATGATAGTCTACCTTGAGTTTGGCTATCTCTTCCGTGTTACCGGTAGCAGACGTTTCTTTAATGTCTTCAATAAGACTGGACAGTCTAGCTATCTCGATTGTGTATGCCTTAATCTCTTTTCGAGATTGCTTATAGTTGTTAAGCACAATTCTGTGTTCTTCAAGTAGTTTGCTAAAGGCATTTTCTAAATCATCGAAAGTAAAGTCATCATACAAAGGATTTGAGGATACCTTATCAAAAGACATAAGACAGACATTGGCATTTCCAAAGGGTCTGTATTCTTCCTCTGTGTTACTGGCATCACTTTCATGCCAGATGCTTGTGTTAGCATACTTTTGACTGGTTGTTGCTTTTCTGTTTGATCTTGATCTATCGTATGGACTGCTTTTCTTCGAAGTTGGACAGTCCTTCTTCATGTACCCTGATTTCTTGAATCCAAAGCATATTGTTTCATCTTTATTGCTTTCTTGGATATCTTTCTTTCTTCTGTTTGATTTCTCAAACTTTAGAAATTTTCTGAAGTTATTCACTAGTAGGGCTTATTCATCACCAATTGATGACTCTTCCTCAGAATCATTGCATGTAGATTTTTTGGCTTGAGTATTGAAGGCAATAGACTTTTCTTTTGGGGTTGCTTCTTCAAACTCTTGCAGATCAAGCTCATGGGTCATGAGCTTGCCCATCAATGTTTCCAGAGACATGGTGGTGAGATCGTTTCCTTCAATGATTGCTGTTGCCTTCGGGTTCCAATTCTTGGTTAGAGGCTGTAGCACTTTTCTGATCTTTTCATGATTACTGTAATCCTTACCAAGAGATTGCAATAGATTAGTAATATCAAGGAAATGTGTGAACATCTGTGTAATTGACTCACCAGATTTTATCTTAAAAGATTCATACTCTTGTGTTAGTCTACTGATTTTGGATTCCTTCACTTAGGAAGTACCTTCATGAGTTACCTCAAGAAGTTTCCAAATCTCGTGAGACATTTTACAGGTAGAAACTCTGTTGAATTATGTTTTGTCAATTGCACATAACAGTGTATTGATGGCATAAGCATCTAGACTAGCCTTTGCTTTTTTAGCCTCTGTATATTTGTCATGAGGCTTGTCTACAAGCTGTCCATCAACTATTGTAGGTGCCAATTTTTATAACCATCAACGACTATAGACCAAAGATCAAAGTCAAGAGACTTTAAGAAGAAAGTCATTCGTGTTTTCCAGTAGGTATAATTAGTATCATCAAATAGTGGGGGTCTATTTGTGGATTACCCTTCATCATTGAATATTGATTTCACGGCTATCATATATACTCTCTAAGGTTTGTTATATTAGAATATAACCTGCTCTGATACCAATTGTAGGACCGTTGAGCACCTCTAGAGGCGGGGGGGTGAATAGAGTGAGTGCAAGTGCAGCGGAAAATAATCACTAATTTAAAAATTAAACAGATAACTATGGAAGTAAGTAAGAGACAGTAAATAAATATAGCAAGAGATAGAGAGATCAAACTCAGTGACACATCGATGTATACTAGTATCCCTCTGAGAGGACTAATCCAGTCTCGAGTCCTCTTGGTCGATGTTAATCCACTAAGGCACGAGCTAATTGAGAGCTTGCAGTCTCTTATAACATCGTGCTTGGTGACAAGTGCACGACCAACTTCACAACACCGTGCTTGGTGACAAGCGCACGACCGGCTCCACAACAGAGGTAATTTTTGTACTCTGAACAACATCTTTACAACTCTTGAGAATAAAAAGACTCTAGATCGAAATAGATATTACTGGCTTTTGGCTAAGAGGAGTGTAGGTATGATATGAAAACTTTTGATTGAGTGAAAACACTTATTGAATAGAGAAGAGAAGATGAAGAATGAATGAGTGATTTGAAATAAAAAATTCTCTTCTATTTATAGGTATTTTCTGGGACCGAACTCGGGCAGAGTTATGGCAGAGTTCTGATGCAAAAATTTTGCATATGAACGTTGCATGCTGATTTGGAGGCAACAAATATTTGAACTTAAACAGACCAAACTCGAGCAGAGTTCGGACCGAACTCGGGCCGAACTCGGTTTGAGTTCTGTCTAGGAAAATATTGAACATTTGTCAAATTCTGTTGCAAAAATGGATTTGAACTTTTTGGTGGATGGAATATGAATAGGTAGGATTTATAGAAAAGTGGACTAAGATTAACCTAAGCCAGTATTATCTAGTCGATCTTACAATTTATATCCTAGACTCAATAAAGATAAAATACATAATAAATTATAAAATGACTCGGACTGGATTCCAATGAAAGTAAGCTTCAGACTGATGATTTGCGTGCTTGATGATGCAGTAGTACGCTTGTTGATATTGATTTTACGAGTCCTAAATTGATTAGCAGCAGTTCGTATATTTTGTGTATTGACTTAAGTTCATGTCGATTATTATAATCGGGTATGACCATGGAATGGACCAACAGATGAATCATCTCTTAAACCAATATTTATCAGGAAAAGCCTGTCTGGTGAAGAACGACAATCTCTTATACAGCTTATAAGAGAATATATCGATGTCTTTGTATGGAGCTATGAAGACATGCCAGGCTTAGACCATAAAGTTGCTATGCACCGCCTAAATATCTCATCTAAAGCTAAGCCTGTGAAGCAGCAGCAACGACGGTTCCGACTAGATATCATGGAGGCCATCGAGAGTAAAGTCAAGAAGCTTATTTCAAGTGGGTTCATTCGCGAAGAACAACACCTTGACTGGGTCGCTACATTGTTTTGGCATAAAAAAGAACGAAAAAGTTCGAGTCTGTATCGATTACCGTGACTTGAACTCTGCATGCCCAAAAGATGAGTTCCCTCTACCGATCACCGATGTAATGATCGACAATACTTACGGCTTTGAGCGGATGTCCATCATGGATGGGTTCTCAGGCTACAACCAGATCAAGATGTTCTCTGATAATAAGAAATACACATCTTTTCGAATATCGTTGGGGGTATACTGCTATACGGTGATGCCCTTTAGATTGAAAAATGCAGGAGCAACATACCAACAAGCTATGAACATAATTTTTTGTAATCATTTGCGTAAAATAGTAGAATGCTATGTAGATGATATTGCTGTTAAAAGTCGTCTCAAGGGAAACCACCTTCAAAATTTGAGAACGGTGTTCGAACTAATACGTACACACCAACTTAAGATGAATCCAACCAAGTCTTTTCTGGGAGTCTCCAGCGGCAAGTTCCTTGGTTTTGTTATCACTTCAAAGGGTATACATCTTAACCCGGAGAAAGTGAAAGCTATCCTCGATATATGTCCTCCAAGAAATCTCAAAGAGCTACGTGGACTTCAAGAAAGGTTACCCTATATCAGACGATTCATTTCAAATCTTTCTGGAAGGTGTCAACCGTTTACTCAGCTCATGAAGAAAGGAGTATCTTTCGTCTTGGCTGAACAATGTCAATGCACATTTGACGACATCAAGAGGTATCTCACAACCCCCCAGTATCGGTGGCTCCGATAGTTGAAAAGCCTTTCTTGTTATACATTCGTGCTATAGATCATTCTCTTGGGGCCCTATTAGCTCAGAAGAATAAAGGCGGCCATGAACAGGCAATCTATTACCTCAGCCATATGATGGTTGGTGTCGAGCACAGATACACATCTGTAGAAAAGGAATATCTCGTACTGGTATTTGCTATCCATAAGACACATCACTATGTGTTTGGACAGACTATCCACATCATATCTAGAGTCAATCCTCTCAGAATACTCATAACTAAACCGGGTTCTCTTAATTCCCGTTTAGCTACATGGGCAATGCTGTTGACTCCATACGATATGTTGTTCGTCTCTCAAAAGGCAGTAAAAGTGTGAGCCCCATCTAATTTTTATATTATTTATTCATTATTAATTATTATTTGTTAAATTCCTATTTTGTTACATAGGCACTTTGACCACCCTAAGACACATTTATTAATGTGTATAACAGCTATAGAGAAGGAAGTTTTAATTGCAAATATCTTAATTGCAGGGACCTTTTTGTAAGTTGGAAATTTAAACTTACAAGTGCTCGGGAAAGGCTGTACTCCTAATTTAAAATAGATTATGAATACTCCCTAGTCTCCAAGGATAAAGCTTGATCAAATTCAAATAATTTGAAATCTATTCCTTGATCACCTCCATACCAACTATATATATATGTATAGGAATTCGGCTAGGTGCCTCTACAAACCCTAGCCACCCACATCATCCCCTACCAAGAGAAAAATAGAGTTGACGCAACAGGGAGGTCGAGTTTTGCACAATCACCAGGTGAGTTCATCATTCCTTTGGTTATATCAACTGCTATGCTATTTTAATACATTAGAAAGGGAAGGGATGTTAGCTACTTGATGAAATTCCTAGGTAGAGTCTTGTGGGGCTCTGAACATTAATGCTAGTCAGAGTTCTGGAGTATTGTACTACATACATTTGGGGTGATGATCGATATTAACCTCAACACCTTGGGGGTTCTTCCTGTGTCCTACAAAGACATAGGGTCATGGTCACATGAATGGGAACACAGGAGTCCATCTATACTTCATTAGAATAGCAACTAAGATCCAAGGCCATAAGAACCTAGGACCTGTCCAAACTGATAAGAGGGAGACAGTGGGACATGGACTGCAGGTTTATACAACCTACCTAGATGGACAGGTAGGGGAAAGAGGTTATTACTGCCTCTAAGAGTAACCCAAGATCTCCTGGTTACACAGGGAATCCTGGACCATAGGTTTTTCCCTTGTATCCTCACTGATGTTCAACATAGATTATGTGATGTTGATATCCAGAATTATGAATTGACACTTGGGGTAGCAGAGGAAAAGGCTAACACCCTATGGTAAAGGGTCTAGGAGCAATGGGATGAATCTGGAGCCTGTTAATAGGCTACCACATAATTTCTAAAGATCCTAGGCCTGCACCAATATACCAGTCTCCTGTACACCCTCAACTGTGAACCAAGATACTGAGTATCCTAACATCAATGGATAAACAGGTGAGGAGGGGAGTTCAGATGCCATATATGAATTAGTACAGGTTAATAACAACAACATAGGGACCTGGTGGTAGAGTTTGCAAATCCTGAGAATTTGGGATGTGAGACTGTACTGATACAAATAGACTATAGCCACACAAATGGCCTCTGATTTAGATGAACCAAGGACTTAGGTGTTAACCCCTGCACACAGGAAATCTGATATCCAGTGTGTGTACCCAGGTTCAGGAAGACCACCAGGTGGAGTATCCTGTATACCTAGGAGATAAGGAGTAACAGGAAGTAGGTACCAGGTTGCCTAGAGGCAGGGATGGACTTTGTGAAGTGTTGCATAGAGACTTCCTGTCCAAGTGTGACAGGTTGTTTGACTAAGACACAGATTAGTACTTGTATAAAGAAAACCTTAGTTGAAGGGTTCCCTTACAACCAGTCAATAGAAGACCAGATCAACCTATAACTGGGATATCACAGGGGATTGCTGAACTTCTAAGCAGGCAAGAACCTAAACTTTGGATATGTGGGCAGTCACGAGCTAACCTATAAACCACAGGGGTACAAGGGTATTGGCAATACCCTGATAAACAGGGGAGACAAATGCATACAGATGCACAACAGCTTTATGCTCATCAGGGTGTTTACAGGATTTCAGTGTTCCTGAGATACAAGGGTTCAAACACTAGATGTTTGGTTTCTTCACATGGGGGCTGAACATAAGTCCAAGTGACTTTATGGGTACCAGTCCAGGAGGGTTAAAATCTTTAAACATATAGACTACCAAGATAGGCATTAGCCTTGGGGTAATGAGGCAGGCTCTGTAGATAGTAAGTTTTGTGATCACTTTGAGTTAGGAAACCATTTATGAAACAAGTTATGCTTGTGTATAAGAGATGACTCAACTGTCATTTACCCATAATCAAGTATTAGGAAGAATTGATGCTAGTTCCTTCCTAGGGTATAATTTCAACTGATGACAAAAGTAAATAGGGTAGATAATGAATCAATGAAGTAAATTATAGTTAGAACACAAAACCTTCATATTGAATTGTATCATGACTCTGTGGTTCTTTAAATAGGATATTTGGATCTCGACTTGGACACTGACCAATGCCAGCAGCCCGGGACGCCAGGCGAGTACAGTTTATTATTTGTTTTCATTATTGATCTTTACTATACATCAGTGATTAGTCGATAGATGTGTGATTTTAGTTTTATGATTTTGTTCATTGTCGTGTCGAGAGAAGTGGAGTACCAACGATGTGTGATCTGACCTTAGACTGTGTAGATCGTATAGACCATGATCTTTATTTCATTTATATCTTGTAGACCATGTAGATCGTGATTATTACTGTATTTAAACTGTGTAGATCGTGATTACTATTTTTGTAGACAGTATTTCTTTAGTGCAATATTTCTTGTAGACCGTGTAACTGTAGACCGTGTAACTTTAGACCGTGTAGACCGTGTCGCATAATTGTCCCGAGACCGATCACATATTAAAGGTACTTCAGTCGGTCAGTTGGTGAATATTTGGTGTATTTCTTTTCTACTCTTATTTATTCAGTTTATTTATCTTCCATCATTTTACTTTATGAATCATATGTCTAAAGGCTAACCCCTGTTGTATAGTCATTTTCATATATTTGGAACTGTACTCAGTGAATTGTACTCGTTCCATCCTGACTGGGTAACCAAATAAATTTTAGGTGATGGCGATGAGATCGTATGTCCAGAGGAGTATGGCCCGTATTTGGGATATGCCCTAGAGACGGACCTTGTTTATCAGGAGGATTATGCAGCATCTGATCCCGCTGTTCTATCTTAGACATTTTAGTTAGTGCTGAGACATTGTATTGGATTTTATGAGTTGATTTGAGACATGTAGTAGAGATTACTTTGATTTTAGATTTCATTCATTGTGAGATCATATTTATTTTACTCTTAGTTGCTGAGTTGGACTTTGGGATTACTGCCTTGCCCTTGTGAGATATTTTTGCGTGGTTGTTCATCATATTGTTACAACGTTCTACCGCCGACTCTGCGGCGTAGGCTGGGCGTGTATACGATTCATGCCCAAATATTGGGTGCGGGTCGTGACAAAAAGGCCAAGCATTAGCTAATTTTCTAGCAGCTCATCCGGTGCTAGAATCTTCCAAACTCTATGATGAAATCCCAGATGAAGTGGTTGAGTCTAACACCACAACTGAGAAAATTTCCATTTGGCGAATGTTCTTTGACGGTGCATCATGAACATGACCTAAAGAAAATATCGTGGCCGGAGTAGGCATCGTACTTGTGTCATCCGACCATCTGGTTATACACCGTGCATATTCTTTCGTAGAACCTTGTACCGACAACATGGATGAATATAACGCCCTACTGATCGGCCTTCAATTGGCAAAACAACTAGGAGTTGACTATCTAGAAGCTTACGGAGATTCTAAGCTAATAGTTAGTCAGGTCCGAGGGGATTATGAATTTCGTTACGAAGATCTCATCCCATATCACAAATCGACAATCGAGTTGGCTTCTACCTTCGCTGGATTCTTCATCGAGCACGTGCCTCGATTACAGAATATAAAAGCATATACTTTAGTCGGTCTGGCTGATTCCTTGACCGTTTCTGTCAAAACTTAGCATTCGATTACAGTGTCTGGTCGAGAGTTATTCTGTACGAAAGATGCCTTGCATATTCATCACGGTTACACAATAGAAACGAACGTCGACGTCAAAGACTGGAGATTTCTTTTCATAGACTACGCCGTCTACGGAATCCTCCCTGAGGACCCAAAGGAAGCAGTGTCTATCCAACGATGATCCCTCAGATTTTACTATGATACAGCTACCAAAATGCTGTACCGACGTTCTTACGATGGGCAACTGTTATGATGTTTATCAGACACAGAAGCCAAACATGCACTACATGAGGCTCACGACAAAATTTGTGGTGCACACCAACCAGGCCCCAAATTACAAGATCGCCTCCGAGGAATGGGTTATTATTGGCCCACGATGATAGTATATGCTGTTGAATATGCAAAAAAGTGTAGGGCTTGTCAGTTCCACGTCGATTTCATTCATCAACCTTCAGAGTTTCTACACCCGACGACGACATCTTGGCCTTTTAAAGCTTGGGGTATGGACGTCATCGGCCTAATCATCCTGCCATCCTCTAGAGGACATTGGTTTATCCTAGCTATAACTGATTACTTCTCCAAATAGACGGAAGCAATACCGCTCTTCGAAGTAAAGACATCAAATGTGATCAGTTTTGTCAAACATTACGTCATCTACTGCTTCGGCCTACCTCGTAGGACCATCCATGATAATGGTCCATAATTTACGAGCCATGTATTCTATCAGTCCTGCAATAAGAATCAAATTCAGAATATAGCCTCTGCCGCCTACAATCCAGCAGCTAATGGATTAGAAGAAGCCTTCAATAAGACCATTATCAAACTTCTCAAGAAGTTCGTGTCTTCAAACAAGCACGATTGGAATGAGAAGCTCGACGAATGTCTCTGGGCCTATCGTACAACGGTCCGGACTCCAACAAGCAGTATGCCATTCTCTTTGGTTTATGGGAGTGAAGCAGTTCTTCCCCTAGAAACTCAGATTCTCTCTCTTTGAGTAGCCTTAACCAGTGAGTTGACTGCCGAAGAAAGTTACCATCTGCGACTACAAGAGCTGGAAGCGCTAGACAAAAAATGCTTATTAGCTCAACAGTGTATTGAGCTATACCAAGCATGCCTTTCTAGAGCCTTTAATAAAAAGGTGAAGGAAAGAATCTTTCAAGTTGGTGTTCTGGTCTTAGCAGTGAGAAGACCAATGGTCATGACGCACAAGACAAAAGAAAAATTTCAACCTAAATGGGAAGGTCCTTTCGTTATAGAATCAGTATATTCTAACGGTGCGTATCGATTAATTAAACCTGATGGTGTCTTGCTCATGATGCCGATCAACGGTAAGTTCCTGAAGAAATATTATATGTAACCTTCATGTATAGCGTTCACATATACCCTTAATCATGTAAATGTACAGTACAATGTTTACGTGATTCGAAAAATTATCTAACTATTATCCGTATTTCAAGATTCTTGGATACGCCATGGATAATAGGTCCTCTAAAAAAGATTCCCCAGTAGAATTATCTTTATTTTGGACTCTGCCCAAACTTGGTCTTACAAAAATAGTCACGTCCATATTACCTCTGAACTGTTTTTTGATAATTATTTTCCCAGTGGGATAATTAAGAAATGTTTTGCCACGTCCATATAATATCTGAGCAAAATATTCGTCAAAGATAATCACGTCCATATTACCTCTGAATTATCCACTCTTACCTAATGTTATATATCCGTCCACGTCCATATTACCTCTGGTCAGATATAGAACACCCTATGCTATTACGTCATCATTACCTCTGCTAGCAGTTTATTTTAACTTATTACCTATGTTCAAGAATCTTGAACATAATACAGATAATAAGTCCACATCAAATTTTCCAGCGTAATACCTATCGAAAATATCCCTTCGTCAAAGATAATCACGTCCATATTACCTCTGAATTATTTACTGACTCCTATTTAAATTTTATATACCCGTCCACATCCATATTACCTCTGGTAGAGATATAAAACATTCTCTGCTATTACGTCCACATTACCTCTATTAGCAGCTTCTTTCAACTTATTATCTATATTCAAGAACCTTGAATATAAAACGGATAATGAGTCCACATCCAATTCTCCAGCAGAATACCTACCAAAAATATCCTTTCTACGTCCACATTACCTCTAGTTCTGATATTTCACAAACTTCATTCATGAATTTTGAAAGCCAAAAGATTCTTTATTTAAAACATCTATCAAAAAACAGAGAATAAAAAGAAAAAAAGTGTCTTTAGGGCTTAATTGAGCCTATTACAGAAGAAGATCAAAGGGATGCACAACTGATTGATGCTAACCCTTAGAGCTGCAATCTCGATCTCAGACTTGGCAGTAGCACGACGTTGCACTTCTTTCTGTCGGGCAGCTTTATCCTGGAAGGAGATAAGTTTCACGTGCTCTCCCTCTGACTTCACCAGCTGTTCTTTTAATTGGTCTAAAGTTGTGGCAGTCTCGGCAGCCTGAACCGAATAGTCCTCATATTCAGATGCAACTGCCCTCAAGTTGGCCTCCAGTTGGGCAATCTCCTGGTGGATTTGCGTGATGTAATTGTACTTCTCAGTAATATGGGCAGCCAACTTGTTCTTCGAATCAACATGAGCCTCGTTCGCGACATTGAACTGCTCATACCGATCCGCTAATTCACTAATCTCTTGAGCTAGGGCATCCTTCCTTACCTGAAAAGTAGCCTCCTCCTCTTTGATAGCCGTCGAAACAGTGACGTCGGACTTTGTTGTTTGGCTTCCCTGAATCTGGCCACCTAGTCTTCCAGATCAATCAGAACCTTCCTCAGACCATTAGCCCGCTCCTCGTAGCCGACGATGCTCTTAAGGACCGCCACTTAACATTCAGTAACGGCCTTTACAGGGCCAAAAGCAGCATTTCGGTTCAGAACTCTAGGAAGCTTTACTTTCAGGATAGAATAGAAAGCTTTGACGACTTCCTGGGCTATTTCGTCGTCTTCGGAGGAGGTCGTTGGGGAGGAAGCTTGATGAGGATGTTTCGCTCTAGGAAAAGATTCTTGACAAGAAGCTGAACCTGACAAGAAAATAACATATATATAAGCAACGGAAAGAAGAACCTGAAATAGTACGAAAAGTTGTAATTTCGTACCTTTGGCATGCTCAGCGCCAACTTGAATTAGGTCATCAGCCTTGGTTACCAGGGAGCCAAGGGGAGGCCCAGGTTGTTCAAGGAGAATAATATCAATGCCCCGAGCAGCATCAGGATGTATATATTCTACGGCCCTAGATGGACCGAAAGCAGATTCAGCAACGACCACCTCAGGAGGCTCTTCAACCTCTCCTTCTACAGCCGATTTCTGCTTACTGACAGAGTCCTCCGCACAGTAACCCCAGGGAAGCCAGTCTTTTCCTTCCCTAATGTCCTTGGGCTATATCTATATGCATGGTTCCTTCTCTTTGTCTACAAGGGAATACACAATGGCAGTCAACCTCACGAGGAGCACGCAAAATCGAAGTCAAAAAATCTCATCCGAAGAGAGGTGCAAAGATAATATACCCGCGGGAGGGTGAGATGATTGGACTTGATTCTCGTCCAACTCTTTCATTACAGCTGCGATTTCAGACATAGCCCCCAAAGAGATTTCGTAGGAGGGACTGGCTTTCTGGTCGCCTCCAGAATCCGGGCATTTACCCTGATCATCCTTTCATTCAGCCTCCTTGACTGGTAAAGGCTAAACGTCGTCTGCCGGTCGAGGACGAGGAGAGGACACTGTTGTCACGTCTACTTTCTCAGACGAGGAGGCACCTGCCTCAACCGCAACTTCGGGGTCCTGTGCAAAGAACAAACACAATGGTGAGAAAGCTTCTAACATTTTAACCAAAATGGGTATGGACTCTAGGAAGGGATCTACCTCCCGAATGGTAACGGCCCATGATACCGTTCCACCTCTCCCGGTCTGTCAAAAAGATCTTCTTAAAGGAGGTGAGCCAGCACCTGCTTCCTTGGCTCGCCTTGGGGCGACGGTCTTCTTCCTCCTCTTAAAAGTTGGCTCCTGGGTCGGTTCCGTTGAAGCTTTCCACTTCTGAGGAGGATCGAGGAGAGCAGAATCATCCTCGATACTCTCCCTTAGAGGTACTGTCAGCTCCCTAAGGGCAACTCTCTGTCGTTGCGCTACGGACGACTTAACAGCTCGAGCGGTGCTCTCTTTTTTGCTGACCTTCGGCATCTTTCGGGCTCGCTTCGCAGGAGTGGGGTCAAACCTGGTCCCTAATATCAAACTTTGCTCACGATTGATCTGGGTATAAAATTTGGCAACAACATAAAGTAGGTGGGTCTCGGGCTTATCTTCGTGCATGGTGAAAATTACTCCCGTACATACGGCATTATAGTAAACCCATGCACGTGCCCCGTCGATTAAGCTCCCTATCGACTCCAGATGTGGGCTGGGATTACCCAAAAGAAGCTGACTGCATCCAAATTGTCGTACGAAACGACTTGGTAAATAAGGCTCCAGATAGGTGTGATTCCTAATCCTGAGCACTAGATCTGAAGGCCTAATAGACTGAAGCCAATGGAATGCCCCAGCAGTCAGGCTAGTCATATGGGCTCCCTCATCCACTAAAGTATCCTCCGCATTGCCATTGCCGGACGGAGGGGATACCCTGAAGAACTCATAATTCTGAAGAAAGCCTAAGGCCCTTCTGCAAGCGGGTACAATAGTAACGGCCCAGTCTGTGACACAGAACCTGCAAAGAATAGCATCTCCTGCCAAAGAGTCTACCATCGGCCCAACACTCATCAACTTGGGACAGTGTAGTAGCATCCATCCCATTAAGAAATGATAGAGGAGTTCTGTCCGGAAGAAGTCTGCTCTACCGTCAGGGGTCACCGCGTTCCTAATAAAATCCCGCAGGCCCCGTTGAATGGCACAGACCATTGCAGGTAGCAGGGCGAGCCAGTATCCAAACGCAAGCTTTATAGCCGGAAGTATCATGATCTGGCTCATCCTTTCAATAGACCCTGAACCACCAGGGACTACACAATCGCGGATCCATATCATTAGAAAAGCCACCAGCACGGCTTTATCCAACAGCTTAAACTCAGCTTGCCGAAAGTAATGGCGATCGAGAACTTCTCCTCAGGATCATCTCTGTCCTCAGCATCTGCTGTGTCATAATCTATCATCAAGTCCTCTATCTAGGACTTTGTCAGGGGCTTACAAATCGTAAAGGACGTCGGATCCTCTCCTTCTCCTTGAACGAAGATATAGCTCATCCAGGCTCTCGTATGAGGATTAGCCCCCTCAGTCCTTCCTTTCTTATTGATCCTTAATATATGAGAAAGTGGCAAAATAACTCCTTGTATATGTCCATCATCTCGGAGTTTTCCTTCTCTAGGTCTCGGAGTTCCTCGTCCCAAGGCGCATATTCTTCATACGGCTCTGTGCCCTAAGGAAGTTCGATACTTCCTGTATCTCATAGAGAGCCAGACCCATCTCCCCGTCCGGAGTGAAGAAAGTATCGGTGTAATGGTTGTACAACTCCTCCAGAGAAACGAACATGGGCCAATTCATCTTTAGGCCACATTGAGTAGCTCTGACGGCATGAAAAAGGCCGGCAGCCTTTAGGGTGGCTTCATAAGTTGAAAGCACCCATTCAGTAAGGTTACCCCAAAATAAAATAGGGTACCTCCAACCTTCCATCCGCATCATCCCTGCGGGATATGACACACTCTTCGACATTATCAGATTACAAAGTTTGTCGGCAGCATAAGGATGAAGGTCAGTCGGGATGTCATTTATTATGGCACCGGGATACAGCCCCCTCGTGGAGTAGGATGTAGAGCCCTTGACACACTTAAAAGTGTCCATCTTCCGATCACCAGAGCTGAACTATATTTTTTTGGAGACAACGCCAGAAAGTTTAGGGGTTAGGTCCCATTTCATTTGTCACCGTACGGCTAGATCAGTGAAGGCCGATAGAGGATACTGGCGATCCATCGACGGCAACCATATCCTTTGGTTGTTTAGCTTGACCACCAGAGGGTTTTCCAGGCATATCATCTCGTCGTCTTCAAACCCCAAGCTGTCACCAAACAAAAAGTATGAATTCTTAAAGCTCTGCGCCCCTCCAAGCAAGAGCTTCTCATCGTTTATCATCTGCTTCAGGAAAGTCTTATCCTGTTCGAGTATAGAGATTGTTCGTACCGAAGGGTGGTTATGACTGATCTTGGCCTGAACAGTTCTGATCATGTTAGTTATGAGGCTTGTGCCGAGAACTTGGCGATCGGAGCCGAAAGGGATTCCACCAAGCTACGGGACGACCATGTCAACTGCAAAGACAGAAGAAAAAAATCAAACTTAGAATCTGCAGAGAAAGAAACTAAGTACTGGAGAAATCTTATACGCCCAAAGAATTATGTGCCCAAACTGCCTATGGGCACATAAAGTCCTCAAACACATGTACTACAAGTTGGTGCACGACATGCAACAATCATGTAGGCGTATAACAGTTTAAGCGCATAACAGCGCTCAGGTATGTAAGTATTCTGCGTAGGTGCATAACACACAACAGCGTACGGGCACATAACATACGATAGTGTGTGGATGCATGCTTCTGTGGGTGCATAAGAATGCTCACAATAGAGTGATGCTTTGGGCGCATATCAATAGTTATGCGTCTAAGTAGAGAAGAGTCTGAGCATTGCAAATTAACGCTCGAGACTATATTTTTGAAGCATAGCCTCACCCAGAATCGGGTCTTGGACTAGCGGGGATGCTATTAAAGAAGGAGAATCGCTCGGTGCAACCTCCTTGCCCTTCACAGATCTCTTGGCAGCCTTGGGAGACATGATTTGTGCAGAGAGGAGATGATGGGTCTCTTGAAAGTTTTTGAGGGAAAGAGAAGAATGAATTTTCTCTCTCCTCAAGGCCTATTTATAGACATGGAGGCAAGGCTATGCACCCACATAGACTATGCGCCCACATAGACTATGCGTCAACTATAGCCTATGCGCCCACGCAAAGACTTGGTCTTTTGCACATTATGCGGCTACTGCTTGCCGATGTGGACAACGCACGAAGGATGGACCTCTTCAAATTTCGAGTCAGTTCAGATTTTCGAGGAAGATCTCAACAACCATCTTTTTGATAGCCTGGAAAAATTCTATGCGTCCAAAAATAGAGTTTGCCATGCGCTCAGACAGTCTCCCATGCTTCTTTCAAAGTATTTTGAACTCGTTCGAGTATCAAAAACTTTGAAGGGGGTCTTGTAGAAGCATAAAAATTTTAGCATCTCAAGTCAGGATGTATCCATGTGCCCAAGTCAAGAAGCATCTATGCGCCCAAGCCAGGAATGAGCTATGCGCCCAAGTCATAGATTACTATGCGTAAATCTAGAGAGTGGCAGACACTCACAGAGCAAAGCCTATGCGCCTACAACAAAGCCTATACGCCCACATGGCTCCTCTAGAGGGGGCACATAGCCCTATCCAACCTATGTGCCCAAGTCAGGACAGCTCCACGACTCGGTCAATATCTATGACCAGTCGTGTACCGAAGCATGCGGCTACTTCAGTCTCTACGAGCAGTCGTGCACCGAAGCATGCGGCCATGTCAACCCCACGATCAACCCACGATCATGCAGCCTTCATACGCCTACACCTTATGAGCTCAAAGGAAGTCTATACGCCCACATGGAAAATTAGTATATTTTCCCCTGTGGGCGCATAATAGCCGTGTCAGTACAAAATAACTATAAATAAGAGTCTCATACCTCTTCAAAAAGACAGAACGGAGAGCATTTCAAGAGCCAAATTGTTGCCCTTCTTGCCAGTGAGTCGAGACTTAGGAATTTTCTTAGGTTTTTTCCCACTTTTGTAAATCGGAGTGTCAACGGAGTAAAGGAGCAACTGCCGCTCGATCTCAATCGTCCCATTCTCCAGAATTCTTTTTTGTACTCGGGGATCCTTAGTGCTAGATCTCTCAGGCGTACTCGATTTATGGTGCCTTGTGCCAATAAGAAAAGATAGCGCTTCTTCTTCTTTTTTGTGTATCCGTAAAATAGCAACTCTGCTGGGGACTACCTTTTCCTCTGACGAGAAGGTGGTGATGCAATCCGATATCGATAAAGTGGGGAGCAATCAGAAGATGTTGATTATGAAGTTCGATCAGCAGACGTTCGAAGAGATGCTCTCGAGGGACGGCTATACTCCCTCGAAATTAGTAAAGCAAAACAAGTCTCGCAAGACTTGGCTTCCGAAGGCTCGTGCTGCATATCCTTCCAGCATAGTAGAATATATGCAACCGAAGGAGAAATCCATCATGGGGGCGCATAATCCTTCCACAGGAGCTTCCAACGCGAAAAAAGCGCATACCTTTCCGGGCTCTACTAGCCCAATAATTTTTTCTTGTGCAATCAACAACAGAGTGTTCAACACTCGAGACTTGGCAAAGAAAAACACTATGATGCCAAGAATCGAAGTGTTTGACGCTCTGGATAAACTCAGCGAGGCTCGCAAATGAAGAAGGCAAAACTAGAAGAAAACAACACAGTTTTCCAAAGCATACGCCCAGAGCTATGCGCCGAAGACAGTATATGGGCGCATAACTCCAGCCAGAGGACTTCTGTCTTTGACAGGTTATGCGCCTAGGGCCATGCGCTTAGAGCTATGCTCCCAGGCTCTGATGACCCAGAGCTATGCACCCAAGGCCATGTGCCCAGAGCTATGCGCCCAGGCTCTGATTAATAAAATACAAAATTTTATCCCGAGGAATTACATCATCTAAAGACTGTGCCTCAGTATTGGTACAGATGTCATCTTGTACTTTCTTGTGGGCAAGAATTGCTGCAGAAGGAGGTGGAGGAGATTTTTGCTTCATTTTGATCACCGTGGGAGGCGCAGCCAGAGTATCCTGCGGCTTTGAAGCACGTATCGGGGCCTTTCGAAAGAGCTTTATTTGTAGAGGCTCCTGGCTTGATATCGTCAGAGGTGGCCATGCTGGAGCCCTATCCCAGAGTTTGATGACCAGGGGGACTGGAGTCTGAGGTGGCTTCCTTTTCAGTCGAATCCTTATGGGTCCTTCCGTGACAGCTGCAGCTTCTGCTTCATCATCGGCATCGTTGGACTCGTCGTCCTTGGGGAGTCATTTGTACAGATCGGCATCCGTACAGTATGCTTCGAGACCTCAAAATAGGTCGATGCCAGCAAACTCCATTTTGACGGTCGCGTCACTGGCCACGTACTTCATACACTAGTGATAGGTAGAGGGGACGATCATGTACTCATGGATCTATGGCCATCCAAGCAACATATTGTAGTTTTTGTCTATATCGATGACATAGCAGGTAACCTCAGTATGAAAATCACCTATTTGGCACTTCAATCGGATGTTGCCCAGAGGCTCACTTCTTCCCGCGTTGAAGCCGCTGATGGTAGACGGTACATTGGAATCCCTAGAGTTTGGAGTAGACTTCGAGGGATGATGTTGAACGATGAGCCCGGGTCAATATGAATACGATCGACTTTGATGGCACCCACGTATCCTGTGTAGTACAGGGGTCGGTTGTACCGATTGTTTTTTAGCAACATATCTTGCTGCATGAAGTTGATGTTAGAAATCACCTCGAACACGCTATGGCAATGTGAACATGCCGCAGGTTCTTCCTTGGGCTGCTTCACCTATGCGAGGTAAGCCTCTGCATTCTGCAGCGCCTCGCTGAGGGCGTCCTGAGTTGCTTTGGAGAGCCGGAGAAGCTCGAAGAGTGATAACCGAGTTGGCATGTTGGCCAGATGTGCTAGTATATCAAAGTTGTAGGGCTTGATCGGGCCTACTGCTGAGTCCTTTCATAGAGGCTTATCGAAGCGGACCTCCTTTTATTTCTGCTTATCTGCGACAGGAGGTTGAGAAGGTCCAGCTTGTGCTGTATTGGGAGTAGAATGGGTTGCCGGTGAGGGCGTCTCTTCTTCAGGAGCCTAGTTTTCCTCTCGCTGGAGAGCCGAATGAGTGGTCACCCTGGTGTCTTCTGCCGAGGAGGAGACCATGCGACATGTCATGACCTTTCTTTCTTTAGTCGGGTGTACTGCTGGTGCAATCATGTCAGGAGTGAGATCTGGATGAACCCATATTACTTCATTTTGTGGTGTTGTAAAGAAGATGAGGCTCTGAGCATTGTCCCTGGCGGGCGGAACGTTGACAACTTCTATCATTGCTTTTAGGATAGGGACAACTGCATCTTGAATCTCGGCTATTGGGAAGCTCCCAAACTGTATTGTGACCATGTTAGCCGTCACAGTCTTTTCCTCGTAATCGAGGAAGATGACTTTGGTGTCAATAAGTCGTTGAATCTGTCTTTTTAACATGTAGCAGTCGCGTGTTGAGTGGTCGATGTATTGGTGGTAATGGTAGTACTTAGGATTATCCACCTTTTCTACTTCGTCAGGACGCTTGGAAGGTGGAAACTGTAGCTTGCCGCCCTTGGTCAACATCTCAAATAATTCGAGCGTGTCTTTGTCATTGAAGGAGTAGGTTTCCTTTATCTTCTGTGCTTTGGCTAGCTTAGAGCTCACGAACGTTGGACCCTTTGTAATATTGACGGCTATAGATTGCTTTCCTTTACCGTCTCTTGCTTGCTTCCCTTTATCTTCAATAGAAGGAAAGTTCAAACCCAGGAGTTGTGCGTCCCGTGCCTTTTTCTGATCGACGTCTGCTTCAGTAATGAAGGGCGTCCACTTGGTACAGGAAGCACTGTGCCACAGTTTGATGACAGGGAGCATATTCTTGTGGCATGAATCCATAAGCATAGGCTCAGGCATGCCTGGAGTAGCCTTAGGGCGGCCTTACGGAAGCATTTAACATATGCTCGTACGGGCTCCTTTTCTTTCTAAACGATATCCATGAGAGTAGACATCGTCATGTCCGGCCCTCCTTCATAGAACCGTTCGTGGAACATGTTCTTCAGATCTTCAAATAATTTAATGCAGTTGTCGGGCAAATTGCAGAACCATTCATAGGCCACCCCCTGTAGAGCTCCAACGAAGATGCTGGTGAGAAGGGCGCCGTCCTTTGGCAAGTGTCCTGTTACTGAGGTAAAGTACCTCAAGTATCGTTTGGGCGATTCCTTAGTATCATAAGAGGTGATAGTCTGTGGTTTATATTTGGGAGAATAAACCACATTGTCCTACTCAGCAGGATAAGGCTGCCGGATGCTCATCTTTCGGAGTGTGGCTCGCTTTTCATTGGCATCATGGCGAGCGTATAACTCCTCGAGTGCTTGCTGTATTTTGTTGGATACTGCAAGATTGATGGTCGACAGAGTAGCTGACGACTGTGCGACTTGGTTTATGACGGGTAGGGTAGTAGACCCATCATGAACCATCGGAACTGCAGGTGCAGAGGCAGTGGGAACTAATCTGTCCTTGATCTCCAAAATGACAAAGGCTAAAGTCTGCATGGATATGTTCAACGTGTTAAGACTTCCTTCGAGAGCCTCAATGCATTTCTGCTGATCAGCACTTCTCCTTGATTCTTCGTTGTCATCAGCCGCCATGTGCACAGATGCTATATGTATGTAAGTAGAAGGGGTGGTAGATCTTTCACTTTCTGGTTTGGAGTGCTGGTGCTTATTGTCTTGTGGGAAGACTGGCAAGTTGCGATCATCCTCTGACTCGATATTGTTTCTACCCTTAGTCTTATGACTGCTTGTGTCCACAAAAGTGTTAGTGTCATACATCTCTTCGTCATGTTGATACGAAGGGTTGTTATGCACCATAACAGGCTGGCTACCCCCAACAGATGCAGCGGTCGATGAACCGTCTACTTGCGACGATGATCCATCCTTGGAGCACGTGTGTTGGAACACACCTTCCTTGGGCATAGGCTTCTTGCTACCCCCAGGCCAGTGTTTGGACTTGCCAACCGAGGAAAGGGGTTTCTTGGATAGCTTCTTCTAGGACGGAGAGTCCCGAGCAATATTGCATGAAGCAACGCAGAGCTGTTCTTCTTCCTCATAAGTTCTCGGTCGCAGCCTTTGAAAGACGGACCTCCTCTTTGGCGATGATGGATCTGCTTGACAATAACAACAATTGAAGGTAATCTGAGTATAGTTGGGTCTTAATTTAGACACCAACTGCGTCTCAGATCCTTCTCTCGTCCTACGCTAATAGGAAGTAAATGAAGTCTTCCTGCCTCTACTTTCTTCGTGTACACAGGAGCGCTATGTGCAACTGAAGAGATTTGGAGAAGGCATTCTTCCTTTGAGTTCCTATAGGTGAGGTCCGAGTATGCTTCGATCAGAGAGTCGCTGATGATGTACCCCCGGCTTGTGAGTGGGTGCTCAAGGGATTACGGGGTTCCTCCAGACGAGGCTTTGGAGAGTTTGGGATGGTCTTGTATAGCTTTCCATCGGCTGTGTGCGTTACTGTCAACGCGGGCCTTCGGTCCGCCATCGGTGTAGCACTTTTATAGCATGGGGTGAGTGCTGCCTTGGATCTCCTCCTACAACGATCAGATGATACGGAGTATTCGAAATCCAGCATGGCTATACCTGATGGACTGATTATTCTGTCGAAGATAGAAGTTCTCACTAATACAGCATCCTCCACGAGCGGGCGAGTCATCATCTGCTCCTTTCGGCATTGCGCTTTTGTCACGCTTGTCATACGATAGCTGTGATCTTCTTTGTGTTTCCTGAGCATGGGATTTCAGAGAGATGGCCTGGCATCAGCGGTTGAAGCGATCTTCGGGGCTTCATCGATAGGGGGTCTGAGACGCAGTCCCCTCCATCATGCTTCTCGTCGCAGCTGCCTTAGGCACGTAGGTCCGTCGAGTCTTCTTCGGTTTACAAACCTCTTCGAAGGGCTCGACTTCTCTTCAGAAAGGAGATCTTCAAAAGCTTGCTGGTCGAAGTGTGTAACACCCAATTTTTCCAAATGAGGGTAATTTTGAACTTTTGTATTTTAAATCATTTAATAATGATATTTAAGTCATAATATGATTTTTGGTGATTTTTAGTTATTTTAAAACTATTTAATTGAGTGAAATGTGAAATTGGTGTTTTGCTAGTGTAACCTTAGTCATACATGACCTAGAAGACTAATCATGACCAAGAAGACCTAATCATGTGTTTAGAATTTCAAATTTCTATTTCTAAGCCTAGGGGTATTTTGGTCATTTTGACAATTTTGTGAAATTGTGAATTATATTAATTAAATATGCGTTAGTTAAATTGTTGAGACTTGACCTAGAAGTTAGCCTAATCTAGATTGTTAATCATGACCCTAAAGACTAAGTTAGAGAGTTTCATTAAGTAATTACATTAGTGTAATATCTAGATATTATTAGGAAAGATATTTTCTTTTGAGATATTTGTGAAAAGAAGCCTTAACCAATAGGAAGCCTTGGAAATTGTTGGAGAAACCTTAGCCACTCATCCTAAACCCTAACCCTAACGTTTTCAACAGCCATCACACATTTTCCCTCTATAAATGCAACACATTAATCATTTGCACCATTTTTAATTCATTTTATTTGCCTTCTTTGTGTTCTTCCCTAAACTTCTCCCCAAATATCCAAATCAACTCCAATTTGAGCCAAATTTCTTGCATTGGAATCCCCTACTGTTGAGGATGCTAAGGGGAGCTAGCTAGCAAGGTTGCACAAGCATTTGGCACCCCCAAGTGAAGAGGACACCCACCCCTATTCTAGGCTTTTCATTGAGTTTTCACTCAATAGGTAAAATGCCTCTAAACCTACTAATATTGTGATTTCTTTTCATAGATGCATGCATCTAGGTACCAGGGACCTATAGGCTGAGTTTGGTAGGAATTAGATTGGGTTTGGTGTCCGTATCGGACACGTATCTAGGTTTTAATGTAAGTGTTTGATGATTTGCCTCTACCAATTAAATGTTAATATTTTTGAAACTAATTGCACAATCTTCTAGCCCTATAGGTGTAGATCACAGAACCATGACACTGAGCACGAGACCGTGTCGTGTCCGTGTCCAAATTGGACACGAACACGCTGTACACAGCACTATGCACTGTCCTGCTACCTCGTGTCCAGTTCTCACTGGACACGACACGAGACACGACCAATTTTGGTCAGCACCGAGGGGCAATGACTGACATTGTGCCCATAAAATTTGGGGAGGCATCTTTGAGTGGTTCGAGAGAAAACTCCTTTGTACTGGTCGAGCACAGCCTGTGCACGAGTGCACAGACCTCACTGACACGACCTTGTAACTTAGACACGACACGTCCCCGACTCGATTCAGGCACCCTAAGGCCTAGCCCTAGACCTACCCTAGCCACATGCATGAGCACGAGACTCCTCGTGCTACGCGTCGAGTTCTATCCTCCTCGACATGGCCGCACGAGGTCACTGTTTCACTGTTTTTACTGATACTTAATCCTTTGGTCTGATTGGACACTTGTGTCTGTTTGTTGGACACGAGGACATCTCTCACATGTACACAATCATGCCCACACACCTGAAACACAACTGCACACATTAAATTGGGTGTTCATGTATGTTGGGTTCGATTTGAACTGACAGGTAAATGGAAATCTGTTTTGAGAATCAGTCATATTTGAACAATCATGTGCAGTTCGTTTTATATGTGCTGTGACACACACTCTATGGACACTGGACACTTAACACATGTTGACACATTCACATCCTTGTGGACACATGGACACTTGCACTGCACAATTTCTTACTGCCTGCACACTACTTCGACACACACACACACTGTTTAGGACTATCACATTAGACACACAGATGACTGAACATAGGTATACTTGTATGTTCTTGAGATTTATATTGACAGATAACTGAGATTTAGTAGGACTGAAAACTGATTTTGGGTTTGATGGTAAACCCTGAAAACTGAGTTTTGATTCTTGAATGTTGGTTTCCTTAACATTGATTACCATTAAGTTTTCCTGAGATTTTGTAGTGCCTTAAAACTGGAAACAGTTAACTGAGATTTTACCATGTAACCTGGGAATTTCAATATGAAAACTGAGTTCATACAATAAGTTCTGAGGTTGTTGAGTATGGGATTTGAATTCCCATACTGTTTTCCTAAGTTTTAAGCTGTCAATGTGATGTTGTTTTATTCTCAGGATATGTATATAAGCCTACAAACATCCTTTACCCCCTTAACCACATCACCTGTATTTGCATACCTGCATATAGGCACCTAACCTTCATGGCAAAGAGCCAACTGTGCATGCTTCACTGCATTTAAACATGGCAACCTGAAATTGTGTATAACTGAAACCTGAGAGTGTCATATATTTACTGATTTCTAGGATTCAATGTATAGAAAGTTTATACATATTAGATTGTTCAATGTGGAGTTTGATTGTATTGGCAAACAAATTGGGATTTCAAGTTTGGGTTCAAATTCAGTGTTTGGTTTCAAAAGGAATCCATTTTCATGTTTCATTAGTTATGTTCAGTTGGTTATCGAAAATTGTTTTTATGAATTGTATTGGTTTCACAAATGTGGGATTCGAAGTTAGAGGTTCCTGATATCTGATACCCTCCTTTTTGTTTCCTGATTTCCTATCTACACTGTTCAGTTAACCAAATATCAGCTGTCTTGACACTAATAACCCCACACCCACATTTCAGAAATCTGAGATTTACTTTGTTGTAATAACCTGAGAATTTTCCTAACTATTAACATCCACACACCCACATGTCCATATCTGAACTCTATTATCTGTTTTTCCTATTTGACACAAGAAACTCACTTGACACCATTGTCATGTACACACACTGTTAACCAAACCTTCTACTGTTTTCATGTACCCATGATACTCTCTACACACATGTTAGTTTTAGTCATACGCACACAGCCCCTTTCCCTTATATATGTATGCAACATGTATAATATATATATAAATAAATGTAGATATGCATGTATATGCCTTAGCCTCACTATGTACCTATGTACACATGTATGTATATAGATGGTATGTGTAAAGGGTGTTTTGGTATTTGTAGTTGAGAGCTTGCCTTAGCTAATTTGCTTTTTGGTTCATTGTAACCATACACATGGTATATATATGTGGAACTATGTACATGTCATTGGGTATATGTGTGAGGTATATGGGATGAGGTTGGGGTTATAAACAATATATGATGTGATATATCTTAGGGTATGATATGGTATGGGATAGAATTTAGGAGTTTAGTTTTAATATAGAGTTGACTAGATAGTTGATCCTTGACTATGTTGACTAGATAGAAGCCCAAACCCTAAATGTTGACTTGGGTTGACCCAGAGTTAACCAAGTTTGACTTGGACCTAGTTTGACCTAGACAGTTAACCAAGTTTGACTTAGAGTTGACTTTGACCTAGAATTGACTTAGAATCATGTAGATTGCATCATAGACTGCATTTATCTTATTTTAAACACATTATAACCTGTACTGCTCTATTTAGGACTTTGTGACTCCGGTGCAGACATCTGATATTTTATTACTCTTTTCAGAGTAACAGGCGAGTACATTCTCTGATAGTTATTTCATTTACTTGTCAATTACTGTACTTTAGTTCTAGTTAGCTGTATATGATTCTCTATTACAAACACGTATTATTATTTCTGAATCCATGTATGCGACACACATACTTACTTGTCTTACCTCTATTATTCGAATCACCATACGAATCACCATACGAATCACTATTCGAATCACCCTATTCGTATCTTCATATGTTGGTTGGACTTGTATTCGTCTTATGTGTTGGATTACGGATTCATTTGTATTAGACTGGGCGGGAAAATACTGATTAGACATGTAGACATATCCCCCTATTCGAATCACCCCTCTGTGAATTATATTCGAACGATAGCCATCCCTCATCTGATCAGTGAGTGGTGTGCCGTATTACCTACAGCCGTTTACATATCGAACTCAGTATTTTAAAACACACTTGGAGAATTTATTCGAATCATTGTTTGACTACTATTCGAATCACTATTCGTATCACCTTATTCGCATCATCTTATTCGAATCACCTTATTAGAACAATGATTAGAATCACATTTGACTCATCTTGTATTAGACTCACTTTGGGATTACACTCGACTTATATTATACCATCTGAACTCATTATGTTACTCTAATTCAGCTAGATCTTGTTTTACAGTCTTCTCTGCTATGATTCTTCTCTTGTTTAGTTATTTACTTTTTTTGCACTTTATCTGTCTTTCTTACCATCACCTGAACATAAACTGCCATATTCATCAATACAACTGTCTATAACTGCTTTATAGTTCTCTGTCATTTACTTGGAATTTCTTGATGAAATGTACTCGTTCCTGTCCAGACTGGACCTGTTGAAAATATTACAGATGATTGCCCTGAGGACATTTGCCCCACTTGCCTTGGAGCAGGAGATGGCTTAGCTACCTATGGCCCCGACACTCAGGAGTGATCGGGAGACTAGCTAGTAGACTTGGTTTAGTTTTCATGTTTTTAGAACTTGAATTGTAATAACTTGAGATACGAGTTTGTATTTGAGTTTGTTTGAGATATTATTATTTAGTAGTTTATAAATGTTGTTATTTAGTTTTTAGTTATAAACTTCTGTGTTATCTTATCGTGCTTAGACTGTGATTGAGATTTCATTATATCTATACTTGTCCTCCGTTCGGAGTTGAGTTATTGACAAGTACATTATATAATTGCGTGAGTTGTTGATTAGATAGTAACCTAGGACAGCGTTCTATCGCCGACACTGCGGCATAGGCTGGACGTACCCACTTCTCGTGCCCTTACTCTAGGGTGCGGGTCGTGACACGTTTTTAGTGGTGGCCCATGCAGGTCGAGTTTATGTAGTGGTATTCGAACTAGAGTATCACTACAGCCTGCGATAGGATTTGAGAGATAGGTTTAAACAGAGAGGTACTCAATCACAGTTAGAAAAATTCTGCTTTAAATCATGCCATCTACATATCGTACTGATTTGCCTTCTTTGAGATAAACTATCATCCTTTGATATATCGATTCATGCTCAGTATTGACTTCCTTGTTCGATCTGTCTTCAGGATGGTGGAGACACGATCACATCGCTCTGGTGTGGCAGTTGTTGTAGAGGGGACTGCCACCTCTCAGCCAGATCAGCAGGGTCAGGAGGCTGCAGCTCCTGCCACCTCTATTCATATTGGGACTTCAGCAGCAGCAGCTAGGGGTATGCCTCCACCAACTCAGGGGCAGGACCCAGTCATCCCAGAGATGCAGTTCCAGCAGCCGCCGCCTACAGGACACGTAGATGCGGTACAGATGTTTGCCTACTTCCAGCAGTTTATGGACCGACAGCAGGCCCGACAGGACAGGGGCATGGAGTTGGTCCTTACGACAGTCGCAGCTCGACCAGTAATCCAGCAGCCGAGGACACCGGGGATAAAGCAGTTCCAGAAGATGAGCCCCAGAGACTTCCTGGGGACAGAGGGGATTTTATATGCCGACGAGTGGATCGAGCATATTGAGGAAATCTTTCGCCTGGCCCGGATACCGGCAGATCTCCAGATAGAGGCAGCAGCTAGCCGGATGCGAGATCTTGCTCGCACCTGGTATCAGTCAGACCCCAGGGTGGGGGTAGCTGGACAGACCTAGGAGGAGTTCAAGGGCTTCTTCAAGAAGAGGTTCTTCCCAGATTCAGCGCTCCGAGCCTTGGAGTCGCAGTTCGAGAGCATAGTTTAGGGGAGCCTTTCAGTAGAGGAGTACGCTGGAGAGTTCGGCCGCCTCGGCAGATTCGTAGAGGGCTTGAGCGAGACGACGAAGGCCCAGAGGTTTCGGAAGGGTCTGGTCAAGGAAGTCAAGTCCTTGACCAAGGGCAACAGGGATGCCCCTTTTGAGGAGATTTTGATGGGAGCCTTATTGGCTGAGGATGACCTTGAGCTTAGGCTCAAGAGGGGACGAGACCCAGTTGGGGGCGGCAGCAGCGGAGGCCAGGCCAAGAGGCCTCACGTACAGTTTCAGCAGGCGCAGTATCAGCCTAGAGGACAGGACCGCAAGGTACAGACTTGTGCTTACTGCAAGAGGGCAGGGCACGGTTGGGAGACTTGTTATAGGAGGCAGAAGGTTTGTCTGTTCGGTGGATCCGCTGCTCATCAGGTCAGGGATTGCCCTACTGCACCCGTATTTGATGGAGCACCGGGTCAGAGAGAGAGAGAGAGAGAGCTAGGCCACCTGTAGCGCAGCACCATGCCCAGAGGGGTGGAGCTTTTGCTATGGCAGTCGAGGAGACTGACGCTGCAGGTGACGGGTTAGTAGGTTTGATCTTCTTGTTCTTCCTCCCTACTTCATGTGTGATTTCCATTAGTACCTGCCAGGATATGATTGTGATATGCTAGATAGCGTAGTTATCCTGTTCGAGACTGTAGAATCACGACCAGTAGGACAGAGTTTTATATATTATCTTGACCTTGTTTGATTTGGGGGTTTGACCTAGTAGGAGTACGATCATCTTAATTTCGAAGGCAAAATTCTTCTAAGGGGGGTAGACTTGTAACACCCAGTTTTTCCAAATGAGGGTAATTTTGAACTTTTGTATTTTAAATCATTTAATAATGATATTTAAGTCATAATATGATTTTTGGTGATTTTTAGTTATTTTAAAACTATTTAATTGAGTGAAATGTGAAATTGGTGTTTTGCTAGTGTAACCTTAGTCATACATGACCTAGAAGACTAATCATGACCAAGGAGACCTAATCATGTGTTTAGAATTTCAAATTTCTATTTCTAAGCCTAGGGGTATTTTGGTTATTTTGATAATTTTGTGAAATTGTGAATTATATTAATTAAATATGTGTTAGTTAAATTGTTGAGACTTGACCTAGAAGTTAGCCTAATCTAGATTGTTAATCATGACCCTAGAGACTAAGTTAGAGAGTTTCATTAAGTAATTACATTAGTGTAATATCTAGATATTATTAGGAAATATATTTTCTTTTGAGATATTTGTGAAAAGAAGCCTTAACCAATAGGAAGCCTTGGAAATTGTTGGAGAAACCTTAGCCACTCATCCTAAACCCTAACCCTAATGTTTTCAACAGCCATCACACATTTCCCCCTCTATAAATGCAACACATTAACATTTGCACCATTTTTAATTCATTTTATTTGCCTCCTTTGTGTTCTTCCCAAAACTTCTTTCCAAATATCCAAATCAACTCCAATTTGAGCCAAATTTCTTGTATTGGAATCCCCTACTGTTGAGGATGCTAAGGGGAGCTAGCTAGCAAGGTTGCACAAGCATTTGGCACCCCAAAGTAAAGAGGACACCCACCCCTATTCTAGGCTTTTTATTGAGTTCTTACTCAATAGGTAAAATGCCTCTAAACCTACTAATATTGTGATTTCTCTTCATGGATGCATGCATCTAGGTACCAGGGACCTATAGGCTGAGTTTGGTAGGATTTAGATTGGGTTTGGTGTCCGTATCGGACACGTATCTAGGTTTTAATGTAAGTGTTTGATGATTTGCCTCTACCAATTAAATGTTAATATTTTTGAAAACTAATTGTACAATCTTCTAGCCCTATAGGTGTAGATCACAGAACCATGACACTGAGCACGAGACCGTGTCGTGTTCATGTCCAAATTGGACACGAATATGCTGTACACAGTACTGTGTACTGTCCTGCTACCTCGTGTCCAGTTCTCACTGGACACGACACGAGACCCGACCAATTTTGGTCAGCACCGAGGGGCAATAACTGACATTGTGTCCATAAAATTTGGGGAGGTATCGTTGAGTGGTTCGAGAGAAAACTCCCTCGTACTGGTCGAGCACAGCCTGTGCACGAGTGCACAGACCTCACTGACACGACCTTGTAACTTAGACACGACATGTCCCCGACTCGATTCAGGCACCCTAAGGCATAGCCCTAGACCTACCCTAGCCACGTGCATGAGCACGAGACTCCTCGTGCCACGCGTCGAGTTCTATCCTCCTCGACATGGCCGCACGAGGTCACTGTTTTACTATTTTTACTGATACTTAATCCTTTGGTCTGATTGGACACTTGTGTCTGTTTGTTGGACACGAGGACATCTCTCACATGTACACAATCATGCCCACACAATTGAAACACAACTGCACACATTAAATTGGGTGTTCATGTATGTTGGGTTCGATTTGAACTGACAGGTAAATGGAAATCTGTTTTGAGAATCAGGCCTATTTGAACAATCATGTGCAGTTCATTTTATATGTGCTGTGACACACACTCTATGGACACTGGACACTTAACACATGTTGACACATTCACATCCTTGTGGACACATGGACACTTGCACTGCACAATTTCTTACTGCCTGCACACTACTTCGACACACACACACACTGTTTAGGACTGTCACATTAGACACACAGATGACTGAACATAGGTATACATGTATGTTCTTGAGATTTATATTGACAGATAACTGAGATTTAGTAGGACTGAAAACTGATTTTGGGTTTGATGGTAAACCCTGAAAACTGAGTTTTGATTCTTGAATGTTGGTTTCCTTAACATTGATTACCATTAAGTTTTCCTGAGATTTTGTAGTGCCTTAAAACTGGAAACAATTAACTAAGATTTTACCATGTAACCTGGGAATTTCAATATGAAAACTGAGTTCATACAATAAGTTCTGAGGTTGTTGAGTATGGGATTTGAATTCCCATACTATTTTTCTAAGTTTTAAGCTGTCATTGTGATGTTGTTTTATTCTCAGGATATGTATGTAAGCCTGCAAACATCCTTTACCCCCTTAACCACATCACCTGTATTTGCATACCTGCATATAGGCACCTAACCTTCATGGCAAGGAGCCAACTGTGCATGCTTCACTGCATTTAAACATGGCAACCTGAAATTGCGTATAACTGAAACCTGAGAGTGTCATATGTTTACTGATTTCTAGGATTCAATGTATAGGAAATTTATACATATTAGATTGTTCAATATGGAGTTTGATTGTATTGGCAAACAAATTGGGATTTCAAGTTTGGGTTCAAATTCAGTGTTTGGTTTCAAAAGGAATCCATTTTCATGTTTCATTAGTTATGTTCAGTTGGTTATCGAAAATTGTTTTCATGAATTGTATTGGTTTCACAAATGTGGGATTCGAAGTTGCAGGTTCCTGATATCTGATACCCTCCTGTTTGTTTCCTGATTTCCTATCTACACTGTTCAGTTAACCAAATATCAGCTGTCTTGACACTAATAACCCCACACCCACATTTCAGAAATCTGAGATTTACTTTGTTGTAATAACCTGGGAATTTTCCTAACTATTAACATCCACACACCCACATGTCTATATCTGAACTCTATTATCTGTTTTTTCTATTTGACACATGAAACTCACTTGACACCATTCTCATGTACACACACTGTCAACCAAACCTTCTACTATTTTCATGTACCCATGATACTCTCTACACATATGTTAGTTTTAGTCATACACACACTGCCCCTTTCCCTTATATATGTATGCAACATGTATAATATATATATATAAATAAATGTAGATATGCATGTATATGCCTTAGCCTCACTATGTACCTATGTACACATGTATGTATATAGATGGTATGTGTAAAGGGTGTTTGGTATTTGTAGTTGAGAGCTTGCCTTAGCTCATTTGCTTCTTGGTTCATTGTAACCATACACATGGTATATATATGTGGAACTATGTACATGTCATTGGGTATATGTGTGAGGTATATGGGATGAGGTTGGGGTTATAAACAATATATGATGTGATATATCTTAGGGTATGATATGGTATGGGATAGAATTTAGGAGTTTAGTTTTAATATAGAGTTGACTAGATAGTTGACCCTTGACTATGTTGACTAGATAGAAGCCCAAACCCTAAATGTTGACTTGGGTTGACCCAGAGTTGACCAAGTTTGACTGGGACCTAGTTTGACCTAGACAGTTGACCAAGTTTGACTTAGAGTTGACTTTGACCTAGAATTGACTTAGAATCATGTAGATTGCATCGTAGACTTCATTTATCTTATTTTAAACACATTATAACCTGTACTGCTCTATTTAGGACTTTGTGACTCCGGTACAGACATCTGATATTTTATTACTCTTTTCAGAGTAACAGGCGAGTACATTCTCTGATAGTTATTTCATTTACATGTCAATTACTGTACTTCAGTTCTAGTTAGCTGTATGTGATTCTCTGTTACAAACACGTATTATTATTTCTGAATCCATGTATGCGACACACATACTTACTTGTCTTACCTCTATTATTCGAATCACCATACGAATCACCATACAAATCACTATTCGAATCACCCTATTCGTATCTTCATATGTTGGTTGGACTTGTATTCGTCTTATGTGTTGGATTACGGATTCATTTGTATTAGACTGGGCGGGGAAATACTGATTAGACATGTAGACATATCCCCCTATTCGAATCACCCCTCTGTGAATTATATTCGAACGATAGCCATCCCTCATCTGATCAGTGAGTGGTGTGCCGTATTACCTACAGCCGTTTACATGTCGAACTCGGTATTTTAAAACACACTTGGAGAATTTATTCGAATCATTGTTTGACTACTATTCGAATCACTATTCGTATCACCTTATTCGAATCACTATTCGCATCATCTTATTCGAATCACCTTATTAGAACAATGATTAGAATCACATTCGACTCATCTTGTATTAGACTCACTTTGGGATTACACTCGACTTATATTGTACCATCTGAACTCATTATGTTACTCTAGTTCAGCTAGATCTTGTTTTTACAGTCTTCTTTGCTATGATTCTTCTCTTGTTTAGTTATTTACTTTCCTTGCACTTTATCTGTCTTTCTTACCATCACCTGAACATAAACTGCCATATTCATCAATACAACTGTCTATAACTGATTTATAGTTCTCTATTATTTACTTGGAATTTCTTGATGAAATGTACTCGTTCCTGTCCTGACTGGACCTGTTGAAAATATTACAGATGATTGCCCTGAGGACATTTGCCCCACTTGCCTTGGAGCAGGAGATGGCTTAGCTACCTATGGCCCCGACACTCAGGAGTGATCGGGAGACTAGCTAGTAGACTTGGTTTAGTTTTCATGTTTTTAGAACTTGAATTGTAATAACTTGAGATACGAGTTTGTATTTGAGTTTGTTTGAGATATTATTATTTAGTAGTTTATAAATGTTGTTATTTAGTTTTTAGTTATAAACTTCTGTGTTATCTTATCATGCATAGACTGTGATTGAGATTTCATTATATCTATACTTGTCCTCCGTTCGGAGTTGAGTTATTGACAAGTGCATTATATAATTGCGTGAGTTGTTGATTAGATAGTAACCTAGGCCAGCGTTCTACCGCCGACACTGCGGCGTTGCTGGACGTACCCACTTCTCGTGCCTTTAGTCTAGGGTGCGGGTCGTGACAAAGTGTACGACCAACATCTTTTGAGAGGATCCTAGATGTTTGACATAACAAAAGATTGAACAAATTTTTTTGTTTTATTGAACGTATAAGGTATTTGCATACAAAGAAGGAAGTCCTAAACAGGATATTCTAAGTACATGGAGAAGAGGTTTCTGGAAAAGTGTGACGGTGGAGATCGAGCACTGCAGTGGCTCCTTTACTCCGTTGACGATCTGACGATGAATCAACCTTGCTCTGGCTCTCTGACACCTTTGATGGAACTCTGGGTTACCGATCAAGAGGTTGTCTAGAGGAGAAGATTCCTTGGAGGGGGTTGTTCTTCTGTTGGATGGTTAGTGGATTGTTACTTCATAGATGAAGGTTGTCGATCCCTTTAAGTTGAAGGAGAACTCCTTCTATTTATAGAGAACCGAGCACATATGCAATATGTATTAAGGTTCCTGAGATATAAAAGAATCTGCCATCATTACACAGTACAGGCTTCTGCGACACTGACACGTAACGGACATCCAGATTCCCCTTGTAGGTCCTAAAAATCAAGTTGCACCCATTAAAAAAGCAATGAAAATCAAATTGCGCACCCTTCAAATGAACTGCGCAGGAGACAGATTGCGCAACAACTCAACTGCGCAAGCTGAACTGTGCACCCATCCGAGCGCGCTAGCTGACGTGGCAACGTCATCATTACCTGACACAAAATCAGATCTTCTGACAACTGACAGCCCGAAGAAAGAGGAAACTGTTCATTTCTTGTGCCACACCGCCATGACAGCTGTCTAGCGCAGTCCAGCTGCCAAAAACCAGCACAGTCTACCAGCCCAACGGAAGCGCAGTCTGCCAGATCCTCTTCAGCACAGTTCGATTTGAGCGCAGTCTGAAGCAAGCGCAGTTCAAGCGGCGCAATCCATCAAGATAACTGATATTTCATACGTGGCCTACATGCCACCAATTGCTCACCACGTGGCAACCGTCTGTACATGACCATGCGTATTTCAATCAACCAATGCCACTTGTCTAATACAGTTGGCCCACGATCGAGTAACTGCCAGCGCAACTGGTAGTCTGCGCAGTCCAGCGCCTGCGCAATCCAGAAATAACTACTAATTAGTTATTTTCCAGAACTCTATAAATAGAGTTTCAAGTCCTTCATTATCATCATCAGATCATTCAAGATCATCACCAGAGATCAGGAGTTCTTGCCAAAGTGCTGCTGTATTTTTCAGAGGCTACCGTCTTCAAAGTTCACATCGTCCAAGAGATAAAGCGATCGTCTTCAGATCGGATTCCTATAGTTGTACTTTCCCAGAATTCAATTGTAATCTTCTTACAAAGTTTTTGAAATAAAGAACACTTTTATTTTTGCAAACAAAATGGCGACTCTGCTGGGGACGACTTTCTCCTCCGACGAGGAAGTGACAACTCAATGTGACGTTGCGTCTATCGGAAAGACACAGAAGACGCTGGTTGTAAGGGTCAACCAAACGGCCTTCGAGGCGATGATCAACTCTGGGACTACTCGTCGCACTGCAACTTCTGCCAAAAGCAAAGTCTCTTCAGTGTGGACTCCAAAGTCCTCTGCACAATCCTCTGCGCAATCCTCTGTGCAGTCTGCTGTCTCTGCTTCCAAAACTGCTGTGCAGTCTGCTGCCTCTACTGCCCATGCGCAGTATACTGCTCCTCTTGCCATTGCACAAACCACTTCCTATGCTGCTCTGAAAAAGTGCAAGACTCCTCTTCCCGTGGCGCAGTTGGCTGCAACTCTTCCTGCGCAGTCCACCACTCCATCAACCAGAGTGCAACTCAAGCACTATGAAGTCAAGACTCCTGCTACGCAAGCTACAGTGTCTGTGGCCAAAAGGCCATCTGTCAAAGCTTCTCATGCGCAACCAGCCAATGCGCCTACTGACACTTCAACCCCTGCGCAAACTGTGCCAGCGCAGTCTAAGAGGGATAGCCTTTTGGCTAATCTTCCTTCTTCTCACAGCAAGAAAAAAACTCTGCTCCTCTTTCCAAGCACCCTGTTGCTCCAGCGCAATCTACTGGGGGTAGTCTGTTGACTATTCCTCCTTCTCCTCAGAACAAAGGAAAAGGCTCGTTAGTCTTTTTTCAAACTTCTCCGTTCCACGACTTGGAAGATAACAGAGGGAAACGCTCTTTAGCCAACCCTTCTTCACAAAACAAGGAAAAAGGTCCTTTGGTCTTTTCTCAGTCTTCCCCAGTTTTTACCTCGGAAGATCAATCTGAACGTGCCTCGGCACCAATCATTATAAAGACTCTCTCAAACAAGAGTTCTTCTCTTCCTGCCAAAGGGAAATGTACTTATCAAAGAGGTATTATGCCTACTCCGGTAGCAGAATTCCAAGATCTCCCAACTCTCCGGATATCCCGCTCAAAGCAAGAAAAATTAATGGTGTCTCATACAGAAACCCCTGGGGGTGAGTTTGCTGATCTACGAGTTTATCTCAGTAGATCTCGGTTTACATCAACTTCGGCGAAACGCAAGCAGCCAATGCCGAAGACGAACCTGCATCAAAGACAAACATCCAAGATAAAAAATCCTGACACCTATGCTAATGAAGTGAGTACTTTCCTGTACACTCAAGGGACAAAACATCTGAAATCGGAACCATGTTCCGAATGTTGTCAAAGAACATATCCCTCGAACTTCTTCTCGTCCCGTCATTGTTCCTGACCTCCGAGAGCACCTCAAGCAAAAGCGGGACGATATCTCAACACCTCCAGTTCAACCACTTGAACATCATTGCAATCACAAGGTTGTCATCAAGTGCTGTTGCCAGACAACAAAATGATCTGTCTTCGATCGTCTGAATTTTGCAACTTCGGAACCAATATCAGAAGATGAAGAAGAAGTGTTGTATGCTTCCATCAACATGGCTTCCCGAGATACTAGGGGTAGGAAATGCTCCAAACACGGCAAGCCTCGTAGACCCAGTCAAAGATATCTGGATCTACTCCAAGAATCTTCTGAAGGAGTATTCCAACATACCCGATCCCGAAGTCGAGATACAATCGGTCAAAGGAATCTTCTTCAAGGTCCTTCCGGTCATCTCCCTCTTTCTCACTCAGGAGACGATTCCTTCTCTGATTATGATGCATACATCGAAAGTTCTGAACAGTCAGTGTCCTCCACTGTACCTAGAGAAGTGACAGCTTATATTGTCACTGAAGACCCAGATGCTTCTAGTTTGGCTAGTCAAGAACAACGAATAGATGCACTAGAAGACAAGCTAAAGACCATGGCTGAAATGGTTGCAAGTATGCATTCTATCATCGTGGCCCAACATACAGTACCACCGACTGTACCTGTTGCAATTCTAAGATCATAGCATCGTCGGTGCCTGTCAATGCAGGGCTGGGGGTACCTCAAGTACCCCCTGTACAAATTCATCCCACACCCAGTCAGTCAGGTGCTGGGGGTAGTGCTTACCACGCTGTTCCTTCCCCTAACACTCTGATTCAACCTGCTTCTTCTTCATCATCGGAGGATGCTAATGAAGCTGTCAAACTCTTACGCACTCAATTCGAGGCTTTCAAAGAGAAGGAAAATTTGCAAGGATTGGGAATCAAGCAACCTTATCCTATTGAATGGAAGGAAGTTCCATTTTTTCCTAAGTACAAGATTCCAACAATCACCCTGTTTGATGGCAGCACTTCTCCTTGTCAGTTCAATAACCACTTTGAGGTAATGACTGTCGAACTTCAGCCAAATTATGCTCTTCTTACCAGGGTATTCGTCGGCTGTTTAGCCGGTGTGGCATACGATTGGTACAGAAGCTTGCCTGATGGCTGTATCACCTCTTTCTCGGGTTTCAAACAGATCTTCTTGGAACGATTCTATGAGGGGATCAACGACATGACCATGTCAGCCCTTAGTAAAATCAAACAAAGACATAATGAAACTGCTGAGAGTTTCATTGAAAGGTTTCGCCGAAAAGCTTTAAAGATGCCTCCTGGGACTCCGACCGCTGTAACTATAGACACCTGCAAGGCAAATCTTTTGCCTATTATCAGCATGTGGACGGGGTCAACTCAATTTCAAGACAGGCCATCATTCATTGTTGTCACGACCCGTACCCTAGAGTTAGGGCACGAGAACGTAACAACGCCCAGCCTACGCCGCAGTGTCGGCGGTAGAACGCTGTCCTAGGTCTCAATGTATCTAACAGTATAAGACTAAACAGTTTATACTCCCCAAATGGGGGTGACATAGCAGATACAGTCTCAATCACATCTAAGGTAGAGCATGATAAAGAAGATAGATAAAACATGAAATCTACGAGAGATACAGGAGATAGAAGTCTAAGTGTCTAAGATACATAAACCCAGAAATACATCTCAAAACTCAAATGCAGTAATCCACAAAGTAAATACAACTCCAGACAAAATAAAATAACTATCTAAACAACCTCTACTGTGTCTCCTCTAGGCTAGCAGGCACCTCCAGGCTATCTGTAAAATTTATCAACAGGTCCAGTCAGGACTGGAGCAAGCACAGTACATCTCAACAATTCATAGCAGGTTAGAAAATATAAACATGCAGTAAAGTAAGATACAAGTACTGAAAGAAGTGCAGTATAAAAATAGAGAGAGAACTGTAATGGAAATATCTACTATACATAGAGAACTAGCAGTGACTAGTGAGTCAGAGTACAACATGAACATGTAAATGGCCTGGGATGATTCTGTAAAGATACTACGGAATGATTCAATGAAGATACTACTGGTGTATTATTCACATGTCCACTTCTACTCCCCCGTACCCCCAATCAATACACAAGGATCCAGCCAGGTTATGTTATATGATTCCATGCACGACCCCCGAAGGGTGATACATGGATGTCCCATAAATGGGGAGTCTGGGGGTTACCCAATTGTGTAAGATTCAAGAGACTCTGTGATCATGAGGGTACATGTCACAAGTAATCAAATGAACCAAGAAGCATAGTGATACGCCATGTAAGTGAACCGCACAGAACACGTAGTACCCGATGCTCCCTAAGGATAATATCTCAAGAAAGGATCCATATAGTACCAATCCGTGTGACCATCGTGACAGTACAAGTAAAGTAATCTACTGCAGGAAATAATTCTAAACAGGATATGAAATGATCAGAGAATGTACTCGCCTGATAACCTGAATAGCCGATAAGTATAGGGGGTCCGACTGAAGCCACAGAGTCCTATTTAAAGCAACACAGGTTGCAAGGTGTTCAAGTTGTAATAAAAGAATCTCTACAGGCAATCTATATTATTCTATGTTCTTCTCAGTCAAATTAACTCTAGGTCGACTCCGGTCAATAATTTAGTCAAACTAGGTCAAGTGTTGACTTACAGTTGACTTTGGGTCAACTAGTCAACTCTGGTCAAACAGGGTAAGTCTAGTCTAATATAAAGTGTACTTCGTTATTTGTACGTCGAAACTTACGACACGCAAATCGAGATAAGAAGATTATCGGTAAGGTTGATAATCTTATTATAGTGATCAACGTGTCCAACTTGTCAATTTCAGCGATGTGAGATCACTGGAATTGGCTGATCTCAGTTTCGTTGTACTAATCCCGAAATACGAACATTATATGAATTAATTATTAATTAATTATAAAAAGGTTTAAACTCAGAGAAAATATCAACAAACATTGTCGGACGATAAAATAAATATCGCCAATGTGTCCAGAATACTCAAATTAGCTGGGATAGCCTACCCAACGGTCCTATTTGGACACAAGGGCAAAAATGTAATTTCGGGTCAAAACGGTGTCCGTGTCGGAGCCGTTTTGCACCAAAAAACGTGCAAGAAAACAAGTCTACAAAATATAACAAATTATATGTCCACAAAATCAGAATGACGATACGAACCCAACGGTATCTCTAGAATTGGATTCCGTTGACCCGAACTCAATTTGGCCCGTTGACCAGAACTTGGAATTCCGGTTTGCACGGAAATACGTGCCGGAGCCAAAGTTCTCAAAACTTAGCAAACTACCTGTCATCGAGTCCAGAATGATGATACGAACTCAACGGTATCTCCGGAATTGGATTCCGATGAGCCGATCTCAAAATGACCCGTTGACCCGGATATTGGTATCCGACTTGCACTGAAATACGTGCCGGATCCAATGTCCACCAAACCCTAGCAAATTATATGTCAACGAGTCCAGAATGACGATACGAACTCAACGGTATATCCAGAATTGGATTCCGATGAGCCGGCGTCAAAAAGTCCCGTTGACCCAGAATGTGGGACCCACTTTGCACCGAAAAACGTGCCAGGGCCCACGTTCTCCAAAACTAACAAATTTTATATGAAAATATGCCAGAACGACGCCACGAGTCTAATGGTGGTGTCAGAAATGAAATCTGGAGTCCCGTGTTCAAAAATGGAATTTTACAAGTTGAAAATTACGAATTCGGACGACCAACTTTGGCGTCGAATTCAACCAATCAAACAAGCTCACAATGAAACGAAACTGGAGGGGTAGTAAGAGGGTTATACCAGCTTTGCACAGGAACTGGTAACACGCCAAACGGAGCTGCGATGGAGGAGATACAAGCTGACGAAGTTGGCCCCGCGAAAGTGTCCAAATTTAATACAATTTAAACGGTCAACTTGGTGGCCAGTTTTCATGTATCAAACGATAAAATTAACGGACGAAAAATGACAGGGATGAAGGTGGATATACCGATATTGTGACGGAGCAAGGAAATCGACTATCCAACGGTCGAATTTCTGGGAAAATGTGCGTGAACTTGCTGCGACGGAGCACAAATTCTGAGTTCCAAACTCGCGCGCGCCGACGGGATCTCGTTCAAAACGCACGAATCGCCTCGACGGCGTGTCCCGGAGGATGTTGGCCGCCATGGGGCCTACCCCAGGGGTGCGCCCGGCCACGTGGGAGTGGGCTATGCCGACCTCGATGGCGGCAGCGCCGGCGGTGGCCGCTTGCACGCGCTCGTGCGCGCACGCGAAGGGCGTGCGCTGCTGCTGTCCGGTCGTGCTGCTGTGGCAGCTGCGCGCAGGGGGCTGCGCGGCCTTGCTCGCCGGCGATGACGCGGTCATGCGCGGCCAGTGGCGGCGGGCACGGCAAACGTGGTGGCGGGCTGTGTATGGATGGGTGGTGGTGTTGGCCGTTGGTGTCGAAGTGAAGGAGGAGGAGTGGAAGGAAAGTGTGCGGTGGAGGTGGCCGACGGTGGAGGCCGACGGCGGCGGAGGCCGGGCAAAGAGGAGGAAGAGTGGTCGAGGCATGGTGGAGGTCGGGGGAAAGCTGTGGTGTGAAGAAGTTGTTTGCTGCTGTTCTTGTTGTTGTATACTGTGTTGTTGTTGGAGTTGTTTGCATGGGAAAAAATGAGAGAGAAGGAGAGAAATAATTGAGGAGAGAGAAAGATGAAAAAGTTTCTATCCAAAATAGTTAGGGCCGGCCAATGCATGGTGTTGGGGAAAAAGTTGCCATGTAGGATTGAGTGGATGTGATTTAATTAGGGGAGAATTAATGGCTATGACGGAACATAGGTAAATAGGTAATTCCAATAGAATTAAATCAACAAAAATTTCCCATTAAATGATAAAATAAATGAAATGAGTACTTGATATTTTTGGGCAAGAAATATGAGGCTGTCATGATGGAGAATAACATGGAGCTGGACTGGACTCGGTGGAGCCGGATTGGGTCAAAACCGGACATTGTGCAAAAATCGAATTAAAATTAGACGTTGATGATCATGAGTGAATAAGTAGCACATGGGGATTCCAATAAATGGGACACAAGTGACAGGCGGATAATAGGCTCAATTTGGGCCATGTCTATAGTTGGGCTGACAGGTTTTGGTCGACAGGGGACCCGCAAATCAAGTTGGAAGATGAATGTGACGCCGTAGAGTAAAATAAAATCGGATCACGTGTCGGAAAAGTTGTGCGAATCAAATGGAGCACAAAATGACGTGTCTGAGTGGGACACGAAGGTCATGGGTGACGAGCGTCTCGAGTAGATCATCAATGAGGAGTTGGTTTCAAGAAACTGACTGGTCTTGCGCTCCCAAATTAAAAGTCACGGTAACGCGCTGAAAATGATCAAGGAAAAGAGTGAAAAAATAAATAATAATCAAATGGTCTAAATCGACCCGAAGTTTAGCGAAGCAAAAGAGCACAAGAGAACAAGTTTGGGTGGGACACTATATACCATCATGAAGGTAATCCTATCCACTCCAAAACTCATGAAGAAGATTTCCAGAGTTGAACATCCCAGATACTCCAAATATCAATGGCACGGGAAAGTACACTTAAAGATAAATAACAGAATAAAATATTTACTAAAATTAAAATCAATCAGAAAATAAATAAAAATAAAAAAAATTAACCCGAAATTCAGGGTGCTCACATCCTACCCACCTTATAAAAATTTTGTCCTCGAAATTAAAATGTTCGTAATCCTTCTAGGTCAAACCCCCACAATCCAAGTCCCAGAACTTAAACAAATCATACCATAAAAAAAAAGAACGACATACAGGGTCATGGCATACGGTGTTAGTGAAAGTCTCATCTAGGTACACTAGTCATGCTAATACAAAATGGTCAAAGGGTATCAAAACACACAAGCAATCTAGGGTGCTAAACAAAAGTTACAAAAACAACAAACCATCAAAACTGTAAGGCAGTCTACCATCCTATATGAAAACTGGTACTTATCATAAAAATAAAGAAAAGTAACTACCCATTATCTTTAAAGGGTTCAGAAAAAAAAAGAAAAATCAAAATCAAAGTTAAGGAATGAAAGCCAATTTCATGAAAATTTCCAATCACAATACGTAATAAGAATATTTAGTCTCGATACGATCTAAGTTGATCAAATTAGGGGAAATCAAGATTTAGGCAATATGGAAGACAGGTTCAACAAAGTCTGAGATTGAGCATACAAGGATAGAGATTCAGGTCATAATCAAAATTAAGTACAAACCAAGGTATAATTATGATAAGAAAAGATAATCGAAGTTGATTTGGTCGTGATTAAGGAAACTAGGATTCAATGATATTGAAAAACCCTTTTGGGAAAACAAGAAAAGATTTCATAAGGAGTCAAGTTAATCATTTCTCTCTAATACCATCAAGTCTGTCATTTGCCAAATCATATATATATTTTTTTCTCTCGTCCCAATATGAAAATCAACCTTCATATGACTATCATCGAAATTTTATAACCTTTAGTCATCTAAACCTTTACCATGATCACCATAGACAAAATTTCTAACTTCAAAAAAATATTTTCCACGAAACATACCCGTCTTATTTAGGAGTCAACACTTATTCATTTAATCAAATTTTCAAATTCCTTCACCTCGTTTTAATTTAGATCCAAAACCTCTAAATCCAGTTTATGAAATCCTCGTACTTGTTTAAATCAAGTCTCGTATTTATTCAACCCTAATACCACCATGTCATACAAAATTTATTCTTATTTATAAATCAACCTTCATATTTCTTCAACGTTCACCTTCAATTATTATCCTTTTGAATTCTACACATTTTTTTTCATCCAAAAATAATTCCTATAACTTAAAATCCTTGTGTTCTCTCTGTCTCTAGTCATTTCTTACAATACCTTATTCAATTTCGTATCATTATTGCATATAGTTAGAATCTCTTCCCTATTACCAAATCCTTAAATTTAACATCATAGCCTTAATGTGTAACGTCTCAAGAATTAATAACCAAAATTTATTCAAGTTCTCAAAACTAAATTGACCCCGACTATCATTATCAAATTTTTTTTGAACTACATCCGTGAATTACTCATAACCAAATTTTCTGCAATTGTTTCTAAGTTGATAACATTTATCACTCGATTCCATTCTAAACCTTAACCACATCTCCCTTTCAATTTTTTTTTTAATCCAACGTTCTGATTCTTACAAATCATTTTATGATAACCATTTACGTCATTTCCGTACTAGATGATTTATGTCACTTCCTCAACATTTCTCAGGCAAAATGATATGAAGATTCAAGAGTTTTCAAGGTATAGCTGACAGAATTATATACGAGACATGGAATTGATGTAATCATGACAGTTATATAAGATAAGGAATGATGGTAATAAAATATTGGCAGGAAAAGAAATGATAATAGAATCTGTTCTGCTTATCTGTTTAAAAGAAGGAACCATTTTGAAACTCAGAGCTAAAATATCAAATCCAAAATAAGTCTAGCAAAATCATTGATTCATTGTATTATGAAAAACTCATAGTATGAAGTTTCACAAGGTTTATAAAAATAGCTAAAGCTACTCCTAAGTTAAATAATGAGAAGCAAAACAAAACAAAACAATTAATAAATTTTTTTGAAGGACTGAAACAAAGTAGAGAAAATATGTTCAAAATATTTAAGATGCAATCTGATAATCATATGCGTCTATCCAAAATCATGGTACTCTGAATCCTCGTCATATTAGTAACAAAGGCTACGATAATCACAGAGTCCTTGACTTATGCACATACCTCTAGAATCATGGTATTTAACATTTTCGCGATGCCGCTAGCTTGGCTGCGAAAACCTTAAATTCCCACACCCGAGAAATATATCCAAAGTCAGACTATATGTCCTCACCATGCTGGCTAATGTGACTATAGAAGACAAGATTTCCATAACTTAGATGACCTAGCCCATATAATTTTATCTTGCCAAAAATTAAATTAAATCAACAATGAATACCGAAAAGAAAAAAAATATCAAATTTATCAACGAACATCAAAATTCAAAAATGAACAAAATCCTTCAAATTATATAACTATAAACTCGGATGCTACTGCTAACATCAAGATTCAAAATTCCACAATCTTCATCAAAATCAATAAATACAAACTCAAATTCGATAATAATCCATCAAAATCAAATTCAACAACAGAAAGTAAAGATAAATCAAATCAAAGAAAAAGAGAGTTTTCAAATCGAAATTAAAATAAGATTCTCAAGGGTCGTCCCAGGAATCTTTCAAGGGTTCCTAACTGTGATTGAGTACCTTCAAAAATATATCCTATTCCTAGTACAGGCTGTAGTGGTACTCTAGTTCGAATACCACTACACAAGCTCGACCTGCATGGGCCACCACTAAAAACGTGTCACGACCCGTACCCTAGAGTTAGGATACGAGAACGTAACAACGTCCAGCCTACGCCGCAGTGTCGGCGGTAGAACGCTGTCCTAGGTCTCAATGTATCTAACAGTATAAGACTAAACAGTTTATACTCCCCGAATGGGGGTGACATAGCAGATACAGTCTCAATCACATCTAAGGTAGAGCATGATAAAGAAGATAGATAAAACATGAAATCCACGAGAGATACAAGAGATAGAAGTCTAAGTGTCTAAGATACATAAACCCAGAAATACATCTCAAAACTCAAATGCAGTAATCCACAAAGTAAATATAACTCCAGACAAAATGAAATAACTATCTAAACAACCTCTACTGTGTCTCCTCTAGGCTAGCAAGCACCTCCAGGCTATCTGTAAAATTTATCAACAGGTCCAGTCAGGACTGGAGCGAGCACAGTACATCTCAACAATTCATAGCAGGTTAGAAAATATAAACATGCAGTAAAGTAAGATACAAATACTGAAAGAAGTGCAGTATAAAAACAGAGAGAGAACTATAATGGAAATATCTATTATACATAGAGAACTAGCAGTGACTAGTGAGTCAGAGTACAACATGAACATGTAAATGGCCTGGGATGATTCTGTGAAGATACTACGGAATGATTCAATGAAGATACTACTGGTATATTATTCACATGTCCACTTCTACTCCCCCGTACCCCCAATTAATACATAAGGATCCAGCCAGGTTATGTTATATGATTCCATGCACGGCCCCCGAAGGGTGATACATGGATGTCCCATAAATGGGGAGTCTGGGGGTTACCCAACTGTGTAAGATTCAAGAGACTCTGTGATCATGAGGGTACATATCACAAGTAATCAAATGAACCAAGAAGCATAGTGATACGCCATGTAAGTAAAACGCACAGAACACATAGTACCCGATGCTCCCTAAGGATAACATCTCAAGAAAGGATCCATATAGTACCAATCCGTGTGACCATCGTGACAGTACAAGTAAAGTAATCTACTGTAGGAAATAATTCTAAACAGGATATGAAATGATCAGAGAATGTACTCGCCTGATAACCTGAACAGTCGATAAGTATAGGGGGTCCGACTGAAGCCACAGAGTCCTATTTAAAGCAACACAGGTTACAAGGTGTTCAAGTTGTAATAAAAGAATCTCTACAGGCAATCTATATTATTCTAGGTTCTTCTAAGTCAAATTAACTCTAGGTCGACTCCGGTCAATAATTTAGTCAAACTAGGTCAAGTGTTGACTTACAGTTGACTTTGGGTCAACTGGTCAACTCTGGTCAAACAGGGTAAGTCTAGTCTAATATAAAGTGTACTTCGTTATTTGTACGTCGAAACTTATGACACGCAAATCGAGATAAAAAGATTATCGGTAAGGTTAATAATCTTATTATAGTGATCCACGTGTCCAACTTGTCAATTTCAGCGATGTGAGATCACTGGAATTGGCTGATCTCAGTTTCGTTGTACTAATCCCGAAATACGAATATTATATGAATTAATTATTAATTAATTATAAAAAGGTTTAAACTCAGAGAAAGTATCAACAAATATTGTCGGACGATGAAATAAACATTGCCAACCTGTCCAGAATGCTCAAATTAGCTAGGATAGCCTATCCAACGGTCCAATTTGGACACAAGGGCAAAAAGATAATTTCGGGTCAAAACGGTGTCCGTGTCGGAGCCGTTTTGTACCGAAAAATGTACAAGAAAACAAGTCTGCAAAATATAAAAAATTGTATGTCCACGAAACCAGAATGACGATACGAACCCAACGGTGTCTCTAGAATTGGATTCCGTTGACCCGAACTCAATTTGGCCCGTTGACCAGAACTTGGAATTCCGGTTTGCACGGAAATGCGTGCCGGAGCCAAAGTTCTCAAAACTTAGCAAACTACCTGTCAACGAGTCCAGAATGATGATACGAACTCAACGGTATCTCCGGAATTGGATTCCGATGAGCCGATCTCAAAATAACCCGTTGACCCGGATATTGGTATCCGACTTGCATCGAAATGCGTGTCGGATCCAATGTCCACCAAAACCTAGTAAATTATATGTCAACGAGTCCAGAATGACGATACGAACTCAACGGTATATCCGAAATTGGATTTCGATGAGCCGGCATCAAAAAGTTCCGTTGATCCAGAATGTGGGACCCACTTTGCACCGAAAACGTGCCAGGGCCCACGTTCTCCAAAACTAATAAATTTTATATGAAAACATGTCAGAACGATGCCACGAGTCTAATGGTGGTGTCAGAAATGAAATCTGGAGTCCCGTGTTCAAAAATGGAATTTTACAAGTTGAAAATTACGAATTCGGACGACCAACTTTGGCGTCGAATTCAACCAATCAAACAAGCTCACAATGAAACAAAAATGGAGGGGTAGTAAGAGGGTTATACCAGCTTCGCACAGGAACTGGTAGCACACCAAACGGAGCTACGGTGGAGGAGATACAAGCTGACGAAGTTGGCCCCGCGAAACTGTCCAAATTTAATACAATTTAAACGGTCAACTTGGTGGCAGTTTTCATGTATCAAACGATAAAATTAACGGACGAAAATTGACAGGGATGAAGGTGGATATACCGAGATTGTGACGGAGCAAAGAAATCGACGATCCAACGGTCGGAATTCTGGGAAAATGCGTGCGAAGTTGCTGCGACGGAGCACGAATTCTGAGTTCCAAACTCGCGCGCGCCGACGGGATCTCGTTCAAAACGCACGAATCGCCTCGACGACGCGTCCCAGAGGACGTTGGCCACCATGGGGCCTACCCCAGGGGTGAGTCCGGCCACGTGGGAGTGGGCTACGCCGACCTCGGCGACGGCAGCGCCGGCGGTGGCCGCCTGCACGCGCTCGTGCGCGCGCGCGAAGGGCGCGCGCTGCTGCTGTCCGGTCGTGCTGCTGTGGCAGCTGCGCACAGGGGGCTGCGCGGACTAGCTCGCCGGCGAGGGGGAGGCCATGTGCGGCCAGTGGCGGCAGGTACGGCGAACGTGGTGGTGGGATGTGTATGGATGGGTGGTGGTGTTGGCCATTGGTGACGAAGTGAAGGAGGATGAGCGGAAGGAAAGTGTGCAGTGGAGGTGGCCGACGGTGGAGGCCGACGGCGGCGGAGGCCGGGCCAAGGGAAGGTAGAGTGGTCGAGGCATGGTGGAGGTCGGAGGAAAGCTGTGGTGTGAAGAAGTTGTTTGCTGCTGTTCTTGTTGTTGTATACTGTGTTGTTGTTGGAGTTGTTTGCATGGGAAAAAATGAGAGAGAAGGAGAGAAATAATTGAGGAGAGAGAAAGATGAAAAAGTTTCTCTCCAAAATAGTTAGGGCCAGCCAATGCATGGTGTTGGGGAAAAAGTTGCCATGTAGGATTGAGTGGATGTGATTTAATTAGGGAAGAATTAATGGCTATGATGAAACATAGGTAAATAGGTAATTCCAATATGATTAAATCAACAAAAATTTCCCATTAAATGATAAAATAGATGAAATGAGTACTTGATATTTTTGGGCAAGAAATATGAGGCTGTCATGATGGAGAATAACATGGAGCTGGACTGGACTCGGTGGGGCCGGATTGGGTCAAAACCGAACATTGTGCAAAAATCGAATTAAAATTAGACGTTGATGATCATGAGTGAATAAGTAGCACATGGGGATTCCAATAATGGGACACAAGTGACAGGCGGATAATAGGCTCAATGTGGGCCATGTCCATAGTTGGGGCTGACAGGTTTTGGTCGACAGGGGACCCACAAATCAAGTTGGAAGATGAATGTGACGCCGTGGAGTGAAATAAAATCGGGTCACGTGTCGAGAAAGTTGTACGAATCAAATGGAGCACAAAATGACGTGTCTGAGTAGGACACGAAGGTCATGGGTGACGAGCGTCTCGAGTAGATCATCAATGAGGAGTTGGTTTCAAGAAACTGACTGGTCTTGCGCTCCCAAATTAAAAGTCCCGGTAACGCGCTGAAAATGATCAAGGAAAAGAGTGGGAAAATAAATAATAATCAAATGGTCTAAATCGACCCGAAGTTCAGCGAAGCAAAAAGAGCACAAGGGAACAAGTTTGGATGGGACACTATATACCATCATGAAGGTAATCCTGTCCACTCCAAAACTCATGAAGAAGATTTCCAGAGTTGAACATCCCTGATACTCCAAATATCAATGGCACGGGAAAGTACACTTAAAGATAAATAACAGAATAAAATATTTATTGAAATTAAAATCAATCAGAAAATAAATAAAAATAAAAAAATCAACCCAAAATTCAGGGTACTCACAATTGTCAATGCTAAAGCAGCTGAAGTTAGCGCTGACAAGTTCAAGCAGTTGGGGGTGCACATGTCTAACCCCGACCGGGATGAACACCCTACATCTGGTAGCGGTAATCGCCAGAACAACCGCAAGGGAAAAGAGACTTTGAACATCAATTTGAAGAACAAAGAATCTCTGGCGGTCATCGTAGCTCCACCTACGTCTACTTCTACTCCTTCTGCACCTCCACCAAGGGAACCTCGTCCAAAAGTAGAGTACTCCTTTGACGAGAATGATACTGTGAGCATCTTTGATTGCTTGATCAAAAGCAATAAGCTGCAACTCCCAGACCCGAAGAAGCTTGATGAAGTCGGTAAGACTGATCATCCCAAATATTATGTTTATCACAGGTTCATTGGGCATCCCACTCGAGCATGTTACGTGCTCAAAGGAAAAATTCAAGAGCTCGTCAATGCTGGTGTTGTCACTCTTCAACAAGATGAGAAGACTGTTACCGCGAACATGGTCTCAGTACAGTTCGATAACTTCCCTCCACAGATGGTACAACATGGTGTCATCCCTATCCCCAAGGCCACTCTTGAGATCAAGAATCTCCCTCCTCCACGAAGTGAAGGTCTCATCCCCTTATCTCTTGACAATGGTAAGATTATGTGGATTTACCCTGATCTTGCTTCGGAGTTCGAAGTTCCCTCTTCCTCCAAGAAGAAAGAACGCTCCAAGAGTAGAACAATGATCTGCAATATGGTGTCTTTTGACCCCATAGTTGAAGAGGAAATCCTATTGGATACCAGATCAGGAAAAGCCTACCTACGGGAAGTTCCTGAAAATCAAGAAAACTCTGCTTCTTCTTCTGGGTCCGCTCCAGTGCAACCTGTTTCCACTAAGGACATCCCTTCTGTATCCTCACCGATTGTAGAACCCATTCCTCCCAAGCCGATGGTAGCCGACAAAGGCAAACAACAAGTCCGCTTCGACAAACCTTTGAAGAAGTCATCTCCTTCTGGACTTGAGAAGCCATATAACTTTGATATCTTGGCTCAACTAGCCAATACACCGGCCAGGCTGTCAATCTTCGAGCTCTTGCGTCTCTCCAAACAAACTCGAGAAACTCTTAATGAAGCTCTAATACAGGCAGAAACCTGTCTAACCCTTCTAAAGAAGTCGAAGGCAGAGCCTGTCTCTTGCCTCCATTGTCACAGTATGTTGGAATTAATTCCAAATATTACCTTCACACAGGATGATATGCTGATGGAAGATAATAGACATGACCGTCCACTATACTATACAGGATATATCGACTCGATGAAAGTCGATCGTATTCTGATAGATCCAGGGTCAGCACGCAGCATTATGTCGATGACAATACTAGATGCACTGAAGATCCCAGTACATAGTCTTTCTGGTACAATCACCACCATCTTGGGGTTTAACCAGGGAAGAAGTGAACCTCTGGGCAAGATTCGCCTAAAACTCCAAATAGGCAATCGTCGCACAAAGGTGACCTTCTACATCATTGACAACCATGGTTGTTCTTACAATGCTCTGTTGGGGAGACCATTCCTACATGAACACAATATTGTTCCTTCTACTCTCCATCAATGTTTCAAATATGTTGATAACAATGGAGAGGTTCAAAAAGAGGTTGCAGATCTCTATCCTTTCAAAGGTGTCGAAGCATACTGCAACGACGCTCGCATGTATAAAGATGAGTTCATAAAGGTAGTACTGGCTCTGGACACTGAAGAAGAACAAGAAGCAGTACCCAAAGATACCCTCATCATACCTGTTAAAGGGCGTGTTTCTCATCCTCAGTCCTCCAAACCACTGGCTATTCACTTGCCAGTCAAGAAGCAACCAACTGATGGTGGTCAAGATCAAAGGGAGCTCATCTCTTCTGAGCCACTTGTTATTGACTTACGTCGTAACAAGGATAAACGGGAGCTCACCTCTTCTGAGCCACTTGTTATTGATTTATCTCGTAACAAGGATAAAAGGGAGCTCACCTCCTCTGAGCCACTTGTTATTGACCTTCGTCGTAGCAAACCTCCTCCATGTTCTTTTTCTCTTCCTCTTGTAATCAATCTGACCAAGTCTGCTAAGGCTAAAGGTCCTGTTGTAAAAATAGATGTACAAATCAATGAAAAAGCATCTCCTTTTCAATATACTGATGTCATTTATCATGATAAGTGCTATTTGGATATGTTAGATAGCTTCCAGTCATTTACAATAGGAGTTGTACAGTCTCTTCAAACAAAGGTCTCACTCGAACACCCAGATGATTCATACTTTGTTGTCCCTTCTCGAAAGAGATGCGAGAGTCCAATAATTTTTAGTAAAGGACCAGAACAAAAATTTAGCTATACGGATGATAGCAAAAGCAATGATACGGGACATCTCCAACTTCTTTGTTACAGTCAACAATCAAAAGATATCATCCGAAAGATGGGTTATGATTTCAAGAATGGCCTCAACTATGGTAAGGGTAGACGAACTCCTATCCGTACGGTTGTTCTGAAAGGAAAATCAGAGATGTACTACAGCAGGACAAAAAGAGGTCTCGGATATGCTTCACCTCCGATATTATCCCCAGCAGTCTCCGAATCCGATAGTGAGGAGCGCTCTAATTCTTTTGATTCCAGATCATGGGATTCTGATACCAGTATTGGTCAAATTCATCGGCTGATCGTATCTTCTAACATGGTCTCCGCCGAACTTCCAGAAGGATATGACGAGGATATTGAAGAAAATCCCGAAACAGATCCTTAGGCTCAACGAATGGATACCCAATGGGAACTCCGATTCGAACAACGAGAACCTCCTACTGAAGATCAATTAGTTCAAATTGACGTAGGAGAGAGCGGTTCACCTCGTCCAATATTCATCAGCAAGAACCTTCCAGAGGCAGATAAGCAAGAATTAATTCTTCTTATTCGATAATATATTAATGTCTTTGCTTAGAGTTATGAAGACATGCCAGGTTTAGATCCTAAAGTTGCTACTCATAAATTGAATATTTTGTCTAATGTAAAACCAGTCAAACAACATCAAAGGCGATTCAAGCCAGAAATGATGGACGCTATTGATGATGAAGTCAAAAAGCTTATAGCTTGCGGCTTTATTCGAGAAGAACAACATCCAGATTGGGTAGCCAATGTCGTCCCAGTCTTGAAGAAAACTGGTAAAGTTCGAGTTTGCATCGACTTCCAGGATCTTAATGAAGCCTGTCCAAAAGATGAGTTTCCTCTCCCTATCATAGATGTCATGATTGATAATACCTGTGGGTTTGAAAGAATATCCTTCATGGATGGATTCTCTGGATGCAATCAGATTCGTATGAATCCTGAAGATGAAAAACACACCTCTTTTCACACTCCTCGCGGAGTCTATTGCTATACCGTGATGCCATTTGGTCTCAAGAACGCTGGTGCAACTTACCAACTAGCTATGAGTACCACCTTTCGAGATCATCTTCGCAAGACTGTTGAATGTTATATCGACGATATTGCCGTCAAGATTCGTCTAAAGGAAGATCACATCCAAGACTTGAGAACAATCTTTAATCTGATGCGCCAACATCAACTCAAAATGAATCCCACCAAGTCATTCTTGGGTTTCTCTAGTGGCAAATTTCTTGGCTTTGTCATTACCTCTAAAGGTATACACGTGGATCCCGAGAAGATCAAAGCCATTCAAGAGATGCGTCCTCCACGAAACCTAAAAGAGCTACGAGGATTCCAAGGTCGACTTGCGTACATCAGGAGGTTCATTTCGAATCTGTCTGGACGTTGCAGACCATTTACTCAGCTAATGAAGAAGGGTGTATCTTTTATTTGGACTGAAGAATGTCAACAAGCATTCGATGACATAAAATGATATCTCAGAACCTACCAGTCTTGGTGCCACTAATCTCAGGCATACCATTCTTAATGTATGTCCGTGCTATGGATCATTCATTGGGAGCTTTACTTGTCCAAAAGAACAAAGAAGGTCACGAATAGGCTATCTATTATCTCAGTCGTACTATAATTGGTGCTGAACACCGTTATAGTCCGGTCGAAAAAGAATGTCTAGCTCTTATGTTTGTTGTTCAAAAGACGAGGCATTACATCATTGGCCAAACTATTCATGTCATATCCTGAGTTAATCCTCTTCGGGTACTGATGAAGAAGCCTAGCACACTCAATTTTCAGCTGGCTACATGGGCCATTCTGCTAGCCCAATATGATATGATATATGTTCAACAAAAGTCTGTTAAGGGTCAAGCACTAGCTGACTTTTTAGCAGCTCATCCTGTAACAGAGACATCCAAACTCTGTGATGAAATTCCAGATGAGACATTGGAATCAAATATGATCTCCGAAGAATTTCCTACTTGGCGTCTATTCTTCGACGGAGCATCCAGGATCGGACCAAATGGTGCCATTGTTGCAGGAGTTGGAGTTGTTCTTGTTTCTCCAAATGGGTCAACTATTCAAAGAGCCTACTTCCAAGATAAACCTTGCTCCAATAATGTAGCAGAATACAATGCTCTACTCATTGGCCTTCAGTTAGCTAAATAACTGGACGTCGAATATCTTGAAGTTTATGGTGAGTCCAAGCTGGTTGTTAACCAAGTTAGAGGAACCTATGAAGTTCGCCATCAAGATCTAGTGCCTTACTATGAAGCGACAATCAATATGGCTACATCATTCAAAGCCTTCTTCATCGAATATGTCCGCCGAGCTTGCAATACTGAAGCAGATGCTTTGGCTAATCTTGCAGCAGTCTTAGCCATCCCTATCAGAAGATAACAGGTGGTGGTTGTCTCTAATCGATAATTGTTCTGCATCGAAAATAATCGTAATATTGAGTTCAGTAATCTTACTGAAGCTAATGTTATCAATAAAGATTAGAGAGCTCCCTTCATCGATTTCATGGTCTATAATATACTTTCTGAAGATCCCAAGGAAGCTACGAGTATTCGTCGGCGGTCTCTGCGATTCTACTACAATCAGACCACCAAAACTCTTTACCGGCGTACTTATGACGGCCTACTCTTGCGCTGTCTTGCTAGTGATGAAGCGAAGCAAGTATTGCGTGAAGCTCACGATGGTGTCTGCGGAGCACATCAACCCGGTCCTAAGCTACAAGATCGCATTCGACGAATGGGTTACTACTGGCCATCTATGGTATCTGATGCCATCGAATATGCAAGGAAATGTCTAGCATGTCAAATCCATGCCGATTTCATCCATCAACCGTCGGAATTCCTTTATTCGACTGCTGCTTCCTGGCCTTTCGAAGCTTGGGGCATGGATATTATAGGTCTCATCAATCCTCCTTCTTCTAGGGGACATCAGCTCATACTAGCAATAACAGACTACTTCTCCAAATGGGCTGAAGCTATACCTCTGGCTGAAGTCAAGACCAGCAGTGTCATCAACTTCGTCAAACATTATGTCATCTATAGATTTGGTGTACCTCGACGAATCATTCATGACAACGGACCTCAGTTCATTAGTCAAAAGTTCACAAGGTTCTGTGACGATCATCGGATTGACAATGTCGCTTCGACAGCTTACAATCCTGCTGCTAATGGCTTGGCTGAAGCTTTCAACAAGACTATCATCAAGCTCCTCAAGAAGTTTGTGTCTACTAACAAACAAAACTGGAGTGAAAAGCTTGGAGAATGTCTTTGGGCCTATCGTACTACGGTCCGCAACCCTACAGGCTGTACACCTTTCTCTTTAGTGTATGGCTGTGAAGCAGTTCTACCCCTGGAACTTTAAATTCCGTCCTTGAGGATTGCCATCGCTAATGAGCTGACAACGGAGAACAACGATCTCCTTCGACTTCAAGAATTAGAAGCGCTTGACGAAAAGCGGCCATTGGCTCAACATTATATTGAGTTATACCAAGCCCGTATCTCGAAGACTTTCAATCGTAAAGTTAAGGTCAGAGCTTTTCAGAAAGGAAAACTCGTTCAAACTGTCAGACGTCCCATGACTATGACTCATATGAGCAAGGGCAAATTTGACGCAAAATGGGAAGGGCCTTATATTGTGAGCAAAGTCTTTTCAAATGGAGCCTATCAACTCTCAGAGCTAGACGGTCGAGTTGCTATGATGCCTATCAATGGCAAATTCCTTAAAAAAATACTATGTATGAATGTAACAGGGATTTTATGTAAATATGATTAGACAGTTCATAAATAAAGTTTGATTTTTATTTCATCATAAACGTTGTTACATAATATTAAGGACGGGAATCACTGTCGTCCTTCTTGAAGATAGGACGAGGACCACTACCGTCCTTTTCAAAAACATAATCAGCAAAAGAGCCGAGGACATCTTTGCTCGAACCCACTAGAAATTTGCAAGCGGCCAGTTGTTTAGCCTCCTCTTCTTCAGTCGTCCCTGGTTCAAGTAGGAAGCCTAAGATGTCCCTTGGTGTCTTGGGTGCAGACGAACCTTCGCCCGCTTCTATCTGCTTTGGCTGGTTGGGTTCAGCTGGATGTTCCTCTGGGAGTTCTTCAACCTTCGGGATAATCTCAGCCTTCTTGGATGCATCTCCAGACGACATCTTTGTGCTGAAAAGTGAAAGTGATCATTCCATCTAAATTTCTTCTCTATTTATAGGCAGAGATTCTTGAAATAATGAAGCGACGCATCCTTCGCAACATTCATTACATTCATTTGACGGTTCACCCGTTTACTACATTTATCTGACGGTTCGCCCGTTCATTACATTCGTCCGACGGTTCCCCGTTCATTACATTCATTCGACGGTTCGCCCGTTCACTACATTCATCCTACGGTTCGCCCGTTCACTATATCTATTCGACGGTTCATCCGTTCATTCCATCCATCCGACGGTTCGCCCGTTCATTCCATTCATCTGACGGTTTACCCATTCATTCCATTCATTTGACGGTCCATCCGTTCATCCCGACGATTCAATTCGTTCACACATTTTGACGATTCATCCGTTCATTCACATCAGCAACTTGTCATGTATTTGTTATTTTTGATTAAGTTGTCTACTAAAATAATGATATTCGACAAATTATATTCTGCCATGTCCATATTACCTCTGAGCAGATATAATGAATATAATTATTTTCTAAATCAAGAAATATATCATGTCCCGGACCTCTGAATATATTTTCTATCGCTATTATTTATATCCGAATGAGATATACAATAAATAATAGAGCCACAAAGAAAATATCTTTTTATTGATCAAAACTAAAAGGCATTATATGTTACAAAACAGAAGACACAAAAAGTCTTCCTATTCAGCTGGTGGGGTCATCAAACTAGCATCTGCTGCTTTAAAGTTTGAAGTCGCTCTTCACGAGAATCCATCACCCGTCTTCTAGCTTCCTCCATTCCAGCTTTATCATCAAAAGTCGGCAAGGTTACTAGTCGGCAGAAGATTTCAGCTTGATGAGTCCTGACATACTCATTTCTTTTCTGGGTTAGAATGTCCAGTTGCTAGACTGCAGCTTGATGTTGAGTTATCTCTTCTTCCAGAGCAAGTTGAACAATTTTTAGCTCTTCTTGAAGTCCATCGAACTCTGCTTTCAGCTCAGCAACTTTCTTTTCCTTCTTCCCAGCAGCAGATGCTATTATCTCTATTTGAGAGTTATACTTTGAAGACTTGTTAGCGAAAGTGTCCAAAAAATCCTGGAATTCAGCTTTCGTAACTGCAGCCTCTCAAGACATCCTCTCAAACTCAGCATGTACTAAGGGCTCCACCTCCCCCCGATTCAGATCTTTGTAGATCTTAACTGATTCCTCCAGCTCATTCAGTATGTGTTCAAGATAAATAGCTTGAGCTTCATCTCCTTGATTTCGGATGGCACTGATCAGATAAGAGGTTGGACCTCTAACAGTGATAAAACCAATATTTTCTTTATCCATTACCCTCTCTACTAAGGGTCCCAATAAATTGAAGAAAAGGTTGGTGAAGGAACCAATTATGAATCTGTTAGTAGCTATGGCACCAGGTGTAGCAGCTACTCCCATGGACGTCGAAGCAGCAGGTGCCTGTACAGATGGACGTTCAGCTTCTTGTACGTGAGTTGAGGTCTCTTTGGACAAAGGAGCCATGGTAGAGCTAGTCGCCCCTCCCAGATGTTCCTCTGCAAAATCAAACAAACACCATCAGTTGGCTGTCATTAGCAACTATCGAGAGGATCAAAAGTAAGAGCAATCTTACCATTGCTGGGTCCAGTGACAAGTTTGTCATCTGGTGACACGGGTTACAACCTTGCAGAAGTAGCTTCAGACATTACTGCATGGCTACTACCCGCTTCAAAGCCGCCCAAAAAATGTCGGCTACTGCTGGCTATCGCCTTTATTGGCACTATATCAGTACATATGGGAGGAATTGGAGAAGATTCAATTTCTATATGGATAAAAAAATTAGATGTCAGCCATTTAATCTATGAAAAAGAAGATTGATAATATCATTCAATACCTTTGGGATCAGCAATAGTAACTTCCTCATGTGCTACTTCTTTAACTGTATTCTTCTCTTGCGATACATGTACATCAGCATCCTCTTCTGGATTCAGAGTATCATCAACAGCCTCTGCTGATGTATCTTCATCACTTGTACTTTCTTCTCGTACTTCTTCACTATCAGTTGCGGCGACCGGATCTACATCATCATGGAGGCCGAAGTCGCAGTCATTCAGAGCATCGATCATTAATCGATCTTCTTCATCACGAAGTGTTCTCGGTATAGCTAGAAGGTAGACGATTTCTGTTGCAAGTGTTGGAGATTACAGTGCTTTGGGAGATGTTTCTGGCTCATTTGGCTCCGCAGCCTCATCTGTTGTCTCCGCGATTTCCTCTCTGGTCTCTACAGCCTCGTCCCTCTTCTCTGGACTAAAAGCTTCCTGCCTGGGTTCAAGGGCAGGTGTAGGAGACGACATCATGACTCCGGTGAACTCATTTGTCAAGACCGATGCCAGGATAGGTCTTGGAGGAGTGACTACTTTCTTTCTTCTAAAGACTATTTTCTTTCTGTGTAGAGGTCTCTCCAGACTCTCTACATCTACAACATCTTCTTGTCTTTGAATAGAGGTCGGGGTCATCGCCTCTTCTCTCTGAATTGACTCGGCCTGCTGCCGAGATTGCGACCGGGTAGTAACCCTTTCCGATGATTCTAAGACAAGCTTCTTCTTAGCAACTGGAGAAGAAGGTTCTTCTATCCTTTTTTTCTTCTCCTTGGCTAGAGATCTAACAACCTTCAAGGAGACGCACAGTGGCTCGATGACTTCTTCAGGGAAGTTGGCTTCCTTCGAAGCTTCCAACGGTGCATCAACTGGCTCATCCTCTTCATCATTACCAGGAGCCGACACAACAGATGCTCCCTTCTTTAATCGTGTTTCTGTCGTAAAGCTATCTGCTAAACTAAAGTTCTCAGTAAAAGTATTCGCTGATGTGTAGAAGAGTGAATATGTATACAGCATCCGAGGACCATGATCGCTCTTTATTGGCATCGGGAATGTTGTTTTTGTGTCTCGAGCATTATAGTAAGCCTAAGCCCGGGCTCCATCGATCAAATAACTTTTTTCTTGTAGGCACATGATGGCGTTGCATACATGAAACTTGTCATAGCCGAATTGGCGCGTAAAACGGCTAGGAAGATAGGGCTCCAAATAACATTCGTCTTCAAATCGGTAGACCAGGTGTGACGGTCGGATTGTCCTCAGCCAATCAAAAACTGCATGGCCCATAGGCTGCCTCCCAGAGTCGACCAGATTTGTAGACATGTGCTCGTAGCCAGCAGGAGGGGGAACAATAGAAGTTCCATCCCTTGTCGAGATTCAGAGCGCGTCTGCAATCTCTTAAACTGGTGTATATCCACTTGCTTTTGGAGAATCTCCTCAAGAAGCTGCCGCTCACTGCCCCAATATCGGGGTTCATCAGTGAAGGATAGTGCAGAAGCAGCCATCCGAACAAATATGTGTATGGTAGCTCTAGCCGAGGAAAGCTTCCTTTCTCGCCTTTTCCTTTAAGCATCGAATCGACAAAAAGGCGGAGGCCAGCATTCACTCTGCAAGTCATCGCTGACAATAGATTCATCCGGTAGCTGAAGACTAAGCGGACGGCAGCAAATAGTATGCCTCGATGAAAGCGATCGACGGTGCTGGCTCCAGGGACGACGAATCGTCGAAGCCAGTAAGTGAGAAAACCCGCCAACTGGGCTTCCTTCGACATGGGCCTATAGCCCATCCTCATGTAACTTTCAATCATGTCTCATGTCTTGAAAGGAGGACATTAAAGATCATCATCGATCTTAATATCCATATCCTTATTCTCCTCCATCAACCCTATCACTTCGCTGCTACTAAGTGGTCTGAAGAAGGTAGGTTTGCAGTTATCGTGCTCCTTAGTCTTCTTCTCAATGATATGGTTGAGAAAGAGGTATGGCAACCATTTCGTTGAGTAACAGGTGCCAGATGTACCACTCTTGTAGTACAAGGAATAAATCTTGTAGTGGCACAGCAGCTCTTCAAAGACAGCCACCATGTCCGTATTCTCTCGGCGTAATTTGTCCAACTCATCATTGGTCAGAACAAATTCTTCATAGGGGATATTTCCCATTGGAAAGCTGGAGATGTACTTCATCTCGTGAAGAGCCAATCCGATCTCTCCGCAGGGCGTCATAAAAGTCCCTGTTCTGTAGTTGTACCTCTCCGCCAATGCAAGAAATAGATGAGGATTGGGGTGGAAGCCGTAAACGGTAGAATACACCGGTTGGTACAGCTCAATCTCCTTGAGCTTCTCTTCGAATTAAGCCAATATCCAATTGGCTATACAGTTCCATCTCTTGTTATCCGGATTCATAAGACCTGTCAATCGGATATCTTGGTCTGGATATCTTCCCTCAACCTTCGCAAACTCATTTGCGAATATCGGCGTTCTGACTGGTAGCAGCAGGGAGGAGTTTTCTGGTGGAATGCAGCCGGGTTTCAATCCTCTGAGTAGGGAGCTGTGACGCTCAGAGGAACTGTAGAACATGTCCTTATTGTTTGGCCCCTTCTTCACACAAATATTCTCTGTTCGGGCTTACTGAAGTGGAGTTATATCCCATTCCATCCTTCGAGGATAACTCGTAAAACCATAGCGAGACAAGGGAAGGCATCTGGAAATCTCCGGTAGAAGTATCATCTTTTCGCCTCTTTGAAAAAGTCTTTGTTCCATCCGAGGTCTCGGCTGAGAACTCTTATCAAGAGCCTCACCAAACAAAAACAGAGGCTTCTTATGAATAACGGCGTCAGCAGTCTGCAGAGGCTTCCCGTTCATCAGACTCAGCAATGTTTCATTGTCTTGTGCCGTCAAGATGGCTTGTCGAGATGACAGCAAGGCATATTGAGGAAATGTCACATGGGAAAGATCCTTCTTGAACTCAGGTTCATCCAAAGTCCCTACAAAGACCTCATAATTGGGGTCTTTCCTGAGGTTAACTGCATCAAACAAAGAGACGAAATTCAGTACATACAAAATCAAAGAGTCTGTTCAAAAGATCAACAAATTGCGCAAGTATCAAATTGCGCTATGAGCAAAGCATCAGATTGCGCTAATGCAGCCTACATGCGCAAAATATCCAGTTGTGCCAACACATCCACTTGCGCAAGACATCAGGTTGCGCTAAACCACTTGCACAAGGCATCAGTTTGTGCTGGCTCAACAGACTTGCGCAAATCGATAGATTGCGCCGAACATCTGTCAGCGCTTTCCAACCGATTGTGCAAGAATATAGTTTTCATAAAAATGAAAACTATTGTGTGTGTACAACCAAAACCCTAAACAGGGCGGCACAATACCATCAAATCTCTATAAAAGAGAGGTATGAAGGTTCGAAAATGTCAAGAACCCTAAAAAGGGTTTTGATCGAGTTTATCATCTACCTTGCAGCGCTGGGTGGCCAATCTCATGGCGAGAGATTCAGGGCGCAACCTGAGTCGAAGGCTCGGCGAGGGCCTTGCCCTTCTCGGTGGCAGTTCTCTTAGGGGCCATTGACGTCGACGGCGAGAGAAAGGAGAGGTAGTCGGAGAAGATGAGCTCTTGTCTCTTGAGAACAGTCGAAAATAAGTAAAGAATGAAAGAAAGACGAATGGAAACTATTTATAGTTTTTCAAAAGTAACAGTCACCTCAGATTGTGCCGAGAAATTAGGAGCTGATTCCTCCAAACGCGCAGTCAAAGCGCCACTTGCGCAAGTTGATTTTAAATTCAAAATTAAAAGTATTTCAAAACTTTGAATTTTTTTAAATTTCAAAAACTTTGAAGGGGGTCTTGTAGGTCCTAAAAATCAAGTTGCACCCATCAAAAAAGTAATGAAAATCAAATTGTGCACCTTTCAAATGAACTACGCAGGAGACAGATTGCGCAACAACTCAACTGTGCAAGCTGAACTGCGCACCCATCCGAGCGCGCTAGCTGACGTGGCAACGTCATCATTACCAGACACAAAATCAGATCTTCTGACAACTGACAGCCCGAAGAACGAGGAAACTGCTCGTTTCTTGTGCCACGCCGCCATGGCAGCAGTCTAGCGCGGTCCAGCGGCCAAAAGCCAGGGCAGTCTGCCAGCCCAACGGAAGCGCAGTCTGCCAGATCCTCTTTAGTGCGGTTCGATTTGAGCGCAGTCTGGAGCTAGCGCAGTTCAAACAGCACCATCCATCAAGATAACTGACATTTTATACGTGGCCTACATGCCATCAATTGCTCACCACGTGGCAACCGTCTGTACACAACCATACACATTTTAATCAAACAATGCCACGCATCTAATACAGATGGCCCACGATCGAGTAACTGCCAGCGCAACTGGTAGTCTGCGCAGTCCAGTGCCTGCGCAATCCAGCTTATGTAATCCAGAAATAACTACTAATTAGTTATTTTCCAGAACTCTATAAATAGAGTTTTAAGTTGTCACGACCCGGTCCCAATTACTTGGGTCGAATCGGATCATGCCCAGCCTGCACCGTTGTTGAGACGGCGGTAGTAAGTTGTATCTTCAATATGCAGGTAATCAACAACTCAATCTAATTTGCCACAACCTTTATTATTCGATAAATTAAAACTTAAAACTTGTCCAGTACAAAGTACAATCATAAAACCACCAACTGAAATAACATTGTTTTTAAAGAAAATTATCAAACTGAAAAATAGCATCTAAAAAGAAGCAACATCATCATCAGGTACGCCATCCTCAGGAAGCACAGCAGGGTATAGCTCAGGGTCATAGTAGCTACTAATCAGTAGCTCTGCATCCTCAACAGGACCTAAAATATAGTCTCCAGTCAGGAGGGAGCAAAGTACAAATTCATGATATTTTAACAATTAAAATTAATAATGGAATTATGCACTTTTAAATAATTTGAAATAAATAATTTCCAACAGTTAAAGCAGTGTGATATGAATAGGTAATGAATATGACCGGATTGGGTTTGTTACAGAAATATCCTAGTGATATGGTATGGCTCATCCCCGTGTGTTTGAGTGGTAAGCTAATACATTCAGTTATACTAATTGGATGTGGTCATATCCACTACACTACTCCCTAGTCCCCAATAGTTACAGTAGTTATAGTCAATGCTCTCAAAGAGAGTTTTTTGTTGTATCGTGGTTTAAACTTGCATTAAAACAATTATTAACTAATTGTAATCTACCACAAAAATGTACTTGTCTCAAATTTATTGGACTGGATGGGTCGATATGTCGGAATGGAAATCAGGTCTTCCTTGAAATCCTACATTCGGGAAAACTTGTCTCAGAAAACCAAAGTCGCCAATGTTACTACACTAGTTGCAATCTCTAGTTATGTCCTAATCAATTTTAGTCTTTATTTAGCTAACATAACCAAAACACGATTATTAGTGCATTGCAATTAAGAATTATCAGTTTATGTTTAATTTCGAAAAAATTGTATTTATCGGTTTATTTGGAAAAAACTCGATATTTTTATAACTATATAAATATAAAACTAAGATTTTTCCTTTTTAATGAGAAATACATGAATTTCTTATTTAAAAATTATAACTTAACTGCTAAGTGATAAGACATTTATTTTTTTAATAAATAATTATTATCTTTTACTACGTTCTTACGACAAAATGATAACCAGAAAAATATAAAAGAAAGCAAAACAAAATTCTAAGCTATTACAATTTCTCACAACCAGAATAAATAAATAGGCTTATGTCCTTACAGACCAGTTACATGAATTTAAATAAGAATAAAATTTTGGTTAGCCCAGAGAATTTTCCTACAATAAAATTTACAAAATAAAATAACAATTTTAAACTAAATTGAATTTATTTTATTAGTCTCAGATATTGGTCCAATCGTCAAAAAATAGCTAGTGCCTCAACTTTCGATAAAACCGGTTTCGTTTGCACTTAGCTAGGGCCCATGGACCGGTATGGTCGTCGCCCGATAATCAAAACCAAGTTTAATAAATCTTTTGCAAAAAATCGGTTTTCGGAATTATAGATTTTATGGAAAATATTTTTCTGAAAATTTGGACAGCATTCCCTCTGTTTTCGGGATAACCCAAAACTGGGAAAAATGCCAAACCAAACATCGATAACTGTCCCAAACCAGGGAACACCAATTTCCAACCAAAATAATAATAATAACCAGAACTCTAAAATAATATCGAACCAGAAAATATCTACAGCACGTTTTTCGAAATTCAGAAAACCGAACTGAACTCAGAGAACCCGAAATGAATTTCAAAAATTCCAACAAAATACTCAAACCAAAGAATTATTCCAAACTCACAGAATATTTCTGAAAAGATTTCGGAAAATCAAAAAATCCCGTATACCAAATTCCCAGGAATTCTTGGACAAAATTTATCACAGACCAAGACAGGGGACGAACTACTGTGATTATCAGAGATTACCCAAATTGATGGAATTCGAAGGGTTGCCTCAAACTCGGAACATGCCTCGCCGGAGTTCGGCTGCGTGTGCGGCACCCAAACTTGGAAAAAACCACAGCGAGGTTCCGTGAAACAGCACCAGAGAAGAATCCAAAAGAGGAATCAGAAACTCGGAGGAGCGTCGCGGAGCTCGGGAAGCTCTGGCCTGGAGGGACAGTGCCAGAAAAATGACACAGAGGGTTGTCCCGGTCGGGATCGGCTCGGAGACTCACCGGTGGAGCCGAGCAGGGGCACGGGAACAGCGGGCTGGACACGGCCGGAAAGTGGTGCACGGATCGCCGGATTAGCCGCGGGGTCGCTGGACCGAGGACCACAGGGGTCGAGCACGGGGCCGCCGGTGAAGGAGATCGCCGAGCGGGGTCGGCCTGGTTGGCCGCGGCAGGTATGCGCTCGGGCGGAGGGCGCTCGAGACTCCGGCAGTCGGCTAGGGCTCGAGTTAGGGCTTGGTTGGAGAAAAATGGTGGATGAAGTGTGGGAGAAAGAGAGGGTTTATATAGGATCTGACATGGGGGTTACAAAAATGGAGAGTCGCAGTAGATTCGGAAGAGAGAAGGGTTAAGTCTGCGGCCATGAATGAAAGGGGAGGGAAAGTCGACGGTTTATGGAAGGGAAAGGAAAAGGTTTACTTTCCTTTGCTGTGAAAGAAAAGTGAAAGAAAGAGAAAAATGTTTTAAATAGTTTATAAAGGAGTTAATAAGAAAAAGAATCCTTTTCTTTTCTTTTCTTTTTTTTAACCAATAAAATAAATATACATATATAAAGGACTCCCGAATTAACTTTAGAAAACTGAACTTGGATTCAAGATGGGTTCAGAACGGGAACTGGATATGGACTCGGGTTAGACCAAAAATCCATTAATTAGTTAAAATAATATTTATATGTGGTTTCGGGACGGGTCAGGACGGTCAGGACCAACATTCAAACACCAGGATAATTTTCTAAAAATATGAATTTTCCTAAATTAACATCTAATATTGATTTAGAATGATAATTAGCTAATTGAATATTAATTAAAATAATTATCTAAAAGTTACGGGTTTCACAACCTTTCCTCCTTAAGAAATTTCGTCCTCGAAATTAAAGGATAGGGTTAGGAATTATCTCAGGTCTCAAACAAGTACGGGTACTGCTCCCCCATCTCATCTTCCCGCTCCCAGGTAGACTCGCCTGGGGAATCGTGCCTCCACATAACTCTGACTATGGGAGTCACCGAAGTCCTGGTCCTCTTCTCGCCTCTATCCAAAATCGCCACAGGCTTCTCTGGTACTGTAAGGCTCGATCCAATCTCTAGCTCCGAATGGTGCAGAATATGACTCGGATCTGGGATGTAGCGTCTGAGCTGCGAAACGTTGAAGACGTTGTGCACGCCCTCAAAATTAGCTGATAGAGCTAACCGATACGCTACTTCACCAATTCGACTTAAAACTTCAAATGGTCCGATATATCTGGGACTCAGCTTTCCAGCTCTGCCAAATCGGATAGTTCCTCTGGTAGGAGAAATCTTCACAAAGATACTATCTCCTTCTTCAAACTCCAGTGGTCGACGACTGCTATCTTCCCAATGCTTCTGCCTGTCTTGGGCAATCCTGAGTTTGTCTCTAATTACCTTCACCTTCTCTGCTGCGTCAGTCACCATCTCTGGCCCCAGCAGTACTCTTTCTCCTACGCCGTCCCATGCAAGTGGAGTGCGGCAACGACGTCCATAAAGAGCTTCAAATAGGGTCATACCAATGCTAGCTTGGTAACTGTTGTTGTAGGAGAATTTTACTAAATGCAAGTGATCCTTCCAAGACCCTCCAAATTCCAAGACACAGGATCTCAGCATATCTTCTAGCATCTGGATGGTCCTCTCAGATTGTCCGTCAGTTTGGGGATGATAGGCTGTGCTGAACTTCAGTTTTGTTTCCAAGCTGTCATACAAACTCTTTCAAAAATGTGAGGTAAATCTAGTATCTCGGTCAGATACAATACTTACCGGTACTCCATGAATCCGGTAGATGTGCCGTATGTATAGTGCCGCCAACTTCTCGGTGGATAAACCAACCTTGGAGGGAATAAAGTGTGCCGACTTAGTCAGTCGATCCACAATAACCGAAATAGCGTCCTTCCCTCCTTGGGATCGAGGTAGTCCTGACACAAAGTCCATTATTATATGCTCCCACTTCCACTCCGGAATATCCAGCGGCTGTAGAAGTCCTGCAGGTCTCTGTCTGCTAGCCTTCACTTGTTGGCAAATCAAGCATCTAGCCACAAATCTGGATACATCCTTCTTCATTCCATACCACCAAACGATGGTACGCATATCCTGATACATCTTATTAGCTCCAGGATGTATGAAATATTGCGACTGGTGCGCTTCTTGCATTAGGTCATTCCTTAATTCGCCAGCTGGTACACATAGCCTCGTACCATTCTTCAATGCTTCGTTATTGGCGATAGAGAAACGTTCAAGTGTTCCTGCTAGCACTTCATCTCTAAGTTTGCAAAGCGTCTCGTCTTAGAATTGTGTCTCCTTGACTTTGTCCATCACACTTGAACGCAATTGCAACTGCATTATGGTTGAGTCAGCTCCAGGTACATCAGCTTCTCGCTCCAGTTCCTTCATCTTCTCCTCAGGCAGTACAATCTCCAGACCAAGCTTCTCTATGTCCTCCAACAAGTGTCGCTCCTTGGTCAAGAACATCGCCACTGGGTATCGACTAAGTGCATCTCTAACCACATTAGCCTTATCCGGATGGTACTGCAGGTCGATATCAAAATCCTTTATCAGCTCCAGCCATCTTCTTTGTCTCATGTTCAGCTCTTTCTGAGTGAAAACATATTTCAGACTTTTGTGGTCTGTATATATTTCTACTCTCTCTCCATATAGATAATGCTTCTATAGCTTCAATGCAAAGATAACTACAGCAAGCTCCAGATCATGTGTGGGATAGTTCTTCTCATGAGTCCATAATTGCCTAGATGCGTAAGCAATTACTTTTCCATTTTGTTGAAGAACGCAACCTAGTCCTTTTTCAGAGGCATCGCTATAGATTGAGAAACCACCGGTTCCTGCGGGTAGCGCAAGGATTGGTGCAGTGGTAAGCCTCTTCTTTAGCTCCTCAAATGCCGCCTGGCAATCTTCCGTCCAGATGAACTCTTTATTCTTCCGAGTAAGCTTCGTCATTGGTTCAGCAATTCTGGCAAAATCCTTTACAAACTTCCGGTAATAGCCAGCCAAGCCCAAGATACTTCCGATTTCAGCAACTGAGCTTGGGGTAGACCACTTTTCAACAACAGCTATCTTCTTAGGGTCCACCGAAATTCTTTCTTCTGTGACAATATGGCCAAGAAAATCTACCTTGTCTAGAAAGAATTCACACTTGGATAGCTTACCATATAACTTCTCTTTCCTCAAAGTTCCCAGAACTTTCCTGAGGTGCTCCTCATGCTCCTCTTCAGTCTTTGAATAGATCAGAATGTCATCGATAAAGACAACGACAAACTGATCTAGGTATTCATGGAAAACCTTGTTCATAAGGTTTATGAACACAGCAGGAGCATTCGTCAGTCCAAACGGCATGACCAAGAATTCAAACTGCCCATACTTGGTGTTGAACGCCGTCTTGGGAATATCCTCCTTCCTGACCTTGATCTGATGGTAGCCAGATCTGAGGTCAATCTTCGAGAACACCTTGGCTCCACTGAGTTGATCAAACAGGTCATCGATCCGGGGCAGAGGGTACTTGTTCTTGATGGTGATATTGTTCAGCGCCCGGTAGTCGATGCACATCCTCACAGTTCCGTCCTTCTTGGGTACAAACAAGATAGGTGCTCCCTAGGGTGAAGCTCCGTCTCGGATAAATCCCAAAGCCTTCAGTTCATTGATCTGATCCTTCATCTCCTTGGCCTTCTTCGGGTTGACTCTATAGCATCCCTTAGAAATAGGGGAAGAGCCGGGGACTAGGTCAATGGTGAACTCTATGTCTCGGTCTGGGGGTAACCCGGAAAGACTATCAGGGAAGACATCCATAAATTCTGCTATGATAGGATGGGGAGGTCCGGGTTCTTCTGTGATAGAGGTGTAGGTAACACACTCCATATCCTCCGGAGTTCGAGAGATTTCAAACTCCAGTTTTCCAGGTGGGCTGAAGACTACACATCCTCTGTGACAGTCTATCAGCGCATGCTGCTTACTCAACCAGTCCATCCCTAGGACAACATCATAGTTGGGTAAGGGCATCACAAGCAAAGGTGCTATGAACTGGTGGCCTGATAAGGTGATAGGGCAGTTACAGGTCTCAGTGATGGGTAGGGGTCCTCCACCGGTCATGACTCTACATATCTTCTTGCTAAATCCTGTATCTATGTGGTGTGCAGAGATAAATTTTGTAGATATGAAACTATGTGATGCACCCGAATCAAATAAGGCTAAGTTCCTCTGCTGCTAGGGCAAAAGCTCGCCCAGTCTTCTGTTGATGCTGCCCAAATTGTTGTTGCTGAGTGGGCAGAGGACCTTTTTGTTGAGTTGCTCCAATCCGATGAGCCGTCGAGGGACAGTCCTTCACTTGGTGGGTGGAAGACCCACAGACTAGGCAATGTCCTAGTCTCTTTCTGCAGATATTTGCTTGATGCCCCGGCCTTTTGCAATAGTCGCAGACAGGGATCTGCCCCTGAGGTGCCCTATCATTGTTTCTTGTCTGCTGGTTCTGCTGCTGGTGGTGGAAAGGACGGTTGTTGTTGTTGTTGTTGGGCCTCTTCTGATTACCCTTGAAGTTGTTAGTTCCAGGATAATCCCTCTTTGAGCGAGTGGGTTGGCTCTTCTCTATATCTTGAGCTCGCTCCAGGATCTTTTCATAGGTCTTAGCACCGCCTGAGATCACATGGGTGTGAATCTCCTCTCTCAGCCTATGTCTAAATCTTTCAGCACGATCATCAGGGTCAGCCACAAGGTTTTTGGCAAAACGGCTGAGTTGGCCGAATTCTGTCGCATATTCTCCAACAGTCATATTTCCTTGCTTCAGGTTCTTGATCATGCCCAGCCTGCACCGTTGTTGAGACGACGGCAGTAAGCTGTATCTTCAATATGCAGGTAATCAACAACTCAATCTAATTTGCCACAACCTTTATTATTCGATAAATTAAAACTTAAAACTTGTCCAGTACAAAGTACAATCATAAAACCACCAACTGAAATAACATTATTTTTAAACAAAATTATCAAACTGGAAAATAGCATCTAAAAAGAAGCAACATCATCATCAGGTGCGCCATCCTCAGGAAGCACAGCAGGGTATAGCTCAGGGTCATAGTAGCTACTAATCAGTAGCTCTGTATCCTCAACAGGACCTAAAATATAGTCTCCAGTCAGGAGGGAGCAAAGTACAAATTTATGATATTTTAACAATTGAAATTAATAATAGAATTATGCACTTTTAAACAATTTAAAATAAATGATTTTCCAACAGTTAAAGCAGTGTGATATGAATAGGTAATGAATATGACCGGATTGGGTTTGTTACAGTAATATCCTAGTGATATGGTATGGCTTATCCCCGTGTGTTTGAGGGGTAAGCTAATACATTCAGTTATACTAATTGGATGCGGTCATATCCACTACACTACTCTCCAGTCCCCAATAGTTACAGTAGTTACAGTCAATGCACTCAAAGAGAGTTTCGTGTTGTATCGTGGTTTAAACTTGCATTAAAACAATTATTAACTAATTGTAATCTACCACAAAAATATACTTGTCTCAAATTTACTGGACTTGAAATCCTACATTCGGGAAAACTTGTCTCAGAAAACCAAAGTCGCCAATGTTACTACACTAGTTGCAATCTCTAGTTTTGTCCTATTCAATTTTAGTCTTTATTTAGCTAACATAACCAAAACACGATTATTAGTGCGTTGCAATTAAGAATTATCAGTTTATGTTTAATTTCGAGAAAATTGTATTTATCGGTTTATTTGGAAAAAACTCGATATTTTTATAACTATATAAATATAAAACTAAGATTTTCCTTTTTAATGAGAAATACATGAATTTCTTATTTAAAAATTATAACTTAACTGCTAAGTGATAAAACATTTATTTTCTTTAATAAATAATTATTATCTTTTACTACGTTCTTACGACAAAATGATAACCAGAAAAATATAAAAGAAAGCAAAACAAAATTCTAAGCTATTATAATTTCTCACAACCAGAATAAATAAATAGGCTTATGCCCTTATAGACCAGTTACATGAATTTAAATAAGAATAAAAGTTTGGTTAGTCCAGAGAATTTTTCTACAATTAAATTTACAAAATAAAATAACAATTTTAAACTAAATTGAATTTATTTTATTAGTCTCAGATATTGGTCCAATCGTCAAAAAAATAGCTAGTGCCTCAACGTCCGATAAAACCGATTTCGTTTGCACTTAGCCAGGGCCCATGGACCGGTATGGTCGTCGTCCGATAATCAAAACCAAGTTTAATAAATCTTTTGCAAAAAAAACCGGTTTTGGGAATTATAGATTTTATGGAAAATATTTTTCTGAAAATTTGGACAGCATTCCCTCTGTTTTCGGGATAACCCAAAAATGGGAAAAATGCCAAACCAAACATCATTAACTGTCCCAAACCAGGGAACACCAATTTCCAACCAAAATAATAATAATAACCAGAACTCTAAAATAATATCGAACCTGAAAATATCTACAGCACGTTTTTCGAAATTCAGAAAACCGAACTGAACTCAGAGAACCCGAAATGAATTTCGGAAATTCCAACAGAATACTCAAACCAAAGAATTATTCCAAACTCACAGAATATTTCCGAAAAGATTTCGGAAAATCCGAAAATCTCGCATACCGAATTCCCAGGGAATTCTTGGACCAAATTCATCACATACCAAGACAGGGGACGAACTACTGTGATTATCAGAGATTACCCAAATTGACGGAATCCGAAGGGTTGCCTCGGACTCGGAACACGCCTCGCCGGAGTTTGGCTGCGTGTACGGCACCCAAACTTGGAAAAGACCACAGCGAGGTTCCGTAAAACAGCACCAGAGAAAAATCCAGAAGAGGAATCAGAAACTCGGAGGAGCGTCGCGGAGCTCGAGAAGCTCTGGCCTGGAGGGACAGCGCCAGAAAAACCACACAGAGCGTTATCCCAGTCGGGATCAGCTCGGAGACTCACGGGTTGAGCCGAGCAGGGGCACGGGAACAGCGGGCTGGGCACGGCCGGAAAGTGGCACACGGATCGCCAAATTAGCCGTGGAGTCGCCGGACCGAGGACCACAGGGGTCGAGCACGGGGCCGCCGGTGAAGGAGATCGCCGAGCGGGGTCAGCCTGGTTGGCCGCGGCAGGTATGCGCTCGGGCGGAGGGCGTTCGAGACTCCGGCAGTCGGCTAGGGCTCGGGTTAGGGCTTGGTTGGGGAAAATGGTGGATGAAGTGTGGGAGAAAGAGAGGGTTTATATAGGATCTGACATGGGGGTTACGAAAATGGAGAGTCGCAGTAGATTCGGAAGAGAGAAGGGTTAAGTCTGCGGCCATGAATGAAAGGGGAGGGAAAGTCGACGGTTTATGGAAGGGAAAGGAAAAGGTTTACTTTCCTTTGCTGTAAAAGGAAAGTGAAAGAAAGAGAAAAATGTTTTAAATAATTTATAAAGGATTTAATAAGAAAAAGTTTCCTTTTCTTTTCTTTTCTTTTTTTAACCAATAAAATAAATAAATAAATATAAAGGACTCCCGAATTAACTTTGGAAAACTGAACATGGGTTCAAGATGGGTTCAGAACGGAAACTGGGTACGGACTCGGGTTAGACCAAAAATCCATTAATTAGTTAAAATAATATTTATATGTGGTTTCAGGACGGGTCAGGACGGTCAGGACCAACATTCAAACACCAGGATAATTTTCTAAAAATATGAATTTTCCTAAATTAACATCTAATAATGATTTAGAATGATAATTAGCTAATTGAATATTAATTAAAATAATTATCTAAAAGTTACAGGTTTCACATAAGTCCTTCATTATCATCATCAGATCATTCAAGATCATCACCAGAGATCAGTAGTTCTTGCCAAAGTGCTGCTGCATTCTTCAGAGGCTACCGTCTTCAAAGTTCACATCGTCCAAGGGATAAAGCGATCGTCTTCAGATCGGATTCCTATAGTTGTACTTTCCCAGAATTCAATTATAATTTTCTTACAAAGTTTGTGAAAAAATACTTTTGTTTTTGCAAACACCCCTCAATCGAGATCTTGGTGGTTATCAACATAACCGAAGGACGTGACATATGGTGCATGCCGATTTGCTTGCTCGGATATAGTCGAGTAAATCTTGAAATTTTATCCTAGATTTGGTGTCTAATTGATCCTCATCTAAGATCTAAATCAATCTAATATGATATCAATCATGATTTAATCCCAATCTTTTCTGCAAGTGGTGATTTGAACAAATCAATTGGGGTGGACCCATGCTTCCTGTGCCTCTGGTAAGGACTAAGTACTGCTGTGCTTCTAGAGCGATGAGTAGACCGTGCTTCTGGAGACGACGGAGCCTCTGTGCTTTCAGGCGATGAGTGGACTTGGCTTCGAATGGAGACGAGGCTTCTGTGTATTTAGAGCAACGATGAAGCTGTGTTTCAAAGTAACAGAGTCACTATGCTGTAGGCGACGAGTAGGCTTGTATTTTAGGTTGGCAAGGTTACTATACTTTTGGAGCGACAGGCTGACTTATATTGGTTGTAGTGGGAGTTCCTAAGTCTCTTGTAGAGAAGTGACTTGAGCTTCTGGATCAGAGCAGATGATTGCACCATGGGAATTCAGTTGGTGTGAATATATCACCATCTTGTGCCTCATGTGGACGCATGTAAGTAGCTGTGCCTCTGAACTTTGAAGGCGTTGGCTTTGGAGGAAAGGGTATAACACCCTTGTGTTTCTAGGGTTGGCACAGGTAGGTAGCTGCACCTCTGGAGTGAAGACACTAGTTTCTGAAGTAATGGAAAGGGCGGGGCCTACCACTATCTTACTTCTGAGGTTGGCACAGGCAAGTAGCTGCGTCTCTGGCTTGAAGGCTTTGGCTTCTGAAGTAAAGAGCGATAAATACCCGCTCTTTAAGGACTTCCCTCTTAATTTCTACCGTAATATGGGGAATTCCAAGGGTCTAAGACTGACACTCATCGTGCTGAATCTTAGGTTCATCCTATTAAGGCAAGAATTCTGAGCGTCTGCCATGTGGCGTGCACTCTGGGCCATTCTCAATCCTATAAAAGGAAAAGTTCTCCTCTGAAGAGTTGTTGTCTTCTTCTCGGGATCCTTCATTACCACGCGAGATCTAAACTTAACTTCGAACGGAGACCGGTCTTATATATATTGGCTGCTGGTTGAGGCTTCTCTCATTCATAGGAGCTATGTTCTTAGAGAAGAACTCTGTGTAGAAGGAGCCATTGCTGCCCTTAAGAAGTATGTAAATGTCCTCCTTAGGGAGTTCAACTCAGGGTGATGTCTAGGAGATCTTCGAGGTCCTGACGACCTAGGTCATGGGTGGATAGCCAACCCGAAGAGCAATAGGTTGTGCTATGTCTTTCCCATTTAGGGCTTCACGACCTGCTGCGCTCTTTGAAGGCTCGGGCCAATGACTGCTTCAGGAAGCTACTTGCTTTGGCCTAATGGCTGATATGCTTCTGGGAGGCTGCGCCCATAAAAAGGTCAGAATATGCCTCGTTGTGTCTGTACTAGACTTTGGTAGACCCATCTAGGCTCTATCAAATCTATACTAGATCCTTTGTAGACCCATCTAGGCTCTATCAAATCTATACTAGATCCTTTGTAGACGAACATAATTAGTCCTTTTTGTGTAGTCTCGATGTGTCTGTACTAGACTTTGGTAGACGTAACACATAACCGACTTCTTTCCTTATCTTATATTTTGTCTTTTTAGGACTTAGGCTGAGCCTTTGTATCATCTGCTCATGGCGAAGGGATGTCATCAGCTAAAATTTTTTATGCTTCTACACTAGCAAGTCATCATCAGATTGCGTCACCACCTTCTCGTTGGAAGAGAAGGTAGTCTCCAACAGAGTCGCCATCTTTTTCGACATGACAAAAGGTTGAATGAACTTTTTGTATTATGAATGTAAAAGAGAGTACAATCGATTCTTATGCGAAGAAATCTAAGTACAAAATTTTCTGGGAAAGTGTGACGGTGGAGATCGAGCACTGCAGCGGCTCCTTTACTCCGTTGATGATCCGATGATGATATAAGACTTGTTCTGACTTTCTGGTGCCTTCGATAGAACTCTAAGGTTGCCAATTAGGAGGACATCAAAGTTGAAGATTTTAATAATTCAGTGGATCTTCTTCTCCTTACCGATCATGTTATCAGAGGAAAACCTCTCCTATTTATAGGAAGAGGGGCACATATGCGATATGCATTAGGGTTTCTAGATATAAAGGAATCTACCGTCCTTATACGGTGCAGGCTTCTGTGCCGTTGACACGTGGCAGGTGTTGAGATTACCCTAAACGAGATCTCTGGTGGTTATTAAAATAACGGAAAGAGGTGACACGTGGTGTGTGCCGATTTGCTTGTTCGAATATAGCCAAGAAAATCTTAGGATTTTATCTCAGATTTGGATTCTGTGTAATCTTCGTCCGAAATTTAAATTAATATGATAAGATATTTGTATTTATCAACTTGATCAATCCCAATCCTATCTTTGAAAGAGGCGGTTTAAGCAAACCGATTGGGTGGGACCATGCCGTCTGTGCTTCAGACAAGGCTGGCTGTGCTTCTGGGGCGATAAGTAGACTGTGCTTTTGTAGACGACAGAGCCTCTGTGCTTTAGGGTGACAAGTGGACTATGTTTCGAAGACAACGGGGCCTCTGTGCTTTTATGGGCAACGAGTAGGCTGTGTTTTGGGTAAAGTCACTGTGCTTTAGGGCGACGAGTAGGCTGTGCCTTCAGATAGACCATTTTACTATGCTTTAGAGTAGCAGCCGGGCTTGTGCTGGAGGCAAACAGTGTCTCCCAAGTCTTTGCTGAGAAAAAGGGATCGTTGAACAGGCTGGGTACTTGGATCGAAGCAGCTGTCTGTGCTTCTGAGAGGGGGATGTACTTTCTGTGCCTTGGAAGCAAAGGAACACAGTGGGGTACCTGCGCCTCCGATTGGAGACAACTTGGCTTTTAAGTCTTCTTTTCAGGAGAAGTAAATGACTACCCTTGAATGTAGACTCCTTCTTAATTGCCGCCGTTAATTGAGGAATTCCAAGGAGCATTTGAACAGTTTGGAGACTCACTTGAATGGGCCTATTAAGTGAGACCCATTGTGTCGAGGCCAAAGTTCATCCTATTAACGAAGGAATTTTGATCGTCGGCCAAGTAGCCTATAGTTTGGACCACTCCCGGTCCTATAAAAGGGAAAATATTACTCTGAAGAGTCACAATCTTTTTTCTGGCACCCTTAACCACCATGTTTGATCTCGACTTAGCTTCGGACGGCCGCTGGCCTTGCATAAGTCGGCTGTTGGTTGGGGCTTCTCTCGTTCGAAGGGGCCATGTTCTTGTAGAAGAACTCTCTGTAGAAGGAGCCGTCACTGCTCTTGAGAAGTATCCAAGTATCCTCCCTAAGGAGTGTGACTTTGGGCGATGTCTTGGAGGTCTTGGAGGTCCTGACTACTGGGTTAGGATTGGTTGCTCATCTGATGAGTAGCCGGCCATGCTCTGCCCTACTCATTGAGGGCTGCGGGGCTTCACCGTGTTGTGGTTGTAAACCCCCTAAAATTTAGCAATTTTTTAACCAAATATTTGATAAGTATTATTAACTAATTAACTTTTTAGTTTTATATTCTTGTAGGTATATTTTGGTAGCAAGTTTAAAATTTACATTTCAATATATACATGGATAAAGGGTACAAGTTTATGTGTTAAATAGTACAAAATAATAATATAATTGTAGTATTTATTTATTATAAATGGTTAGAAAATCTTGCTATTATTTTATTGTTAATGTTATAGTATTAATTATTGAAAAGCTTTAAATTAAATTTTAATAATTTTTGCTATTTTTTTAGTAGCGGGTAAAATGCTACATGTTAAGTACCTAGTAGAAAAATGTTCAAATTTATCAATGAAATGTTTTAAAAGTATTTTATGGATTTTATAAATTTTTATAGAATTATTTGGATTATTTCAATATAAAAAAAATAATATATATATATATATATATATATATATATATATATATATATATATATATATATATATATATATATATAAAATAAAAAAGCCCTTAGGTGAACTGTACCCGCGGGGGGCACTGTTCACCCGAACAACCCTCTGTAGCCGCAAGTATGATACTTGCTTTATAAAAAAAGAAACAAACTAAACCCTAACTCCACGCTGTAACCCAGAGATGCCTTATACTCCTCGTGCCCCTCCCCGTCACCTGCGTGCCACCGCCGGCGTGGAGAGGCCGACAGCAGCCGCCGGCGAGACCAACAGCGAGCAGCCCCGACAGCATCCTCCAGGGATGATTCGTCATCCGAATTCTCAACGATCGCTCGATCAATTTACATTTCGTCTCTTCATGTATGAACCCCACATATACGTCTTCAAATCCCAGTAATTAATTTTCGATGAAGTCGCACGACTTGTCCACGACATCGACACAAAGTTGATCAATTTTTGTTCGTAAAACAGAACAGTTAAACAGTCCAGAACCCGACATGGGAAGGCCGATTCCGGTCGAACTAATGACCAATTTAGGAAACTACTTAAACAGCCTTGTTTACAATCTATACGACTACAAAACACATAAAATATTTTTAATTATTTTGTTTTATACAGCAAGAGAAATCGATTTAAAAATCGAGAAAAAAATAGAAATCTGGTTTAAAAAACTTAGGATTTTTCCCAATACGTTGTGCGTTCCAAAAAATTGGGTGATGTGGTCGCGAACCGAAAGCATCAAAAGGTGTGTATCGACTTCATTGACGTGTGGGCTTTGACGGAATTCAAATCGGTTGCGTGTGCGCGACGAATTTGATGTGTATCCGTAAAAATTTATCATAACGACATTTTGTAAACTTGGCCATAACTTCGTGTACGTTCGTCATATAGAGACAAAACTTACGCCAACAGGACCATATCGAAATTCTGGTCCTGTATGCAAGTTTGGTCCGAGTCTGAGAAGGTCGACCGGAATGCCTATTTGGCTGGCCTGCAACCCGATCCAATGGGCAAAATTGTACACGGCCCGTCGAAATCCAACTTTGGACATACAGTTGGATTTGTCTCCTCAAATCGGACCCATAGACATGTAGTTTGACGACTTTAAAGACCATAAACATTGGCACGTATTTTGGTGCAAAATGGGTCCAACGGCGGACATCGTTTTGACCCAAAATTATGATTTTGTCCCTGTTCCAGAATTGGACTTTTGGACAGCGTTTCCTAGACATATCTTTTATTCTAAACACATTCGTGGTGTTTATTTTAGCATAAGAGGATGTATGCGGGATTTGGCTTTCATCGCTTCACTATTCTGACGGTTCCAGCTATTGGACGTCGCCCTTTTGCACACAACCTCATGCAATATACCTTGTCATATTTACTGCTTATATTTAGTCTGTATTTTTTTTAGTTATTACATATCATTGTGTATTTATTTTCTATTCTTCTAACTGTACCATTATTACAGTCTATGTTTTACTACCTGTCCAGTGATATTAGCTTTGCTTTATCTGTTATCTTTTGATTGCATATGAACCTAGAGTTAAGGGACTACCATATGTAGCGTATTGCATAAACCTTGACACAATTCTACTACGAGATATGTATGAGATGGGTAGCATATAGAGGTACTTACGTGTTGGCTGATCACCCGTACGCATGCGTTAGGTCTAACTGCTAATAGAGGCATATTAGGAGACTTAGCAGTTAGTAAAGGTACATGATCACATACGCGACTTAGATAGGTACATTAGGTGGGGGAGAACATTTCTTTGTCGTATGGGATTCTATTGCACATTCTCCTGTAACCCGGAAGCTCCGCTGGAGATACGGGAATGATAACCCCCTCAGATTGGCCACTGACGTTTTTGAACGTTATGCGCTTCGTCACTGGTGCCCAAAAGAGGACTATACAAGATCCTATTTACATCCAGGGCTCATGCGACTAAAAGTTTGTTCTTAACTATCATGACCCACTCCCACTTTTGGGTTACGAGTTCGTAGCCAAGTCCAGCCTACGCCGCAGCATCGATGGTAGTACGATGTCTGGAGCCAATATAAATCTTAAATACAACAAAATCATATTATCTTGCCCATTCACTAATTATTTAAATTCCAATTCCAATAATAAATTCAAATTGCTTTTCGATACAAATTCGCTGCATGTGACTATTCTAGCTAGAATCTATAGTTGGCCTCCAAGATACCTCTAACTCCATCCGAAGGAATCCAAAGCAAGAGAGCAAGTCATCAAGAATCTGTCAGCTAAAAAAAATATCCAGTCAAGATTGGAACAATTACAAGTCTAGCCATCACAATACAAATACAATATAAAAGAAATATAACACTAAACATGTGAAACAATGATCAATGGAAACATGAACAATATGAACAAGAAATTATGCAATGGAGAACTAATAAGAAAGTACCAACAATGAAAAGACGAAGACTCATGTAAATAATACTAGTGCACGTGTTATAAGAAGTACAACATTCCTACACATGGATGGCTTGGGCGAACGATGAGGTTATAAGGCCCGCCCCCGTAAACGGGCGAGTTGCCAACAGTATAATCTAGGCTTTGTCCACGTGCCTAGTAATTGTACCCCTCCAATATCCATACCTCACAATCATGATAACATGCGAGAACAATCACGATAACAATGAGAAAACATGAACATTAGTCAATCACTCATTCTCGTGTGTGTAAACAGTCAAGACACGAAAAAAATAGCATGCATAGATGAAATACTACAATATAAAGTAAATATACATGTAAGCGTCCACCAGTACTTGCCTTGGTTTGATATGTTGTTGACTGGAGCAATATGATCTTGTCGGCATAAAAATAGTCTCAGAGGTCAAAACTACGCAAGATGATCTCAAATGATGGCACGGATCGTGTCGTTGAGTCCGGAATAGTCAAATTGGTTAGGGATGATATATGAAAGTCCGAGATTTGCAAGAAGATGTGAATATGACTAGCCAGGGACAAGAATTGTTTGAAGAGAAGTAAATATTTAACAACTTTTAGAAAAATGCCTATACTTATTATTGGAAACTATATTTTTACCCATCAAATTTTTTTAAATAAATACTTTTGAAACCACAGAAAATCATTTGAGGGTTAAACCCTTACCTTTGGTCAAACTATGATTTTAGAAAATATTACTATAATACTTTTTAGGTCAAAGAGCTTATTTAATATACCATAAAATAGGCTTCAAAATCTAATTTGAAGTACATATAGGGCCAACCCTAATACTATTTTTATGATAAAATACAACTTTGATAAATATTATATAAATATTTTATTGAATAATAACTACAGTAAAATTAATAAAACAATTGATTATAATATCAAATAATCAAAAAATTATTATAACAGTACATAATATACCAATATACATATAGATACTAATTATTGTACTAAAATAATATTAACAACATTAGTATTTGTACATTAATTAATAATATAGTAATTATAACCATTCAGCATTAATTGTACAGACTTACTAAAATTTTAAAGTGGTATAGTAAACAAAAATAATAATGAAAGATTTAGTAATCTTTTACTCTCACAGGTTCGTGACATCCACAATTAAAGGAGGAGAGAGAAACCCATGAATAAGGAAATTTTGTTCCTCTTCTTGGAGAAGGAAGAAGGTGATTAAAAAGAAGTCAAAGGAGTCTCCTTTTCCAGTAAGACTTGAAAGAGAGAAAGAGATAGGGAGGGATCCTGAAAGAGGAGCAGCGGGAGGTTAAAGAGGGAGCGAGAGGGAAGACGAGGGTTCTGTGAACTCGAAAAGAATGAAAGGGAGCAGAAGAGATGGGAGACGCGGGGCCCGTGACTGCGACAGAATCCCGGGATGACGACCTGGCGCTCGCGACTGCGGCAGAGATCTATGGATGCACGACAGCTGGGACGACACCGCACGGAGGGTTCAACCGGCAGTTGGTCGGCGGTGGATCGGGAACCCGCTGGCCAGGGGGTGGTCGTGCGACACAGGCGATGGCTCGGCTGGCGATGAACGCATGGTTCCGTTAAGAGGTGGTTTTGGTGGTGATGGTGGCGGTATTTGGTTTTGTTGGTGCTTTCTTCACATGGAGAGAGCTTGCTCTCAATATGCCTTGTAAAATTATAGTCTCACATCGGAAATGCACCATGAGTTATCTCAACATATATACTTGGTTGTGTTGTTGAGAGATGCACATGGGGTGGTGACCCTAAGGAGGGAACCATGTGGGTGATTTTACTAGGAGGTAAGAATAAGGCTCCAAGGATTAAGCATTAATGCTTTTGTCATTCTCTTGGATTAAGTCCATTTGGAGCTAAGCCCCAACGGGGCTTAGTGACTCAGACTCGGACTCGGACTCGGGCTCATGGGCTTATGAGGCGTAATGTGGCATTTTGTTGGCGTACTTTGCACTTAGCACGTCAGCAGTCATGCGGCCATGCGGTCTTATGCGGCATGCGGCTCATATGCGGGCTCATGCAGCCTCATGCGGCTCATGCGGCCCATGCAGTTCATGCGGCCCATGCGGTTCATGCGGCTCATGTGGTCCATGCGGCCCAAGCGATCCATGCGGCCAGGCTGCTGCTGCTGCTGCCATATGGAGGGCTACGCTGACTGTACATATTACGAATCAATTATGGAAAGGATGAATCAATGCGATTAATTCAGATCCTATCTTTGTGGGATTTGAATTAATTTCGTTCCTATCTTTGTAGGATTTGAATTAATCAGATCCTATCTTTGTGGGATTAGAATTAATTCGTTGCTATCTTTTTATGATTTGATTCAATCTTTCCATAACTGAAGAGGCGGCTAGGGTTTCCACCCTCTCTCTATATATACTCTCTTCTGGCCTCCTTTGTGGCTACTACAAAAATATAATTCAGAAAAGGAAAAAGAGAGAGAGCTGCTGCCGCCATTGCAAGTCCATCCGAGGAGTCAGAACAGAGGTGACATCGAGCGTTCCACAAGTTCTTCAACTTGCTGGTTCCTGGAAGCAGATCGTGTGGGACGAATCTTGCTTTGAGCAACGGTGTTTTGACACCCCAGCAACTTCTCTTCTTCTCTTCTTTCTCTAGATTATTGTAACTCGTTCTGTCCCAATTGCAACACGTTTGCAAGGAAGAACGAGAGATCTTCTCTTCTCAATTTCCCTCCTTCAGATTGTAATTTGGCTATTTAATTTATTGTACCATCGTAGATCTTGAGTTTGATCACTGTAAAGTTTTTTGTGTGACATCTCAGATCTCGATTGTATCAGTTTTTCCATCTTTGATCAAGCCCCGGGAGTAATAATCTCAAAGCAAGATCCGTATAGATGGAAAACATTAATGCTTTGCTCCTCCAATCGGACTTCTGCAAGTTGGAAAAGTTCGATGGAGAGCATTATCAAGTCTGAAAGAGAAAGGTTTACCTAACTCTCCAACTAAAAGACGTTGATCATGTTCTGTTGGAGGAAGAACCCTCTGTTCCAGACACTGGATCTACTGCCGTAATCAATGCGGTTACCAAACTTCAGGCCAAGTGGAGAAGGGAAAATAGCATCTGCAGGCTTCTCATCCTAAATGCTATGGAGGATTCCCTGGCAGAATCCTACTCGAAGAAGGAACTTGCCAGAGACATATGGGAGTCTGTGGAAAATCTGTATAAAGAAGACAGGAACAGGAGCAAAATGTTTGTGGTTGAAAAATATCACAAATTGCTCTTTGAGGACGAAAAGTCCATGTTGCCACAGGTGAAGGAATTTCTGAAGCTACGTCAGAAACTGGAAAACGAAGAGATGCCCCTTTCCGACAAGTTTGTCGTCGGAGGGATCGTCTTAAAACTTCCTGCTGGATGGAGTACCTTCTATGCAAGGATGCACAAAAAGAAGCTAGACATTAGCTTGGGAGATCTACTTCAAGAGATCCATGTTGAGGACGAGATGCGTTCCCAACAGAAGGTGGACACTCTGTCCAAACAGTTGGCTAAAGCCAATCTTGTGCAGACGAGAGATCCCATGGGGAAGCAGGCGGCTTCTCATCCAAAGAAGAAGGACTTCACTAATCTAAAAGTGAAGGGTCCTTCTTTCAAGCAACAGAAGACTAAGTCCCACGTGACTTGTTACAATTGTGGCAAGAAAGGCCACTACAAGAGTGAATGCAGATCTAAGCCTAAACAATCAGAGAAATGTGAGCCTAATAAGGTTTCATTGGTTTCTAACATTTTTGCTATGATCGAACAGGTCACAACTGTGGGGGTTGACTCTGACTGGTGGATAGACACTGGTACGACTTGCCATGTCTGTTCTGGCAAGGAATGGTTCGTCACGTACCAGCCGATATCTGAGAAGGTTATCATGGCAAACCAGGCCCAAGTTGAAGTTCTGGGGATCGGGACCGTGGAACTGAAACTCACTTCTGGGAACACTCTGACGCTTCAAGGTGTGAAGCATGTTCCGGCGATCGCCAAGAACCTGATCTCTGGGAGCCTGCTCTATAACGCAGGCTTGAGGATGGACATCAATGCTGGTCAGATGGTGATGTCCAAGAAAGGAATATACTTCGGGAAGGCTTATCAAACTGAAGGAATGTTTAAAATTCAGCTTGTCAACAAGTTTGAAGATATTAATACAGTTGCATTTTCTGATTATTCTCTTGAGTTGTGGCATAATAGACTAGGACATGTTCATTGTAAGAGAATTAATAAAATATCTAGTCTAGGACTTATCTCCAAATATGGGGGTAAGGTGGAGAAGTGTGAAGTGTGTGCGCAGACGAAGATCACAAGGAAACCCTTTCATCAGGTCAATCGAAGCACAGATCTTCTGGAGTTGGTGCACTCCGATATCTGTGACTTCAAACATTTCTCCACGAAGGCCGGGATGAAGCATTTCATAACCTTCATCGACGACTTATCAAAATACGCGTTCGTCTACTTGCTCAAGTCTAAAGATGAAGCTTTCGAGAAGTTCAGAGAGTTCAGGGCCGAAGTTGAACGGCAAACTGGACAACAACTCAAGAGGTTAAGAAGTGATCGAGGTAGGGAGTACAGGTCTCATGAATTCGCATCGTTCTGCAAAAAACATGGAATCATATGCGAGACTACTGCTCCATATTCTCCTCAATCCAACGGAGTAGCAGAAAGGAAGAACCGAACATTAACAGAAATGATGAATTCTATGCTGCTCACTGCAGGTCTTCCAAAATGCTACTGGGGAGAAGCTGCATTAACGGCCACTTTCATTCTGAATAGAGTGCCACATGCAACTTCGGACATAACTCCTCATGAACTCTGGTTCAAAGTCAGACCAAACTTGAATGTCATTCGAGTGTGGGGGTGTCTGGCGTCTGTGAAGCTTCCAGATCTGAAGATTCAGAAGCTGGGGACAAGGACTACGAAGGCGATCTTCTTGGGGTATGCCGAGAAGAGTGATGCTCGGAGATTTCTTGATATTGAGTCAAATCATATCATCGAATCTCGGGATGCTGAATACTTTGAAGACAAGTTCGCAAAAGACAAAAACATTGTTCTTTCGGACATTCCGAAAAATGATGTAGGTACAAATGAGACTGAAATCTCATATGAGCCAGTAGTCCAAGAAGAAGCTGTTGTTGATGAAATAACTCTTGTACCAGAACTCGCAGAGCCGTTAGCTAAGCGAGCGAGGAGACCGAAAGATTTCGGAGATGACTTTGTCACCTATCATGTGGAAGCAGATCCGCTTACCTATGATGAGGCGATGAAGACCAGAGATGCTATCTTCTGGAAGGAGGCAGTGAATGACGAGTTTGACTCTATCACCTCCAATAACACATGGGTGTTGGTAGATCTACCTGAAGGAGAAAAGCCCATCGGATGTAAATGGATCTTCAATAAGAAGATGAAGGCAGATGGAACTATTGACAAGTTCAAGGCCAGACTGGTAGCCAAGGGATTTTCTCAGAAACAGGGGATAGACTACTTTGACACGTACGCTCCAGTAGCTCGGATAACCACCATCAGGATGTTAATCGCTCTAGCAGCTATACATAAGTTGGTGATACATCAGATGGATGTTAAGACAGCATTCCTGAATGGGGAGCTGACCGAAGAGATTTACATGCAACAGCCAGATGGATTTGTCGTCAAAGGTCTTGAAAACAAAGTCTGCAAGTTGGTGAAATCATTGTATGGTTTGAAGCAAGCTCCCAAGATGTGGCATGAGAAGTTTGACAAAGTTATTAGGTCAAACGGCTACAGAGTCAGCGAGACGGACAAATGTGTTTACACAAAGTTCGCTGATGGAAGAGGATTCATTGTTTGTCTGTACGTGGACGACATGCTAATCCTAGGTACGGATATAGGCTGTGTCACAGAGACAAAGAAGTTCCTCTCAACCAAGTTCAGTATGAAGGACTTGGGGGATGCAGATGTCATCTTGGGCATAAAGATCATCCGGACAGACACTGGAGTAGCGCTGTCACAATCTCACTACATTAAGAAGATGCTCACACGCTATAGGTATAAGGATCTTCCAGGGATCGATACGCCATACAGGTGTGATCAAAAGCTGAAGCCAAACTCGAGGGAAAGCGTCAGGCAGCTGGAGTATTCTAGCGTTATCGAAAGTTTGATGTACGCAACTACTGCCACAAGGCCTGACATAGCTTTTGCCGTGGGAATACTGAGTCGGTTCACAAGCAACCCAGGGGTTGAGCACTGGAAAGCTGTGAAGCGAGTGATGAGATATCTCGAGAAGACTCAGACATATGCACTGCACTACAACGGATATCCGACAGTAGTGGAAGGCTTCAGTGATGCTAGCTGGTATTCAGAGGTGGAAAGCGAGAGATCCATAGGTGGATATGTCTTTTCCTTGGGTGGAGCTGCTATATCGTGGAAGTCGAAGAAGCAGACTAAACTCTCTCGTTCCTCCATGGAATCTGAATTCTATGCACTTGAAACTGCAGCAGAATGGCTTCAGGAGCTCATGTATGATCTTCCAGTAGTTGGGGCTCAGATACCGGCGATACCGATATACTGTGACAACCAGGCGACTGCGGCGGTGGCATCAAATAACCTCTTCAACGGGAAGAAGAGGACTGTGCGGTTGAAGCACAGGGCAGTACACGATCTTATCAAAAGAGGTGTAATTGCAGTGGTTGATGTTCGGAGTCAGGAGAACCTGGCAGATCCGTTCACAAAGGGCCTCAAGCGCTAGTTGGTCGATGACACAGCTTGTAAAATGGGCTTGAAGGCATTCTGATAGTGTGTCTTTGTAATCCTACCATAAAGTTTTAAGCTATTAGTTCAAAGAGAAATCTACTAGGCATCTAACTTTTGGTTCAAAGGAGGATCACTGACTGGAAAACTATCAGGTAACAGTGGGTACTTGTTCTCTGGAACATGGAAGGGATACGGACCCATAACCACTGTTGTCTACTATGTATTTTCTGCGAAAAAAATAGATCCTGTGGAAGGTTGGCTTAAACGCCTTAATGAGTTCTCAGGCAGAGTGAATGCCTGGTGTGCTTTACAGGAAGCACGGAAGAGCAATACTACAAGGAGTGAAACTCTATGCTACAGTGGGGTGACTCCACTATGAGGTTCCCAGGTAGGGGTAATGCCTCGGCTTTACAAGCCAAGTCATAGCGGCGTAGCACCGCAAATAGGCAATTAGCCTAATGATGTATGTCGTAATTAAAGAGTTGTAGACAGCACTACAAAGGGGAGGATGGCCCATGTTACAGTGGTACGATACCACGATGAGGTATCCAGGTAGGGGTAAAGCCTCGGCATTGTAAGCCATGTCGTTGCAGCGTAACACCGCAAGGAAGCCTTAGGCTTCATGCTGAGTAGTTTGGCACTACAAAGAGGCTTGTGACCTCATACTACAGTAGTATGACACTACGAAGAGGTTCCCAGGTAGGGGTAATGCCTCGACTTCAGGCCATGTCATAGCGGCGTAGCACCGCAAGGAAGCGCAAGGCTTCATGCCATCTCTCTTTAATAAAGAACTCACCTATAGTGTATTGAAAGAGATATCAGGCCGTCTCTTGAGGATAAACTTGTAGACGCCCAAAATTATACACTGAAACCAGGCTGGCACAGGGCCTTTAATGTACAGCCAGAAGCACACGTAACTACACTTTGTGAGTGGGAAGAATTACAATTGTGGTGCAGAATTCAAGGCGTAGTCCATTCTTGTATCATATTGTTATTTAACCCATGCAGGAAGATTCAAGTCGTCAGCGACATCTATCCTAATGCAAAATGGACAGTTACTGTGGGGAACGCTCAACCCTGGACACATATATATGTTATGCTATATGAGGGATTGTTGGTGCTTTCTTCACATGGAGAGAGCTTGCTCTAAACATGCCTTGTAAAATTATAGTCCCACATCGGAAATGCACCATGAGTTATCTCAACATATATACTTGGTTGTGTTGTTGAGAGATGCACATGGGGTGGTGACCCTAAGGAGGGAACCATGTGGGTGATTTTACTAGGAGGTAAGAATAAGGCTCCAAGGATTAAGCATTAATGCTTTTGTCATTCTCTTGGATTAAGTCAATTTGGAGCTAAGCCCCAACAGGGCTTAGCGACTCGGACTCGGACTCGGGCTAATGGGCTCATGAGGCATAATGTGGCATTTTGTTGGCGCACTTTGCCATACGGCCATGTGGCCATGCGGCCATGCGGTCCATGCGGCTCATGCGGCCCAGGCGGTTCATGCGGCTCATGTGGTCCATGCGGCCCAAGTGGTCCATGCGGCCAGGCTGCTGCTGTTGCTGCCGCATGGAGGGCTACACTGACTGTGCAGATTACGAATCAATTATGGAAATGATGAATCAATGCGATTAATTCAGATCCTATCTTTGTAGGATTTGAATTAATTTCGTTCCTATCTTTGTGGGATTTGAATTAATCAGATCCTATCTTTGTGGGATTAGAATTAATTCGTTGCTATCTTTTTGTGATTTGATTCAATCTTTCCATAACTGAAGAGGCGGCTAGGGTTTCCACCCTCTCTCTATATATACTCTCTTCTGGCCTCCTTTGTGGCTACTACGAAAATACAATTCAGAAAAGGAGAAAGAGAGAGAGAGAGATGCTGTCGCCATTGCAAGTCCATCCGAGGAGTCAGAACAGAGGTGACATCGAGCGTTCCACAAGTTCTTCAACTTGCTGGTTCCTGGAAGCAGATCGTGTGGGACGAATCTTGCTTTGAGCAACGGTGTTTTGACACCCCAGCAACTTCTCTTCTTCTCTTCTTTCTCTAGATTATTGTAACTCGTTCTGTCCCAATTGTAACACGTTTGCAAGGAAGAACGAGAGATCTTCTCTTCTCTATTTTCCTCATTCAGATTGTAATTTGACTATTTGATTTATTGTACCATCGTAGATCTTGAGTTTGATCACTGCAAAGTTTTTTGTGTGACATCTCAGATCTCGATTGTATCAGTTTTTCCATCTTTGATCAAGCCCCGGGACTAACAGGTTTGTCAGCCGGAGTGGCTATGGTGGCGTTAAAGGGGGTTTGGGTGTTCTGGTGTTTAGGGAAGTTGCAGTTGTAGGGTCGGCCAGTGGCGGCGGTAACAGTGATGACGATGTTGGTTGCGGTGGTCGATGGGGGTTATCGTTGGTCACGGTGAATGATGATGGTGGTGGTCGGAACGACCGAGGTCGGTGGGCGAGGGGTCGCGGACAAGACAATAGTTGGATTCAAGGAGGAGTACGGTGATGGCAGCAGGGATCGGGTTTGGGTGCAGGCGGTGGTCACGGCCAAAGATGGCTGGAGTTTGTCTAGTTTCGTGGGGGTTGGTCGTGGCGACTGCAGGTTGTGGCTGATGACGTGGGAACTCAGTAGAGCGGTGACAGCTTGTGGTGATGTCCCTAGCCGAGGACACGGGTAGTAGAAGTCATAGAAGGGCTCGACCGGGAATTGACAGGGAAATTTGGAGGACGTGTTCCGATTTGTCGAAAAGCAAAAGAGAAATTTTAAATGCAACAAAATAATGGAGAAGCACGCAAGAGAGATAATCGAGATGGTTGATTTTGGGTTGGCTTGATATGAGAAAAAAAAATAAAGGGGAACCTCCCTTTATATAGGGACAGAGGTTCCTAGTAAGGGAAGAATTCCAATCATATGGATTAAATCTTTTTAGAGATTTAAATCCATCAAAATAAATTGATCGATCTTAGTTTATGAATTTAAATCATAAATAAATATTTAAACTTATTTAATAAATCTAATTATTTGATAACCATAATAATATTTAATATTATCAAAACACTATACTTTTATAATTAAAAGATCAAAAGCCAATTACTCAAATCTAACCTAGTATTTGATAATCAAGAATAAATTAACTACTAAATAATATTACCAAAACAACAATATTTTTATAAATTAGAAATCGAAAATAATTAGGTAAAGTCCATTTTTGTAAATTGAAAATACTCTTTCCTTTCTAGAAAAATAAAAAAAATAATCTATTTTTCTGATACAATAATAAATAATAATAATTAAAAATTAATAAATCAAATAAAATTTTGAGAATCCGAAAACATGGATTACAAATCTACCACCTTAGAAATAAATTCGTCCTTGAATTTAAATAGAAAAATTATAAAAATTTATAATAGGAAGTATTGAGTAATTAAGATAAAAGGATAATCAAATAGAAATAAACTATTAATTTGAGCAAGTCATTGGTCAAAATGAATGGATAAGACAAGAACAAAAATACGGGAACTTAGGTTTGATCTTGGATTTTTAGAAGATTCAAGAAATTTAGGGTAGTAACAAGCCATATAAAGAATTTAGATAACTTAGAAACGACTACGATCAAAGATTAGAGTTAGAGGAGTCAAACCTACCTAACATCCCTTCAGTATCTTAACCTATTCTCTCGGTCAGTAACTAAAACTCTATCATTCCCATAATCGTATATCCAAAAATCCTCAATTCAATTATTCAATCTAGATAAATAATTCAATATCAAATTATAATATTCAAATTTAAACTTCACAAATTCAAATCCTTCGAAGTATTTTCATTTCAAATCCTCTCTTTCCTAATCTCCTCAATATTTTTGATCCAATAAATCTCAAAATATTTTATTTGCCACAACATAAATCTTTTCCCAAAAATTTAAACACCAAATATTGAATAACTCTAATGTTCAACAATGTTGAATCTTGAAGACATAATTTATAAATCAAAAAAATCTATTTACCTTTGATCATACCATCATAAAAATACAAGACTAGATCCTTGTGTAAAATTTCTCAAATATGAAATTTATTTTCAAATCCATCAAACCTTAAATTTTAAGGTTTATTCCAAATTTAATCCTTAGCCTATGAAGCAACCTTACCAACCCATGAAGTCAAATTAGATAAGGGGTTTTCCTATTGTAATCCTAGTCCTAATCTTTTTTCTAAAATCAAATCAATCCTACTATGAATGAGCATCTCCTAGTCGCAGGCAAGTAGTAGTACGACTAATTTAGGTACTACCACGAGTTCATACAATTTGTAAAAATGGACCTGCATGGGCCACATAAAAACTTGTCACGACCCGCTCCCACTTTTGGGATGCGAGTTCGTGGCCAAGTCCAGCCAACGCCGCAGCATCAGCGGTAGTACGCTGTTTGGAGCGAATATAAATCTCAAATACAACAAAATCATATTATCTTGCCCATTCACTAATTATTTAAATTCCAATTCCAATAATACATTCAAATTGTTTTTCGATACAAATTCGCTACATGTGACTATTCTAGCTTGAATTTATAGTTGGCCTCCAATATACCTCTAACTCCATCCGAAGGAATCCAAAGCAAGAAAGCAAGTCATCAAGAATAGTCATCAAGAATTTGTCAGCTGAAAAATATATCCAGTCAGGAATGGAACAAGTATAAGTCTAGCCATCACAATACAAATACAATATAAAGCAATATAACACTAAACATGTGAAACAATGATCAATGGAAACATGAACAATATGAACAAGAAATCATGCAATAGATAACTAATAAGATAGTACCAATAATAAAAAGATGAAGACTCATGTAAATAATACTAGTGCACATGTTATGAGAAGTACAACGTTCCTACACATGGACGGCTTGGACGAACGATAGGGTTATAAGGCCCGCCCCCGTAAACAGGAGAGTTGCCAATAATACAATTTGGACTTTATCCACGTGCCTAGTAATTATACCCCTCCAATATCCATACCTCACAATCATGATAACATGTGAGAATAATCATGATAACAATGAGAAAACATGAACATTAGTCAATCACCCATTCTCGTGTGTGTAAACAGTCAAGACACGAAAAATAGCATACATAGATGAAATACTACAATATAAAGTAAATTCACATGAAAGCGTCAACAAGTACTTGCCTCGGTTTGATTTGTTGTTGACTAGAGCGATATGATCTTGTCGGCATAAAAATAGTCTCAGAGGTCAAAACTACGCAAGATGATCTCAAATGATAGCACGGATCGTGTCGTTGAGTCCGAAATAGTCAAATTGATTAGGGATGATATAGGAAAGTCTGAGATTTGCAAGAAGATGTGAATATGACTAGCCAGGGACAAGAATTGTTTGAAGAGAAATAAATATTTAACAACTTTTAGAAAAATGCCTATACTTATTATTGGAAACTATCTTTTTACCCATCAAATATTTTTAAATAAATACTTTTGAAACAATATAAAATCATTTGAGGGTTAAACTCTTACTTTTGGTCAAACTATGATTTTAGAAAATATTACTATAATACTTTTTAGGTCAAAGAGCTTATTTAATATACCATAAAATAGGCTTTAAAATCTAATTTGAAGTACATATAGGGCCAAGCCCTAATACTATTTTTATGATAAAATACAACTTTGATAAATATTATATAAATATTTTATTGAATAATAACTATAGTAAAATTAACAAAACAATTAATGATAATATCAAATAATCAAAAAATTATTATAACAGTATATAATATACCAATATACCTATAGATACTAATTACTGTACTAAAATAATATTAACAACATTAGTATTTATACATTAATTAATAATATAGTAATTATAACCATTCAGCATATATTGTACAGACTTACTAAAATTTTAAAGTGGTATAGTAAGTGCATTTAAACCCCCCTTAGATGTCACGAAATGGCAAATAAAGACTTCCTGATTTAGAAAACCCAGATAGAGACAAAAATGCTTAAAACACCCCCTAATCACACTTTTCTGTTAACCGTTGTTAACTTTTGGGTGAAATAACCCAACTACCCCTGCGATATAACCAAAGGAGTGGACTGACGTTTCATTCTCAACTCTCTCTCTCTCTCTCTCTCCCGTCTCGCTCTCTCCCGTTCTCAACTCTTTCTCCCCCGTTCCAAACCCTAAATCTCTTCCCAAACCCTAAATCTGTTTGCAAACCCTAAATCGATTTGCAAACCCTAAATCGAAGCCGGTAACCGATGTTTCATTCTCAAGTCTCTCTCGCTGCTGTTGGTCGATCGGAGTGGAGGTCGGAGTACAGGTTGGACTCGAGATCGGAGTGGAGCTTCTTCCAGTAATTTCGGCTTATTAGGGTATTCTCGTACTGGTACTTTCTAAAACCCTAGTTCTCAGAATTTTACTACACTTTCTCTGAGAATTTTGGCTTATTAGGGTATTCTCGTACTAGTACTTTCTAAAATCCTAGTTCTCAGAATTTTACTACACTTTCTCTGAAAATTTTGAGAAAAAATGCACGAATGATGTCTGTATGTAGTGTATGACTTGTTAAATTCATGCATGATAAATTTTTCTAAATGTCGGCATGATGTCTGTATGTAGTGTCTGTCTGTAGTATGAATTTGTTGAGAAAAATTCATGCATGAGAAAAATTCATGCATGATGTCTGTCTGTAGTATGATAATTTGGAGAAAAAATACACGAATGATGTCTGTATGTAGTGTATGACTTGTTAAGGTTTACTACAGACAGACATCATGCATGAATTTCTGTATTTGTTGAGGAAATTGCATGCATGATGTCTGTTTGTACTATATGAGTTGTTAAATTTTGTAATTGTTTGTACTACAGACAGACAGACATCAGCTTTCATGCATGATATGTGGTGTTGTTTGTAGTATATGATCCTTGTATGTAGGTAGGATTAAATTAGATGAATTTATATTAAAGTAGTTGTCTGTTGTCCCTCTCTTTGTCTATACATTGTTTAATTTATATTTAAATAGTTAAATTTATATTAAATTAGTTGACTTTCTGTTTGTCTATACATTTTTGTTTCTACATTAATTAGTTGTTTGTCTATTTGTCTGTTTGTCTATATATTTGTCTCTATGTTGTCTATATGTTGTCTATTTGTTTATATTGTCTGTTTGTCTATATGTTTGTCTATTTGTCTGTTAGTTATCTTATATATGTTGTTGCCTGTGTGTGTGTACAGAGGGATTAATAGATACGAAGTATGTTGTTAATATGTTTGTGGGGGGAGATTTTAGTGTTGATAACCAATATGTGGGGGGTATGGCATTAGAACTGAAAGAATATGTGGACAGAGATGAGATGTGCTGGTTTGATCTTGATGGGTTATGTGCATCTGCTGGGGTCCAGGCTCCATGTGAAATTTATTATTTTGATCCTGTAGATGGAAGAAAGACTCAGATATTGGGTGACAATGATATATTGAGCTTTTTTGAAAAGTTTCCAACCCCTTGTCTTATCAAATTTTATGTACTGGGGAAGCTTGTTGAGTCACTCATTGACTATGGTGGATATGTTGACATTACTGAGTTTACAACCACCAGATTTGTCTGTGGTCCTTCTGAAGCAGCTAATGAGATTGATGTGCAGTTGGGTGATGAGTTTTGGGCCAATATAGACTTGACTGGGCCTGCTCAAGCTGATGAAGATGTGGAGTTAGGATCTGGGCCTCCTCAACATGTACAAGATGAAGGGACTGCTGGATGTGAAGGCAATGTTGAGAATGAAGACAATGTGGAGGAAGAAAGAACTGAAGATGTAGATGAAGAAGCAGTTGGTGTTGACTTTAGTAGTTTTGTCCAACATGAAGACATTGACCAAGACTCTGAATATGCTCCCAGTGATGAGTTGGCTAGTATACACTCCTCAGAAGAAAGTTTTGATGATGAGGATGAAGGGACTGCTCATGCAGAGCATGTAGTGACCCAAAAAATGTTAGTTAGGGAGGAAAATGTTGTTCTTCATGTAGGGCAGAGGTTTGCTTCACATGCAGAATTCAGGAGTGCATTAAGGCATCATGCCATAAAGAACAAGTACAATATCAAGTGGGTACACAATGAAACAAAGAGGGTGACAGCTAGATGTGCAAATGATGCTTGTCAGTGGAGGATTCATGGAAGTGTTTTTGGTGGTCATGGGAATTTTGTATTGAAAAAGTACTTGTCTGACCATTCAAAGGACTGTGTTGAGGTGGACAGCAATAGACAAGCTACTGCCACATTCCTTGTAAACAGATATGTACACAGATTCAGGAATGATCCAGACTGGAAGTATGCTGGGTTTAGAACCCACATTGCAGAAGATTTAGAGATTGACTGTTCAAGACACAAAATTGCAAGGGCAAAGAAGAAGGCATTAGAGTTGATTGAAGGGAATGCCCAAGACCAATATGCTTACATTAGGGAGTATGCAATGCTGGTGATGTCTACCAATCCTGGGAGTGTTGTTAGGGTCAAAGGAGAATTAGAGGCAGATGGAAAGTCTACCAGATTTGTGAGGGTGTTCTACACTTTGAAGGCTGTGATGAAGGGTTTTAAGGAAGGTTGTAGACCATTCATTGGTCTGGATGGGTGTTTTCTGAAGACTGAGTACAAAGGAAAACTTCTTAGTGCAGTGGGAAGAGATGCTAACAACAGTTTTTTCCCTATTGCTTGGGCTGTTGTGGAGATAGAGAATAAGGAAACTTGGAACTGGTTCATGGATCAACTATTGGATGCACTTGGCATGGATGGAAATGCAATCACCTGGATTTCTGATAGACAAAAAGGCCTACTAGATGTTTTTCACAATCTTCTTCCTAATGCAGAGCATAGATTTTGTGTTAGGCACATATATGACAATTTCAAGAAGAAACATCCAGGGTCCAAGTTAAAGTATCTTCTGTGGGAAGCTTCAGAGGCATACACTTTAATTGATTTTGAGAAAGCAATGAATAAGATCATGAAAGTAAGTAAGGAGGCCTATGAATGGTTAGATAAACTTCCTGCAGGCCAGTGGTCAAAGCATGGGTTCTCAACAAATTCTAAGTGTGAGCTGTCAAGCAATAATATGTGTGAGTTATGGAATAAGCACATATTGAAAGCAAGGGATAAGCCCATTATCTGTCTTCTAGAAACTATAAGAAGATTGCTCATGGTAAGGTTCCATAAGAAGAGAGAAAGAATGGGAGCTCATGATGGGGTCCTTGTTCCTAAAGTAATGAAAAAACTTGAAGAAGCCAAAGAGGGTGCAAAAAAATGTATGGTTATTACTTCTGGGTTCAATAAATTTGAAGTGAGCCAGAGAGGACTTAATGAGGCAGTAGACTTGGAAGCAAAGAGTTGCAGCTGTAGAGTTTGGCAACTCATAGGTATTCCATGTGACCATGCAGCTGCATGTATCAAGAAGAAGAGGCACTCTATTAATGACTATGTAGACAAGTGCTATCACAAGTCTACTTACTTGAAGGCTTATGCAGAGATAATCAACCCTCTTTCATTGAGGAATCTAAGACAACTTAAAAATGTTGTACCCATGATACCCCCTGTGATCCATGTCCAAACTGGGAGAAGGCAAAAGAAGAGAAAGAAACAAGATGATGAAAGAATGGCTAAGAAGGAGAGTGGAAATGTCTTGACTAGAGCCACTGTCACCTGTGGCAATTGCAAGCAGTTAGGACACAACCCAAGAGCATGCCCAAATCCTTTCAAGGAGAAGGAGAGAGTGCCAAAAGGCAAACCAGGTAGGCCTAAGCTACCAAGGTCATCTCTACATGCGTGTGTTGGTAATCCAACACCACATGTTCAAGGAAATGTGGACCATAATTCTGAAAGTGTTGCAAGGGGGGAGAGTGTTAGCTCTCAAAGGTATGTATTTGCATTTTAATCATTTTAAATTTGTTACTCATTGTTAATTTTTGTTTGTCTATACATTTGTCTCTCATAGGTTGTAGACAAGGACAAGGTCCTTATCATTTTGGTGACCCTATTTGAAATGTGGCAATGATGAATTCGAGTTATGTGAGTATATGGATATATATGGCAATGATTAATTGGGACCCTTTATGCTCTGTTTGTGGGGTCTTTATCATTTTGGGGCTCTGTCTGTGGGGAGCATGATGTTGTCCCTACCTGTTTAAGTGGGGTGCTCTGTCTGTGGGGAGCATGATGTTGTCCCTACCTCATTTTGTCATGCTAAATGTTGCTGTGGGGTCTTTATCATTTTGGTGACCTGTTATCATTTACTCACTAACTCATCTGAGCCACTGTCCCTACCAAGTTTATCATTTTGTCATGCTGAATGTTGCTGTACGAGGCACTATTATTTTGGTCGTGCTACTGTCCCTACCATGGTTTGTCATGCTACACATGTTCATAACACTCCTTCATTTCAGCACTATCCCTAACTATTCTTTCTTTTTTCCTGCAGTATACAAGCATGCTGAATGTTGCTATAGGAGGCACTATTTTGGATGTGCAGCTTTTGAACTCTTAAGAAATGAATGAAATGAATGGATGTAATGTGTTTAAGTAGTTGTCTCACATGTTCTTGTACAAATGGATGAAATGTTGTCAAAGAAAGTTTACATTGTGCTGGATGAAGAAAGTTTATATTGTTGAAGAAAGTTTATATTGTGAAATGAATGGATGAACATTGCCAGTTTATATTGTTGCAGTTTATATGTTGAATGAACATTGGTGAATATCGCCAGTTCATTTGCAGTTCATTGGCAACTTGATTTTGAATTTTGCCAGTTTATGTGTTCCATTGGCAACTTGATTTTGATGGCAGTCCATTGGCAAATAGATTTTGATGGCAGTTTATGTGTTCCATTGGCAACTTGATTTTGAATATTGCCAGTTTATGTGTTCCATTGGCAACTTGATTTTGATGGCAGTCCATTGGCAACTAGATTTTGATGGTAGTTTATGTGTTCCATTGGCAACTTGATTTTGAATATTGCCAGTTCATTTGCAGTTCATTTGCAGCTCATTGGTGAATATTGCCAGTTTATGTGTTCCATTGCCAACTTGATTTTGATGGCAGTTCATTTGCAGCTCATTGGCAATTCATTTTTATGTGTTGATGAACATTTGATTTTGATTTCCAAATGTTGCAGTTCATTTGCAGCTCACTGCAGTTTACATTGGCAATTTCCAAATGTTGCTTGGATTGGAAACTTTAATTGTAAATCTTGATACAAAACATGTCAAATATGATCTGGGTACAATACTTGAATTGCAACTGCAACATTCATCACATCCGTATTTCTTAAACGAATAACTTAAATAGTACTAAACATGTCATAAATCCTAAAATAAATTGCAACATATGTATGTTGAAGCATGGTCTGGGTTCAGTTGCTGCCACCGCCTCTGTCGATCCTCTTGGAATAGCCTGTAAACCTTGGCCTCGATGCTCCTTTACTTCTTTCATTAAATTTCACATTAGAATTTGATAGTGTTCTGAAAGTTTCTCATCCTCCCATAGTAGAAAATCACAAGAATTTGTTGAAAAATTGGCACACCCGTAAAATCTTCTTCCAGGATTGGTTGGTGTCCATGAAGTATTAAGTGGACTAATTAATCCACAATAGCAACAAATTGTTCTTCCGTAATTCCTATTTGGACGTCTTGAGAATGAAGATTGAGAGCTACTGGCCATAATTTGCAGTTGGATTGGAGATCTGTAGGTAAGAAAAAATTTATAGCAAATAAGTAAAATAAAAAGGAATAAAAAAAACGTTATTTTTCCTACAGCCTACCGGATTAATCATATAGAAAATAGAAAGTGTGTGTTTTAAGTGTAATGTTTCTAACAAGTTTCCACTATCCTATATATAGAGAAGGAATGGAATAGGCTGCTGTCCCCAACGGTCAAATGGAGGGGTATTTTGGGGAGTAGAATAATTCCTCTCTCCTAAATTTGGGTGCTAACGGCTACTTCTGACGTTATTTTGACGGAAAGGGGTATTCTGCTCAAAACAGGGTTTGCGGGAGGTGCAAACTGGATAAGTTTTCTAACAGGTCTTATTTTGCGAACGAGACAACTCTAAGGAGGGTTTAAATGCACTTTACCCAACATTTAGTAATCTTTTACTCTCACAGGTTCGTGACATCCGCAATTAAAGGAGGAGAGAGAAATCCATGAATAAGGAAATTTTGTTCCTCTTCTTGGAGAAGGAAGAAGGTGATTAAAAAGAAGTGAAAGGAGTCTCCTTCTCCAGTAAGACTTAAAAGAGAGGAAGAGATAGGGAGGGATCCAGAGAGAGGAGCAGCGGGAGGTTGAAGAGGGAGCGGGAGGGAAGACGAGGGTTCTATTCTCCAGAGAACTCGAAAAGAATGAAAGGGAGCAGAAGAGATGGAAGATGCGGGGCCCGTGACTGCGGCGGAATCCCGGGACGACGACCTGGCGCTCGCGAATGCGGCAGAGATCTATGGATGCACGACAGCTGGGACGACACCGCACGGAGGGTTCAACCGGCAGTTGGCCGGCGGTGGACCGGGAACCCGCTGGCCAGGGGGTGGTCGTACGACGCAGGCGATGGCTCGGCTGGCGGCGAACGCATGGTTCCGTTAAGAGGTGGTTTTGGTGGTGATGGTGGCGGTATTTGGTTTGTCGACCGGAGTGGCTATGGTGGCGTTAAAGGGGGTTTGGGTGTTCTGGTGTTTAGGGAAGTTGCAGTTGCAGGGTCGGCCAGTGGTGGCGGTAACAGTGATGACGATGTTGGTTGTGGTGGTCGATGGGGGTTATCGTCGATCACGGTGAATGATGATGGTGGTGGTCGGAACGACCGAGGTCGGTGGGCGAGGGGTCGCGGAGGAGACAAAATTTGGAGTCGGGGAGGAGCACGGTGATGGCAGCTGGGGTCGGGTTTGGGTGCAGGCGGTGGTCATGGCCAAAGATGGCTGGAGATTATTGGGTTTCGAGCGGTTGGTCGTGGCGACTACAGGTGGTGGCTGATGATATGGGAACTCGATAGAGCGGTGACAGCTTGTGGTGATGCCCCTAGCCGAGGACACGGGTGGTAGAAGTCATGGAAGGGCTCGGCCGGGAAGTGACAGGGAAATTTGGAGGACGTGTTCCGATTTGTTGGAAAACAAAAGAGAAATTATAAATGCAACAAAATAATGGAGAAGCATGCACGAGAGATAATCGAGATGGTTGATTTTCGGTTGGCTCGATATGAGAAAAAAATAAAGGGGAACCTCCCTTTCTATAGGGACAGAGGCTCCTAATAAGGGAAGAATTCCAATCATATGGATTAAATCTTTTTAGAGATTTAAATCCATTGATCAATCTTATTTTATGAATTTAAATCATAAATAAATATTTAAACTTATTTAATAAATCTAATTATTTGATAACCATAATAGTATTTAATATTATCAAAACACTATACTTTTAGAATTAAAAGATCAAAAGCCAATTACTCAAATCTAACCTAGTATTTGATAATCAAGAATAAATTAACTACTAAATAATATTACCAAAACAACAATATTTTAATAAATTAGATATCTAAAAAAATTAGGTAAAGTCCATTTTTGTAAATTGAAAATACTCTTTCCTTCCTAGAAAATTAAAAAATAATCTATTTTTCTAATACAATATTAAAAAATAAAAAAGAAATTAATAAATTAAATAAATTTTTGAGAATCCGAAAACAGGGGTTACATTAACTGCATAAATACAATAGAATGGTTAGGTAAACCCTAGTTAATGTCATGTCACCCCCGTTCCATTAGTAGCTTGGGACAATGTCGCATCGCGGTATAGTGTGCTACCCCTTGTCCTTATTTGGTTGTAGGGGTAGTCCACTGTTTCGATGATGGGATATTAGATCTTGTTACGATTGGTACTATTTTACTTTACTTGTAATAATTATGACATATTATATATATTCAATTATGTGGCATGTTCTTCCTGTATCTTGTTACGTCCCTCTGAGGACCTGGTGATCTCTCCAGGCGTGTGCTTTATAACTTTTTGCAGGTGTTCTAGCCAATGCCATGATCTTCTCCATTCCTTCGCAGAGGATTGCCTTTGGGTCGACTTGCTACCTTTCCTTCACATTTTCTCCCTTATATTCTTTTTCTCATTTAAAATGTTGGTAGTGGATTTGTCTCCGCCCAACTACATGTATAAATAAAAAAGTTCATAGATGATTTATATTATTCTTCTTTTATTTAGTGGATGAGATTTAGTTATCATGGTTTACTACATTTCACAGCTTATGTATACATATGAGGTTTTCATATATTGGAGTATACTTCGTATGTGTGCAGCTGACATGGATACGTACTTAGTCCTAAATATTTTGGGACTGGGGCGTTACAGTGGTCTGGGTCTTGCACTGCTTCTATATATATTGGAGCCCCAGCTTCTCTCGGCGACAAGATGATTTGCTCTGACGATGTTATGTGTCAGTGGGGAGGAGACTTTGATTGAGACTACATACATCTCCTCTGGTCTTTTTGTCCATGATAATCATACTACAGAGGCTGCCCGGTGAAAATGAACCTTCTCGTAGATCTATATGAGTTTCTATTCTCACTTATATAGCAAAGACTTTGCAATTGATCCATGTAATTAGGATTCAGGAAGTTTCTCTCTTATGTAATTGCGACAAGTCTGTAAGAGACCCTTTAGCCATGATTAATAAAAAAGTTTTTTCTGAACTTCATTCTGAGAATGTCTCTGTCTTTGGCTTGTCTGTGCGTATGATCGCCTGCGCCTGTGTAAAGCTGGAGGATAATAAGCGTACCCGCCTGCGTCTATGGATGCTTTCTTTTTCATGCTTCTATAATCTTCTTTTATGTAATCGTGACGAATCTGTAATAGACTATTATAGCCATGATTTAATAAAAAGAACTTTCCTTGAACTTTTTATCTATTTTTTGTGAGTTTGTCTTTTCTGTTGGCATGCTTGATCGCCTGCTTTTCTATGAAACTGGGTTGGTAGCGAGAGCACCAACCTGCACCATTCGTCATCTGCGCCTTTATGAAGATGGGTGGGTAGCGAGAGTACCCATCCTGCGCCTTGTGTCACCCTGCACTTTTTTATGCTTCTATAAGACCCCCTTCAAATTGTCCCGAACTTGAGTCAAGCTGGGGATACTTTGAAAAGAAGCATGACACGTGTTTCTTTGTAGGCGAAATGCCTATCACGTTTGCTGTTAGGCTGACATCATGCTTGGGCTTCAGCATTAAATGCCTCAAGTCGTCGCTTCCTTAAGTTTTGATCATGACTCCTCGTTTTCCACGAATGTTCATCATGACCTTTTTTTGAACCCATATCGTTTTGAGTGTTTATGAAGCGTCTTGTCTTCTTTTGTTGATGTGGCACGGCTCTTCCTATAAGTAGGAATATTGGAGGAGAGAGAAAAGCTTTTTTTATTTTCACCTACTCCTTTAACGAAACCATTGTCAAAGTCTTCTCCTTCTTTCAAACCCTAGCTTTTTTCGCCATGACTCCCAAAAAATCAAGCGCACGGAAGGCGCCTACGACGAGCTCTAGGAAAACTAAAAGAAAATCAAGAAACTTCGCTTTGCAGCACAGCGTGGTGAGATAGATGATAAAATCTGCACCTACAATATTCCGACTAATAATAATTTTCAAAAAGTTATTCATAGTATGTTGGAACCATTATATTCTGATAATCCATTAAAATGGTTTGATAAAGCTCCACGATATTCTAAAATTGAGCTTTTAGAAATACATAAAACTCGAAAGTTCGTGTTAATAGCGTTATGGTTTCTCCTACAGATAAGGAGGAATTTGCTAAACAAACTGATGAACTTCTTCGATTAAAACTAATACAAAAAATCCATAGTACTCATTCATCTCCAGCTTTCCTAGTTAGGAGTCATGCCGAGGTAAAAATAGACTAACGTCAGAAGAAACTTCGAATTCTAGCCTACAGCAAAGCGAAGGTGAACAATTCGAAATTACTGACGAAAATCTAGAAAAGCTGAAAGAACCTATTCCTCATTCGGATAAAAAAGAAGTATATAAACCTATATCCTTCCAATCTCGATTTTTAAACAAACATACCTATGTATTTGAAAGAATGCAAGGAAACATCGAGCTTCGCGGAGGAGAACTGAGGTGCTGATACGGCCATTTGGCTATTCGCCTGGCCTGTTGCCACTGGAACTGGGTTGTTAGCCTTAAGCGCTCCAGATGATGAGGATGATGCCTGGTTGACGGCACCAGATTTGGCCTTCTTTTGGCCAGTGATATAAAAAAAATAAAAGAAAGAAAAGTAGGAAGGTTTACTCAGACATAGCGTTTCTTCTGACGTTAGTAGATAGTAGTACAAACAGCGGAAATAAAAGCGCAAAAGAAGAAATGAGCACTCAGAAGAAGAAAACTTATTACAAGATCACTCCAACTCCGTTGCCCTACCACACACGTAAGCCCATCTATATATAGGCCTCAGGGACGGTACTAACCGGTTTAGCCGGTTAAGGCTACCGGCGTCTGCCATATCTCTTCAATAATTGAAGAAAGATTCCTCCTTATCGTCCAGCTGGTACGTTACATCTGCTTTTGCTGGTGCGTCACATCTGCTTTTGCTGGTGCGCGACCACGTCAATACTTTATTCGTTTGAGATAGAAACGAATCTTCCACCTCATATGTATTATTGTTATGGTGGGTCCCCTTCCCAGACCATATTCCACCAGAGTTTCTACTCATCAAAATCTGACGGTGATGGTGGTTCTGGGCCCCAGACAGCACTAGGGTCGTTTACCTGTTCCCACCATTCTTCTAACCTTTTGTTTGCCCATCCTGGTGAAAAGTCACCATCAGCCTATGCAGTGTCTCTTCCTGGTACATCACTGGTCTCGGTATGGAGGAGTAGTGGATCCTCAAAAATACTAATCCACCAATCATCCCAGTTATCGAATGCAGAGGTGGACGGAGAGCCATCATGCAGCATAGTCTGGTGACGGTGTTCCCGTTCAGCATCTTTCCATTCCCGAATTTGTCTGTCTTCGGGGGAATCATCTTCTGTATCTGCCACGGAAGGTGATTATGGCGGAGTCAGAATAAACCCAAGTTCTCTTCTGGCTGGCATTGGGTTGGGTGCAATCTTCGGCTTCTTTGGCAGGCGCCAACCGACACATTTTCGGTAGCGTCTGTAGGCATCTTCATATGTGAGCTTCCTCTTCATGAGCCCACCACGCTTTACAGTTGCTGGAGCTGAGACGCAATTGTAACCTCAGCAATAATTGCATCCTCAGCTCAATCGTCTCCTTTAGCCTGTAATCCTGCTGGACCAAGACACAGATTATTAAAAAAATCTTAGAGCAGGGCCAGGTTCTCTTCTTCATTGACGAGCTTCAAAGTAATATAGTCCGCCAGAATAATATTGCTGCTGCTGGAAAGGACCGCCTGTCCTACAGAAAGCTTTCGAGCTTCGGCAAAAAACTCCCTAGCAGCGCCATAGCGTTCTTTTCCTTTATTGAAGTTACCCTTCTTGAAAGGCGAGAACTGAAGTCCTGGATCTCCGGCAAGACGATGGAGCTCCCAAATCTGATATGAAGGAAAGCATTTGATGTACCGCTTCTCCTCCCAGACACTCCAGATTCTAAACCGGAACATGGTCTAAAATCTGGAAGCACTAGCTTTAGCACCTTCCCAGCAAATTTCTGGGATCAATTGCTTCTAGATGTTATCATCCGAGGAGCAGATGAACATCTCATGAACAAAACCCCTTTTAATTTGTACGGGCAAGTTAATAATCTCCTGGAAACAAGAAACCAGGTGAATATTCCCGTAGCTGGAGTATACTACCTCTAACCCTTCAAAGTACTTAGTGATGTTGGAACCATCTAAGCGTCTGAAGTAAGTCAGAAGTCGGGCTTCATCAATCAGCCCCTGCTTGTACCTTGTAATCATTCCCTGTGCCATACCTTCAGCGTCCATGCTTTGAGTTCTTTCATCATCAATGGACAGGGATGAGCAGAGCTTCAGTAAGTTGGGTATTCTTAGATTGACCAGATCATGGTTGTTAATCTGCTCAAGGATTTTACAGAGTTCTTTATGTTCAGAAGAAGGTCCACTGAAGAGATCCTTCTCCATAGCATCAAGTGCAGGTGACCTTGATGTAGCGCTATAGGCCATCATCACAAGAGCCTGCTGCCTGACCTCGTGCAGTTTGGAGTTTAGCTGCTCAGACTTGGCTCGAACAGCAAGAAATTGTTTCTCAATTTGGGATAACCAGAAATTGGCTCCCTTAGTATCATTGGACTGAATGGCTCGATAGCAGCCATTAAACTTATCCCAAGAATCTTTGTCATTTTTTTCTAATTCTTGGTTATACCAGTTCTTCACAACAGTACTGGCAAAAGTCTTGTTCTGGAACGGTACGAGCCTCTTGGGTCCGCCTTTCAGAAATTGGGCCTGTGTGCCCTGCTGAGCCTGTGTGGCTTGGGAGGCCTGTGCGGCCTGAGCTTGGGCCTGTGTGCCCTGAGGTGCTGATACGACCATTTGGCTATTCGCTTGGCCTGTTGCCACTGGAACTGGGTTGTTAGCCTTAAGCGCTCCAGATGATGAGGATGATGCCTGGTTGACGGCACCAGATTTGGCCTTCTTTTGGCCAGTGACAGGAGTGAAGGCATCTTGCCTCTTCATCTCCTCATGGATAGCTTTTATTTTTTTGTGTTCGTCCGGATCCATAGCATCACGGCCTGGTAAGAGTATCAGCAAGAAAGTTAGTATATCCTGGGATATAATAAACTTCATAATTAAAAATTTCTAAATAAAGAGCAATTCTAATCCTTCGAAGATTTTCTTCTGGATTATTAATAGTTTTCTTTTTAAGAAACTGAGCAACAGATTTATTGTCAGTCTCAATAATAAAATTTCTATAAAGAAGATAAATTCTCAAACTTTTTATTGCTAATTTAACAGCAAGTAATTCTTTATCATAAGTCGCATACTTAATCTGGGTTTTAGTAAATTTTACAGAGGTATAAGCAACAATTTCTTTATTCTTTGCAATTAATACTCCTGCCCAAAAATAATCAGAAGCATCAGTTTACATGACTAACTTATCTTCATCTAAAGGAAAATAAAGAATTTTCTGGTCTTTTACCAGATCCTTAATTTTAGCAATTTCCTCTTTTTCGCTTGAGGAAAGTGTAATTGATATTCTACTGGTATCCCACTTTCTGGGTTGTTCACCAGTCGTGGTTTTATACTTGGCTTGTTCAGCAGCTAGTTTATCCTGTAATTTTTCAACTCTAGCAGAAAGATGAGGAATAAACTTTCTACCATAGTTAAGCAATCCAAGAAAGCTCTGTAGTTCCTTCAAAGTTTTGAAGTCGTCAGGAAAATCTTTTATTTTAGCATAGATATGCTGCTGTAACTCAATCTGTCCATTTTTGATTACTTTTCCCAAAAAGTCAATCTCTGTTTTAAACAGTTCAATTTTCTTAGGGCTAAGTATAATACCATTATCAAGCACCAACCTTGTTACTTGCAACAAATAATCTTTATGTTCATCAGTAGTTTTAGAGAACACAAGAATATCATCAATATAGACAACGACAAATTCGAGATATCCAAAGATTGAATTCATCCATTTTTGGAATATTTGTGGAGCGTTTTTTAATCCAAAAGGCATAACTAACCATTCAAAGTGTCCCTAAGGACAACTGAATGCAGTTAGCTCAATGGAAGTTTTATCTGCCAGCTTGAGTTGCCAAAAACCAGATTTGGCGTTAAACTTACTATAAAACTTAGCGCCCTGTATCTGCCTAATTAGATTCTCAGCAGAGGGGATGAAATAACCATCAAATTTTGTGTAGCTATTAAGCTTGCGATAATTTATAACCATTCTAGCCTTTCCTCTTTTTATCTCGGCATGATTCCTAACTAGGAAAGCTGGAGATGAATGAGTACTATGGCTTTTTTGTATTAGTTTTAATCGAAGAAGTTCATCAATTTGTTTAGCAAATTCCTCCTTGTCTGTAGGAGAAACCGTAATGCTATTAACACGAACTTTCGAGTCTTTATGTATTTCTAAAAGCTCAATTTTATAATATCGTGGAGCTTTATCAAACCATTTTAATGGATTGTCAGAATATAATGGTTCCAACATACTATGAATAACTTTTTAGAAATTATTATTAGTCGGAATATTGTAGGTGCAGATTTTATCATCTATCTCACCAAGCTGTGCTGCGGGTGGAAATTTAGTAGCAAGTGAGACATTAAATGGTACTCTAGGAATAGAGCGTCCATCTATGTTAAAATAATGATGATTGAAAGGAGGATAATTACGAAGATTATCCATACCTAATAAACAATCATTATCAAAATCTTTTGGAAGTAGTCGGAAGTTATACTGATATGTTTTGAAATTTCCATGAATATCAGGAATGTGGACATCAACAATTGCGCCAAATTCAACTGATATCTGACGACCCATGAAATCATTTAGTCGACAGGGTTTGTCCAGTTTATAACATAAATGTTTAGGTATGAACATATCTTGTAATAAACTAACTTCAGCTCCTGTGTCAAGGACTGCATGAATAATCAGTTTCTTATATCCAGGGGTACAAATAGTCAATGGTATATAGATATGTCCCTGTGGATATGTCTTAAAATCAAGGGTTGTTTTAAGCATTTAAGATAAATCAGAATTATTTTCTCTGATAGGAGGTAAAGTTGTACTTATGACTAGATTATCCCTTCTGGGTCTTTCATCCATCAGAAGTCTAGTCCTTCCCTCCATAGGTCCATAGGGCTTTCACTGATACTAGTTCTATGGATAGAGATTTCAGGAGAAATAGATATTCTTCCTGTATCTAGATGTCCCATGGAATTAGATCGTAAAATTCTTACTGAATTAGAAGAAGATGCCTTATCATCATGTGACTGGGGTCTTCTTCCGCTTAATACAGTAGAGATGGTATTGCCAGAAGCAATAAAGTACTCAGTAGGTACTTCAAGTTTTGGTTTTAAGGATTTGACAAAAATTTGCATTTCATTGTCAAGCCTTAAATGCTCTAGTTTAACTAATCGGGGTTGTATAGTTTTACCCATACCAACCTCAAAGAGTTTAACCAGATGTTTGGGAATAATGGATTTAAACGTTGGAGTATCGTTTAAAGCCATACAGTGTTCCCATTGTATTCCTAAAACCTTAGATCCTGGCATAAGCTCTATGCCTTGAAGGTTTATAGATAGGGTACATATTTTTTCAATATTTTCATCATCAAGACTTATTGAAAAGTTGGGATGAATGTTTATTCCAAATAACCTATTTACCAGGTTTGATTTAGCACCTCCAATAATACTATTAAGAGGGCTGTTGATGATACGTTCATCCATACAAACAACTAGTATGGGAGTATCAATTCCAATTCGGAATAAACCAGTTATTTTTAACTGAATTAACCCAATATGTAGATATCTCATCTTTGGGTATTTCTTTTTTAATTTTTCGATTTTCTTCTTGTCGAGAAGACAGATAGAAGAAAAATCTTCTCCTCCGCGAAGCTCGATGTTTCCTTGCATTCTTTCAAATACATAGGTATGTTTGTTTAAAAATCGAGATTGGAAGGATATATGTTTATATACTTTCTTTTTATCCGAATGAGGAGTACCTGAACATTTATGTTATAAACTGGACAAACCCTGTCGACTAAATGATTTCATGGGTCGTCAGATATCAGTTGAATTTGGCGCAATTGTTGATATCCACATTCCTGATATTTATGGAAATTTCAAAACATATCAGTATAACTTCCGATTACTTCCAAAAGATTTTGGTAATGATTGTTTATTAGGTATGGATAATCTTCGTAATTATCCTCCTTTCAATCATCATTATTTTGACATAGATGGACGCTCTATTCTTAGAGTACCATTTAATGTCTCACTTGCTACTAAATTTCCACCCGCAGCACAGCGTGGTGAGATAGATGATAAAATCTGCACCTACAATATTCTGACTAATAATAATTTCCAATTTTTTTTAGACAGGTGTATTAATTGCAAACTGATGCTTCTGATTATTTTTGGGCAGGAGTATTAATTGTAAAGAATAAAGAAATTATTGCTTATACCTCTGGAAAATTTACTAAAACCCAGATTAAGTATGCGACTTATGATAAAGAATTACTTGCTGTTAAATTAGCAATAAAAAGTTTGAGAATTTATCTTCTTTATAGAAATTTTGTTATTGAGACTGACAATAATTTGCTGGGAAGGTGGTAAAGCTAGTGCTTCCAGATTTTAGACCATGTTCCGGTTCAGAATCTGGAGTGTCTGGGAGGAGAAGCGGTACATCAAATACTTTCCCTCATATCAGATTTGGGAGCTCCATCGTCTTGTTGGAGATCCAGGACTTCAGTTCTCGCCTTTCAAGAAGGGTAACTTCAATGAAGGAAAAGAACGCTATGGCGCTGCTAGGGAGTTTTTTGCCGAAGCTCGAAAGCTTTCTGTAGGACAGGCGGTCCTTTCCAGCAACAGCAATATCATTCTGGCAGACTATATTACTTTGAAGCCCGTCAATGAAGAAGAGAACCTGGCCCTGCTCTAAGATTTTTTTTAACAATTTGTGTCTTGGTCCAGCAGGATTACAGGCTAAAGGAGACGATTGCGCTGAGGATGCAATTATTGCTGAGGCTACAATTGCGTCTCAGCTCCAGCAACTGTAAAGCGTGGTGGGCTTATGAAGAGGAAGCTCACATATGAAGATGTCTACAGACGCTACCGAAAACGTGTCGGTTGGCGCCTGCCAAAGAAGTCGAAGATTGCACCCAAGCGATGCCATCCAGAAGAGAACTTGGGTTTATTCTGACTCCGCCACAATCACCTTCCGTGGTAGATAGAGAAGATGATTCCCCCGAAGACAGACAAATTCGGGAATGGGAAGATGCTGAGCGGGAACACCGTCACCAGACTATGTTGCATGATGGCTCTCCGTCCACCTCTGCATTCAATAACTGGGATGTGCCATACAGGCGGATCCGAATTAGAAATTAATGTCTTCATCGTACTTGTTACAACATCTGTAACCCAGTACAGAATTTTTAATGAACTTATTCATTTGAGACGCGGCTTTAGCCTGCTCACAAGTTTCTTCCATGGTTCTCATACAAGCTTTCTTTAACAGGCCAGTTGTATGAACACCATTAATACCTCCACGGAGTTCGTCATATTTTGCTTTTATAATATTATTCCATGGGTAGGGAATTTTAGTAAAAAAATCCCTCCATCCAGAAATTCTTTTCACGGACATTATTTAAGTAGAAAATTAGTCCAATATACTTGGACACAAATTCTTCAAGCATGCAAATATCACACAAAATTATTTTGTGTAACGTCTTATTATAATTTTTTGATGCTTGAGAACTTTCTCCTGTAAAGTCGGCCAGAAGCTGACGAATCAACTCATCAAGGGCTGCAAATTTATCAGGAGTAGCTTTAATGGCTTCAATAACTTGGGAATTTAGATTTCGTAACCATCCGATGCTATCACCTTGCCAATGACTAGTAGCATAGTGAATAAATCCCTCAGTATTAATATCAGCAGGAAGGAAATATGCCATGCCCTGCATCTTTTGTGCCCAATTAGAGAGATATTCTCCAATTTCTTTGTGTGGTATATTTTCAAGATTTAGGATTAAACCATCAGATAAATATCTTTTATCATGTTGGTATGCTTGCTGAGAAGTATGGAATTTATTCCAATCTTTTCGTCTTTCTGAACCGACCGCCACTCTAGCGACGACCTCGACCATCGACCCCTGACCACCGTCTCAAGCCGCAGCAACCATCGGATCCCGTCGTCCTTGGCCGTTTGGGGCCAGATCGACGTCGTCGAGCCACCGGGGACCACCATCGTCGATTCATCACGTTTCTGTCGAAGATCTGCCTAGGTAACTTGCCGCCTCGATCTTCCTCGAACCCCCACTCTTTTCTTATTTTTTTGGGTTTGGTGGAAGAAAAGTTATTTGAGGCTATAATTTTGTGTTTGGGGGTTTTCTGGAGAAGAACCTAGAGCTAGGGTTTTGAACTCTCGGGGAGGAGGGAGCTCGAAGGTTGGTTGTATTTTAGGGTTAGGTTTCGGGGTGTATTGTGTGTGGAGGAAGAAGAAGGATACAATTTGAGAAGAAGATGAACCTATGTTAGAGTTTTCGATTTTAATGTAAGGTTTTGCAGCTGGAGATGAAGAGAATGGAAGCTAGGGTTTATGCTTGGCTGTTGGGGAAGAAGGAGCTCTCGGCGGATGAAGGAAAGGTTGGGAGTGAAGAGAGAGAAAAAGAGTATCGTTATATATTAGGTTTTGTTTTTGGGCCGGGTTTGGGCTTTAGTCCAAAAACCTTGCATAATAATTGTTTTGATTTTAAGTATTAAGAACTGAAGTGAACTGGGTTGATTGGACTGGGTCGGATTATGCTGGGCTGAGTGTTATTTATGTTATGGTGTACTCACTAGTTTGGGCTGGGTTCACCTATCAGCAGGGGGTTAGTATCGGAAAGCTAAACAACAATATATACCCAGGCCTGAAGCCCAAGTCCGATACTAACCCTCTGCTGATATGTGAACCCAACCCAAACTAGTGAGTACACCCTAACATAAATAACACTCAGCCTAGCATAATCCGGCCCAACCCAATCAACCCAGTCCACTTCAGTTCTTAATACTTAAAGTCAAAACAATTATTATGCAAGGTTTTTGGACTAAATCCCAAACTCGGCCCAAAAATAAAACCTAATGTATAACCATACTCTTTTTCTCTCTCTTCACTCCTAACCTTTCCTTTAGCCGCCGAGAGCTCCTTCTTCCCCAATAGCCAAGCACAAACCCTAGCTTCCATTCTCTTTATCTCCAGTTACAAAACCTAACCCCAAAATCAAAAACTCTAACATAGGTTCATCTTCTTCTCAAACCGCATCCTTCTTCTTCCTCCAAACACCATACAACCCGAACCATAACCCTAAAATACAACCAGCCTTCGAGCTCCCTCCTCCCCGAGAGTTTAAAACCCTAGCTCTAGGTTCTTCTCCAGAAAACCCCCAAACACAAAATCATAGACTGAAATAACTTTTCTTCGACCAAACCCAAAAAAATAAGAAAATAGGGTGGGTTCGAGGAAGATCGAGGCGGCAAGTTACCTTGGCGGCTCTTCGACATAAATGGGGTGACTCGACGATGGTGGTCCCCGGTGGCTCGACGACGTCGATCTGGCCCCAAACGATCGAGGACGGCGGGATCCGACGGTTGCTACGGCTTGAGACGGTGGTCAGGGGTCGGCGGTCGAGGTCGTCGCTGGAGTGGCGATCGGTTCAGATCTAGCGACAGGAGGTCGCCTGTGAACGACGGGCAATCATCCTGAGGTGGCTATACGGAACTCGAAGAGGCAGCACAACAGTCGAGGCGGCTCTTTGATTCTTAAAGGGGCAGTACGGGGACCGATAAAGCGTGTACGGTCTTCTAGACGGCACAACAGTCGAAGTGGTGTGCTCCCCGAGGCGGCACGGCGTCAGTAGCTCCGGCGATGATGACGGTGATGCTGGCTTCTATGGTGGAGATGAGGAATCTCCGGCATGGACCACGGTGGCGCACGACGGTGCTCTACTAGGGACTCGATGGTGCTCAGCCAAGAGGCCAGAGAGGAGAGAGAGTGTAGAGAGAGAAAGTGACTGTGTAGAAAAAGAAAGTGTAGAGAGAGATTAGAAAATGTGTCAGTGACTGTGATGTGTCAGTGACTAGGGAACTGTCCTGTAATATTTATAATAAAATAATCTCATGTGTGTGTAGTAGGGAGTGGCAGAGTAGTAATTAGTAATAGATCTGGGGTTATTCTCTACAGTGGCAGTAGTAGTAAATAATGATAGATCTGGGGGCAGGGATTCAATTTTGTAACAAATTATATTATTTCAAATAACTATATGATAACTGCCTAACTAATTACACGATTAGTAACAATTAATTAGTTAATAACAGGTTAATTAGAATAATATGTGCTAATCCTTTCCTATATAATAATTACAAGCTAATATCGACTGTCTAATAATAATAACAACATCAAAACAAACTAACCAAATTTAACTAATAAATAACAATAATTTTTTTGGTTATTACTAATTAGGACTTAATTAATTTAGTTTTAAATCATTAAGAACAATATAACAGAACCGATACTTGACTAGATTTCTTATAAGTTAAAATTTATTATCAAACCATTTTCTTCTATAAAAAATATTAATTTTTCTAGAATGGAGAAAATTCATGAATAATCAAAATTCATTAATTAAATAACTATCCAAATAAAATTTGGTTTTATTCATGAAAAACAATATCATACCTAAAAGAAAATTAGGAAAATCTTAAAAATTCACCAAAATTTGATTCAGGGAGTTACATGCACTGACGTTTTGTTCAACTGATGCACATAGTTGTTACTTCAACAGAGTAACAACTGTAAAATGTGTTGAAGTTCTTGCTAACGTGCAGGACATGATGCCTGTGCTGAAGTTAAATTGAGGAACTAATTTTTTTGTCTCAATTTTATTTTCTTTTCGTGCAATTTTTGTGACCGTCTCTCTGAGCGATATTCTTTACGACTTCTCCTCCTGCTCGTTGGGGCTAAATATCGAACAAGATCTTGATACCTCGTTTGCAAGGTTAATCGTCGTGGATCAGCCGGTTGGGCAGTTGGATGAAATACAGGCATAGAGCACGAGCTATTTTTGTCGTATGCTAGATCAGGGCAGGTTAACACCTTACCTTGATATTGACGGCAAAAAATTGAAGCCCCAATTCCTTTTTGGTGAACGGCTGGTTTCGGAGGAGATAGAACTCTTCTTCCTTACTTCGGCCTGGTTTCTTAATAATAATGGTCTATTTCTTTATGTCCTACCGACTGACCGCCAACTACCATTGTCTGTTTTTTTTTATTTTTTCGAGAACGACATTTGGAGTGGGATTTAACCCCTAGCCAGGCAGGTCTGGTTTCAGGCCGGATTGGGGCAGAGAAGGGTTAAGATACTCTTATACCCATTCGGGATGGGTCGTTATTTCCTCTGCGGTTGCTGTTTCCCAGAAGTAGGTTTAGTGACATTCCTGCGGATCTGCATCCTTTTGGTGCTTCTATCTTTTCAAACAGACTCCTGACTGTTGGTCACACATATCAAAATGGCCTCTTTTGGGTTGAAGGTTGGGTTCACTTTGACAAGAAGTGGAGTGATCTGACTGGGTGGGTATTGCATACGTTTAAAGACGATCTCAATGGTACTGGCCTTCGTCGTGCCATAAAGGGCACTGAGTACGGGATTCCTGTCAATCGATCTTTGGTTTTGGCTCTGCTGGAGCTGTTTAATAAAGATACCAAAACCTTTCTGCCATACGGGAAGATGGGACTGGCTCTTTCTGAGATGTTTGCTATCTTGAAGCTGCCTTGGGGTGAGGACCCATACGAGGAGTATTGTCCAACCTCTGAGGAGCTCGCTGGGTTGGAGAGTCGGTACCCAGAGATGATGGCGGTGTATAAGGAGCTACTTTTTCTTCACCAAGCTTGTGTGCGACTGGACGCTGCCAAGACTCAGCCTCATTCTAATGCATGGAGACAGTATTTTTTGGCACGGATCCGCCGAACGTCAACCAATTCGTTCTTCTTTTTGTAGGGCACTTAGTCTTGCCGAGATAGAAGCAATGGAGGCAAAGACTTAAATGGAACCTTCTCTATTGGGTGCTGACGGAGAGCCCAACTCGACGTTTCACAGTTGTTTTCAGCAAAACTCGGCCCCTGTCAGCCACAAGACGATGCTAGCTGCCTTTCTGATGACGTGGCTGAGGAAGGCTGTGGTTCCTGAAGGTTTAGTCTCCGTGGGGCGACTGGATAGGAAACTCATTATGCCGGCCGTGAGGTTGGCATTTGGTTATTCTCCGGCACTGCTTCCTACTATGGTTTGTAACACTCTTCGAGGTTTTTGAGACCTTTCAGAAAAGATTATAGAGTATCGTGGGGTATTGTCGAGTTCCTCGGGCTAAGCTGCCCTACCATTACTTGATGACCTGGTTGGCCTTGCATCACAACAGTTTGATTGCCTCAGCTGTCGTAGCAGGTCATGAGGAGGAAGATGCACTTCAGCGAGGTTTTCATAGGGCAAAGTGGTTTTATGACCGTATTCATGTATGTAGACGAGCGCTATGTCATTTGGACAGTTATAGTTTTTGCATGGTTTTGCCTTTCTATGGTAGTCATAAAGCTTGTGACCAGTTGTTTGATCAAAATTACGCATGGGGTGGGCTGACTGTCGGTGCTTTTCGGTGGTTACTATCGATCTGCCTTTCATATCTAGTTTACCGGAGCCAGAACAAGGCATATTTGTAGCCTTACCAGCCTAGCCGCTTCGTATGACAGTTTGGCTATAGTCAAACTATAATGGGTAATCCCATAGGATATGAAGGAAGTTTATTGGACGGTGCCCGTGCCTGGAGTTATTATAAGGCCGCGTCCACTGGGGTAATATTTGCTTTTCCTGAGGTGAGTGGGGATCCCCACACTTTTTTTTTTCTGCCGTGAGGTTCTACTGTCTAGCAAACAAATTCTCGCACAGTTACGATCAAGGACAGAGCTTTCTTGCTGGTACGAGATTTGAGAAGCCTCAATCACAGTCCCAGGAGGTAGAAGTGGCTGGCTATGGGTCTTCGGTCGGTTCGAACGACTCCCGAGAACGAAGGAAGGATGTGGTGCCCATGAGTTCTCTACTGAAGCGCCTAGCTTCTCGAGTAGCAGCCGTTCCTCCTACGTAAAACGAGTAGCTAACAGAGGTATTTCCCTGCGGTGCAATGTGTCCCCTGTTACGTTTACCTTCCAGGTACATTTTGGTTCTTGGTTGTTTCAAGTTTTCCTGCCTGTGACTCTGTTGTTTATTCTTGTTCTGCTGGCACAGGCACGGAAAACACCTAAGCGATCGGAGTGGCTTCCGGTCCAGGAGGGGGCCTACTACTGGGTCAGCGGAGGCTCTTCCTTCAGCTTCTTATGAGGAGTTGGTCTCCATGGGTGCTTCTGCGATGATACTTAAAGTTGGCCTTGTATCTCAGGAAGGCACAGCCCGGGTACCCGTATTTGGGATGGCTCGACCGTCTGAAGATGTCGAAGATACTTCTGCTGGTTCCTTTCGGGAGCCTCTTTTTCCTGGGGGTATAGAAGGATCAGTGTCGGAAGAGTTGCCTCCGATATTTATTCCTCCGCGACCTTATACGGAGGTTGGAGAGACTGTTAGAGATCCTGCGGTGGATACTGTCGATGTGTCGATCGAACAGGGTGACATGATACTCGATGAGCCACCCACTAAAGCTCCGGTCTATACTGTTACCCTTGCCAGCAATATTGATGAGCCGATTAATAGGACTCCTCAGCGCTCGGGCAATGAAGCAGAGTCGGCTGAAGGATTGGATGATGTCTTGGTGGAAGAATCCTTTTATGAGGTCTCGCTTGGACTTTCTGACGAGATCACAGTCAAGCTTACTGTTGAGAAAACCATAGAGGGATTAATCGTTCAAACACCGACCGAGGGGCCGGTTATAGGGGACTAGCGAGGTGGTGACTGCTATGATTATGCAGACTCTGGTTAACGTAGCTGCGGGACCTGCTGACGATCCCACCGTGCATCCTCCAGCCTCGTCTCTTGTTCATGTCCCGTCGTTGGCCTCTGTAATAATGATGGTGCCTCCTGCTTCGGCTGCGCTTCTTGGGCATGCGCAAGCTACCACTTTTGCCCATGGGTCTTTTATTGCGGCCTCTCCGGTGACTGCTACGAGTTTGGCTGATAAGGAATATTATGCCAAGCTTCTGTTGGACACCATCCATAATGCTATGGCCCTTAGTATAGAGGGCGTTTGTAAGGCCAACCGTTGTTTAGGTGGGTCCGAAACCTAGTGAAGGGTCAATTGATGATCTTGCGCCACTATCTGGAGTACAAAGCTCAGTCTGTAATCACAAAAGACTTGCTGGCAGACTTAGAAGCCACCGCTCTAGAGCTTCAGGATCTGGAGCGTAGCCTATCGACCCTAGCTGCGGCAAAACTATAGAAGATAGCTTCCGAAGAGTTTTAATATAAGCAGAGGCATCGGGTATTGACTGATCGACTTGTCGAGGTTGAGTCAGAGATCGAGGAACTGGTTGATGCCAAAGAGGCTCGGGTCTGTCATCATGCAGCTATGGAAGATCAGTACCAGACCCTCCGGAAGCAGATTCAAAAGTTGGAAGCGACCCTGGTTCTTGCTGAGAGTGACCTGGAAAAGTCGAAGGCCCAGAGGAAGGACCTTCGCCAACGTTCTGAGGCTCTAGCTCACAAAAAGGAGAATATTGGCATCCGTCAGGCCGAGTTGGCCCTTGTGCGCCAAGCTTTGTCCTCTGTCAAAAATGAAGCTGCTCGATGTCACGAGACTGAGCGTAGGGTCCAAGCATCGGTCGAGCATCGAAGGGCTCACTTGAGGAGCTGGCTAGAGGAGCTTAAGAACCAATCTTCTCAATTTTGACTTCTTTCTTTCTTCTTCTTGTCACTCAGTTTATGAGAGACTATTTTTGTAATAGAAAGTACCATCTTATTTATATATGAAATTTTGGCTTTCTTTTTCCTTTCTGTTTGTCTTCGTGGTTGCGAATCTTTTACAGAGGTAAGAATTCCCTTAGAGGAGATAACTTTATTGGAAACAGGGTGTTTACTCAGAAGTGATATGGACATGGTAAACACGAAAATTTTTACGGAGACACTTTCCTTACTCAGAGGTAATATAGACATGGCAAGGACAGACTCTACGGGGGCATAGAACGACTCAGAGGTCGTATGGACGTGAAGGGTTCTACAAATAACAACCGCGGGGGATTGTCATGAAAGGGTTGCCCACTTAGAGGTAATATGGACATGGCTGACATCCTTCACTTGAATAACAGTTCAGAGGTAATATGGACATGAAATATTTTCTAGAGAATTATGATAACTCAAGGTTATCATAGAAAGGGGTGACTACTTAAAGGTAATATGGACATGGTAGACACAGTATAGAATAACACTTCAGAGGTGATAGGGACATGAAATATTTTCTAGTTAGTTATAACAACATGGAGTCATCATAGGAGAGGCGACTACTCAGAGGTAATGTGGACATGGTAGACGTGACTTTGACTAAGGTGTAGAAAATCATTCCAGAGGTAATATGGACGTAGAAAATTTTCTACTAGTGAGAGGTATAGAAGGGATGAATTCTTTTAACATAATCCATGAACACTTACTGGGATATAGGAGGTTTGCACTATTTGAAACGCTATTCCTATTGAGATCCTAGTCGCTGAGCCCAGGATTCATCTTTGAAGTATTCGAACATCTGGTCTTCGTCCTCGACCGAAGGATTTGTGGAGAACATGTTAGCAGACAGCATCTTTTCGAAGACCTGACCGGTACTGGTGTCAGAGTCCCAGGTTGAGGAGTCAGAAGTGTGTGAATGCATCATGACTTTCGACTCTGAGTCTTCTGAAGTTGAAGTGGGTGTAACATAACCCAACCCCCGGCGGGTGTGCTAGTAATAGTTTTGAGTCTTTCTATTTGGAGCTCGAATTTGTAAGGGAAGGCATCGGTCGTTGCCATAGTTGAGTCCTTTATTGTTGTTCAAGTCGTAACCCATCTTCTGGATGAGGTGTTTGGCTTGAGTAGCGTAATGGTAGAGTTGCATCTTGCCGTTTTTGAGTTCTGGTTTACCTGGAGCTAGTCGTTGAGGTTGCTTCAATCGACCAAAGATGATGGGTAACTCCTGCTTCTTCCTTGTTGGAACTATGAAGTAAGAGCACCAGAAAGGGACAACTCGGCTCGCAAGGTTGGCGGTTGTCACTCGTGTTTGTAGCATACATAGAGAGTTGTCTAAGAAATATCTAGTGTTCCTACATGCACAAGAGTAATTCGAAGGCAACTTTTTACTAATAAAATGAGAAATTTTATCCCGAGGGATTACATCATCTAAAGAGTGTGCTTCGATATCGGCGCAGACGTAGTCTCCTAGCTCCTCATCGGTGAGGACGAAGGATGTCGAGGGAGGAGGGGAAGGACGCTTCCCCTTTAGCTTGACCACCAAGGGGTCTACGGTCGGAGGTTCCTGTGCCTTCATGGTTGGCTTTGGGGACCTCTGGGGTAGCCTTATTCGTATAGGCTCCTGGCCATCATCTGACGTCACCGAAGGCGAAGATGGCGCTTTGCCTCGGAGCTTGACGACGAGGCGCGCTGATACCTTGGGGGTTTTCCCTTTAGTCGAACCTTTAGTGGTTCTTCAGTAACCGCTGCACTTTCTGAGGTCGTCTCTGTCTCATCGTCGGCATCATTACTTTCATCATCCCAGGGGACTAACTTGTACAGATCAGCATTCGTACAGTAGGTTTCGAGTCCCCGAAACGGGTCGATGTCAGCAAATTCAGTCTTGATAGTCCCGTCGCTGGTCATGTACTTTATGCATTGATAGAGGGTGGAAGGAACGATAATGGAATCATGAATTGATGGACTTCCCAATAGCATGTTGTAGAGCGTTGATGACATAGCAAGTCACTTCAGTGTGGAGGTCACCTAATTGGTACTTCAAGCAAATTTTGCCTACGGGGCGCTCTTCCTTGTGTTGAAGCCGTTGATTGTTGTGTTCGATGCAGTCAGCCGATGCATCGGATTCCCTAGAGTTTGGAGCCAACTCCTTAGGATGATGCTTAGGGAGGAGCCTGGGTCGATGTGGATGCGATCGACTTTAATGGCACCGACATATCCTGTATAGTATAGAGGCCTATTATGCCGGTTATTCTCAACAACATGTCTTGCTGGATGAAAGTGATACTGGGGATCACTTCGACCATACTGTGACAATGTGGGCAGGCCGTAGAGTCTTCCTTGGGTGGTCGCACCTGAGTGAGAAAGGACTCGACATTCTTCAAGGCTTCGCTGAGCGCATCTCAGGTCTCTATGGAGAGACGGAGGATCTCGAAGAGTGACAATCTAGCCGGGGTATTGGCTAGATGTGCCAGTATGTCGAAGTTGTAGGGGTTGATAGGCCCTACTGCCGAATCTTTCCTTAGAGGTTTGTCGAAGCGAACCTCCTTTTGCTTCTGCCTATCTGCGATAAGAGTCTGAGACGGGCCTGCTTCTGATGTATCAGGAGCAGGAGTTGTAGTTGGTGGAGGTGCTACCTCTTCTGGAGCTTGGTTCTTCTTTTGCAGCCGCGTCGAGCGAGTGGTCACCAGGGTGTCATCGGTCAATGCCGAGGCCATGCGATATGTCCTGACCTTCTTCCCTATGACAGGGGGATTGTAGGTGCCATCATATCGGGAGTAAGGTCAGGGTGGACCCACATGACCTTGCCTCATGGTGTGGAGAACGGAATGAGCCCTTGAGCGTTGTCAGGCACTGGTGGAAGATTGACTACTTCTATTGTCGCCCTCTAGATGGGGATGACCTCGTCCTGTTCCTCCATGGTTGGAAAACTTTTAAACTGAAGAATAACCATGTTGGCCGTGATAGTCTTTTCTTCATAGTCAAGTTATGCGACTTTAGCGTCAATGAGGCACTAAATATATCTTTTCAACACGTAGCAATCTCGTATCGAATGGTGGACATATCGATAATAATGGCAGTATTTAGGGTTGTCCACCTTCCCCACTTCGTCGGGGCACTTTGGTGTTGGGAGAGATAGCTTGCCACTCTTCGTCAGCATATTGAAGAGTTCTAGTGTATCCTTGTCGTTAAAGTAGTAAGTCTTCCTCAACTTCTGCGCTTCTACAGACTTGGGGTCCATGGTTACTGAACCTTTAAAAATGTTGACGGTCATGGCTTGTTTGCCTTTTTTGTCCTTGGGGTTGTTGCTAGATGAGTGTCTCCCCTTGTCTTCGACAGAAAAAAGTTTTATCCCAGGAGCTGTACATCTTGGGCTTTCCTTTGTGCCACATCTGCCTCTATAATGAAAGGCGTCCACTCTGTGCAAGGAGCATTGTGCCACAATTTGATTGTAGGCAACATGTTCTTGCGGCATGAGTCCATAAGCATAGGCTCGGGCATGCCAGGAGGTACCCTCAAAGCTACCTGGCAGAAGCGCTTGATGTATATACGGACATGCACTTTCTGTCACGACCCGTACCCTGATTAGGGGGCACGAGTACGTGGTTACGTCTAGCCTACACCGCAGAATCGGCGGTAGAATGCTGTATAAGTCGTCTACAAATGCTACAACTAAACAGTATAAAGGTACCTGTACAGTATATACACTCCGAATGGAGGTGACATAGCAATACAGTCTCAATCACAAAATAAAACTAAGGTAGATAGCATGGAAAGGAAAATGATAGATGAAAATAGGAAATAAGTTCAAGATCCACACACGCCCAAAGCTATACACAACATCACAGAGTTACAGAAAATAAATATAAGCTACTACAGTCTAAAACAAAAGCTGGATCGCAGTCCAGGCAAGCCTAACTAAACTAACTACTCTGGGAGTGCAAAGTCTAGTGGCTCTACTATCAAGCCACGGTCCAGGTCTACTCCATCTAACCCGTCCCTATAATAGGTCAGACAATCTGCCTCAGAATTATCTGTAATATATCAATGGTATCCTGTCAGGAAAATGAGCAAGTACAAACACTAAAAGCAGTTCCATATGAATTGACAAATTCTATAAGAGACAGTATAATGAAATACAAGACAAAGATATGGAAAAACATGGGAGCCATTCGAAAGCCGAGCTACAACCCGTAAACCAAACAAGGACCGAGGTTGTAATCCTTCTCCCGAACAGAACCTAACCTCCAATCAAAGTATAGCATAAGAGCATGTAGAATATGTAAAATACGAGACAAAATCAACAGGAAAATATATATCAAGATGTGAGTACTGAATAGGACGACAATATATAGGATGACTTAGGAACCATTCGGAAGTCGAGTTACAACCCTTAAACCATACAAGGACCGAAGTTGTAACCCTTCTCCGAAACAAAATTTAGCCTCCTATGATAAATAAATATAAAAATGTGACTTGAATTTATTAGAGCGTTATGTGATCGGCTTAGGAAACATAATCAGGCTATCCACTTGGCCCGACATTCACATGAAAAACCTATAAAGGATCATGCCGGTTAACCTGGATAACGAGCACATGAATAAGATCTCGCTACACCCTACGTGAGGTGAGAGTGGCACAAGCACATGAATATAGTAACATGGGGCTTTGATCACATAACCCCTAATAATTTTCTACCCCCGAATAGTATAATGGATTTAGACGTGACACATCATGACACAGAATTCAAAAGCAGGGGGCCAGCCCACTCCCAAATCGATGTCTATACAACACATGAAATAAGAAATATCACGTACCAATATACCAAGGAAATCCAGGAATAACATCTCATGTCATGATCCAACATATACTAGTCCGTGAACTATCATGACTGAAAATTGAGTAAGACACTACAACTAAATCAGATATAGCAGATATCAAGACAATGGAAACTATCAGTGAATGTACTCTCCTGTGGTCCTGAGCTGATAAGGTGAACAGACGCTCAGAGTAATCACAGACCTAAAATGAGATACTATAAGTCAAACAGGGTTTTTATAATGAAACGAAAGCTAATCTAGTCATGATATGCAAGTCTAAGTCAAAACTAGGTCAAACTGGGTCAAACTTGGTCAAACTGGTTCATACTAGATCATACTAGGTCACTGGGAGTCAATCCAAGTCAAACTAGGACAAACGGGGTCAAAGGTTCACTTACAGTTGACTTTTGGTCAACTGGTCAATCCTGGTCAACTCTAGGTCAACCTTAGGTCAAACTAGTCTAATGTTGACCAACTGTTGACTTTCAGTCAACTGGTCAACTCTGGTTTGGTTTCGGTCAATTCTAGTCACTTATAGGCTAAGTTTGACTCTCGGTTGACTTTTGGTCAAAATGGTCAACCGAAGTCAAAATTAGTCTAGGAACACTATTTATGACCATTACCAACCAAGGAAACCCAATCCTAACCATATCTTAAATCCTAAACCACTTACCTTAGCTATAGGCAATTACCTACATTTATCCTTACCAAGGTAATCCCGATACCTTGCCCATTACAAAGGAAACCCCGCTAATTCTCAAGATACTAGCCTAGGCTCCTTAGGGTAGCTAGATACTGTCCTATCTAGGGTTTACCAACCAAGAAATATGGGTTTTCTAGACATCTAGTCCATCTTAGGACACATGTTGGTTATTCCAATATTACCTTATCCTTATAATATTCTAACATTAGCTAACCACATCACACCCACACAACACAAAAGGTTTGGGACCGGATTGAGTTGGATGAATACATGGTGATATGGATGTGTATGGATATGTATGGAAGGATGGAATGAAAAGGGAAATTGAATGAATGAATGGATATGTGAATGAGTGAATGAGTGTTTGTGTGTAGGAATGCATTGAAAGATTTTTATTGAATGAATGCAATATATATATATATATATATATATATATATATATATATATATTTTTTATATATATATATATATATATATATATATATATATATATATGAATTTGTATATGGGTTGAATGAGTATAGGTGGATGGATGAATTGATTTGAATGAATGGAAGGATGGAAATGAATGGATGATTTAGAGTGAATGAATGCATGAATGAAGTGAATGGAATATGTGATTTTGAGTGAAATGAATGGGTGTTTATGTCAACCCCTTGACCAATTTTTCTCCTGCATATTTTTTTTCTTTCTTTTCATTAGTTATACATTTGTCTCACACATAAATTATTATGCTTCCTATGATATAGTTTTACTAAAAATCCAGATAGAGGGACCATATGGAAAGTATAGCATTCACAGGGACTCTTGTGCAAGGTGGTTGTAATTCAAATTCTTCTTTAAACCGAACCCACCCTGTTTTCAAATTCAAATTGAGTTTGGATAACTCTCAAACCCCCCCTCCTGTTCAATCCTGAGCTCTCCAAATCACTGAGAGGGATTTGTCCAATCTGATTTCAATCCTAACTCCTCCTAGTCAGCCCTTGATCTCTATCACCAATAGCTGAATTCAAATCAAATCCACAGGTACGGGTTTAACCTTGGTATTCAAACCAAATTCTTCCCTTTTGAAACGGGATCCAAATCCAAATAGGATGAGCTCCATCTAATTTAAACCGTGTTTCCCCTTATCTACAGATTACACATACACACACACACACACACACACACACACACATATATATATATATATATATTTTAAGGAAAGTAAACTTTTATTGATAACATAGGCGCAAAATGCTGAAGCCTATACAAGTAAGCGCGCGGAGGCGGCCAAAAACCGAAAACAAGAGTCGCGGAGTGCACACGCAACCCAACAAGAAGGGGGAAGAAGCGGCCTAGGCCAGGGTCTCCCAGAACAAGTTGGAGACATGGGAGCAGCGCCTCCTCACTTTGAAGCATTGTCTGATGACTTCTCTGAATAGTTGAGGAGGGAGAAGTTGTTGTCCTTCGTAACGGAACTTGTTCCTGTTCTTCCAAAGAACCCAAATGCCAGCGGCCGCTACGATCTGATGCCCGTGGGAACGGGACCAGGAGGCCAAGAGATCGTAGAAGCCCCCGGTCGGTTGATCCATATTAAGCCTCTGATGAAGTTGGGCCCAAGTGCCTGCGGCCAGCTCCCCCGAAAGAAGGACGTGCTCTACGGATTCCAAATTGGGCTCAACGCAGCAGTGGCATCTGGAGGCGAGGCTGAATCCCCAAGAACTGATGATGTCGTCCGTCGGAATCTTGCGACGAAGAGCACGCCAGATAAGGATGGACCATTTGATGGGGATGCAAGCCTTCCAAAATAAGGCGTACACCATATTCGGCGTCCCGCTACCTCTGGCAATACGTCTGGCGGAAGCCAAACTGAAAGTCCCGCAAGGGTTAGGGGACCATCTCCAAGTGTCGGGCGTGTCGATGATTCGCAAATTTGCAGCACGAAGCCTGGTGGCCGCCGAATGACCAAGCCAATCTCTGACCTTCCTCCAATTCCAATCGGGACTGCCCTCCCAAAGGTCTCTGATGGTGCACCCCTGAGGAGTAAGAATGTTGGGCTAAATGATTTCTGCTCCTAACCACCTCTCTCGACAGGCCAGGGAGCTGCCGTCCCCCAACTTGAGACGGATTAGAGGTTCAGCGGTGGTTCGGCCCCGAGTGATGCGACGCCAAGAAGACGATGATCTGTTGTTAGTGTTAGCCTCCGAAAGAAGGGAGAATCTGGAGTATCTAGCTCTCATGAACCTCGTCCATAAGGAGGTCTCGGTGCGTAACTTCCACCAAAGTTTTAAGGAGCAAGCATCCACAATGTGGGCGAGTCTGCTGAAGCCAAGACCACCATCTTCAGTGGGTTTAGCCATCGTCTCCCAACCGGCCCAGTGGTGTTTGTCTATGCCGTCGTTTTGACCCCAGAAGAACTTGGCGAAAAGAGATTCGAGTGAAAGGAGCACCTTCTTAGGGCGGAGCAGACTGCCAGAATGTACATCGAGATGGACGATAAAACGTGTTTAATGAGAATTGTTTTACCTCCTGGGAAAAGGGTAGCGTTGTGCCAACCGGAGATGAGTTTGCGGATCTTGTCAGCAAGGTGGTCGTATATGCCAAAGTTGGCCCTGCCGTACACCAGCGGGCAGCCGAGGTAATTGAAGGGAGGGTATGCCGTTCTGAAAGAAGTCTTGTTGGCGAGCAGGGTAGAGTGTGTTCTGTCTGCTTTGTGATGAGTATAGATGACGCTCTTGTTGTTGTTAACTGGCTGACCAGAGCATCTAGTGTATCTGGCAATCGTGCTCAAAACGACCTCGATCGAATCGCTGTCTCCAGAGGAGAAGATGAGGATATCGTCCGCGTAAGCCAGGTGAGTGATAAGAGGGCAACCGGTGGTTGTGTAGAAGTGATTGAAACCGGGCATGCCGGGCATGCTGTTGAGGCTTCTGCTGAGAGCTTCGGCCGCTATGATGAAAATGGTAGAAGAGAGCAGGTCTCCCTGTCTCACCCCGCGGGTAGAACGGAAGAAGCCCGCCGCCTGGCCGTTGATCACGGTGGAGAACCACGCGTTGTTGATAGATCTAAAGACGATGTCAATCCAAGTTTCGGAGAAGCCAAAGGCCCTGAGCACCCAGATCATGAATTGCCAGTCTAGGCGGTCATATGCTTTTTTTATATCCAGTTTGATGGCGACGTTCCCTCCCTCGATGGGAACTTCATGCACGTGATCATCTCTTGCGCAAGAAGGATGTTGTCAGTAATATTGCGGCCTCTAACAAACCCGCTCTGCTCCTTGGAAATGATCTTGGGGAGGAGATTGGACATCCGATTGGCGATGATCTTGGATATTATCTTGTTGGTGAAGGTACAGAGGCTGATCGGGCGAAAGTCTTTGAAGGATTCCGGATTGTCTTTTTTGGGGATAAGGATGATGTTGGCGCAGGAGATGGAGTTAGGGTATCTGGCCCCTTGAAGGAAGGCAATATTGACTTCGACAAGGTCCTTTTTAATGATTTCCCAATAATCTCTGAAGAAGACACCGTTGAAGCCGTCAGGTCCCGGGGTACTGTGCTCGTTAATGGACCAGACCGCAGCTTTGACTTCCACCTTATCAATGGCAGCCAGCAAAGTCACGTTGTCATGCTCGGTGATAAGGGAGGGGATGACCGACAAAAGGGTCTCGTCTCTAACGACCCGCTCCTTGGTGAATAGGCTGGAGAAGAAGTTTACGGCTGCGACCTGGATCCCGGCCTGGTCTTCGATAAGGTTGCCATTGTCATCAAGGATCCTGTGTAATTTTAATTTGTTCCTATGGCCTTTGACACAAGCATGAAAGAACTTGGAATTGCGGTCACCAACGGTGTCCCAGGTCAGTCTGGCTTTTTGCTTCCAAAATTCATTCTCCACTTTCAGCCTAGATTTGAGAATAGCTCTGGCTAGGTTTAGGGATGAGCGGTTCTCCGGGGAGTTGGAGATGGTAAAAGTAGACTCTGTACGAGTGACGTCGTCCTCCGCCTCGCGAATGGCCTGAAAGATGTCTCCGTAAGCCTCTTTGCTCCATGCCGATAGGGCCTTGCGGGTGGCTTTGAGCTTGGACGCCATCCGGGTCATGGGGTCAATGTCCGAGACGGAACTCCAGGCTGAAGCAACAATGTTCTGAAATTGAGGGTGATGTCGCCAAAAGTTGAGGAAGCAAAAAGCTTTCTTGTTCCCGGATTGATTGCTTCTGATTTGAACAAGTCGGGGGGAATAATCCGACTCGGTGTAGTTGAGGTGTGAAAGATTGGTGATCAGTCCCATGTCGGACCATCCATCGTTGATCAGCGCCTGATCGAGTCGGGAATATTGACGCTTGCGGCCTTCTTGCATGTTGCACCAGGTGAAAGCGCTGCCTAGGAAGGGAATAGGGGAGAGGTTCCCGTGAAAGGTAAAGTTCTTGAAATCATCCATAGCTTGCTTGGAGGGGGGCCGGCCGCCGGACTTCTCCTCGATGCAGGCAACCGTATTGAAATCTCCAATGCAAAGCCAGGACAGACCCAGCGGAAGAGTCCTCAAGAGGTCTGTCCAGAGCTGACGACGCATGGAGATGTCGCAACTGCCATGAACAGCGGAGATGACGGAGCGGGACTTGAGATCCGGGTGTTCAACCCAGCAAGTAAGAGCTTGGGGGGAATCTTGGATAGTGCCAAATTAGAAGTCTTGAGCAAGAAAAATCCAGATGTCATTCCCGCCCGCGATAGCTTGCGGGAAGCCTAACTTAAGTTGAGTGGCTTTAAGTCTTTTTTGCAGGATTTTGGGTTCGATAATGATAAGGAGGTCAATACGGTGAATCTTCTTGAGACTGAGAATTCTGTTCATGGTCGATTTGTTCCCGAGCCCTCTGACATTCCAGGAGATGATGTTAATCATCAGATGAAGAAGGGGGAGGGGATGGTTGAGCTTCGAGGCGGACCTGGTAGTCCTAGCCGTCATCTGCTTTTGTTTGTTTTTGTTCTTCTTAGAAGTATTTCTCTTGGTTGGTGCGGAAGTGTGTCCGTTACTTCCTGATTCGATGGTTGGCCGCTCTTGATCACTGCTCTCTTCAGCGACCGAGTCGATGAGTGAATCTTGGTTCTGATCTTCCAGAGCGCAAAAGGGGTTGTTACGATCTAGAAACCCTGCTTCCTTGGTCTGCCAGAATCTGCCGGTTAGGATGTGGGTATGAGAGGTCAGGGCGCCCTCCGTGGGAGTAGGAGGTTTTGGGTCTGTCCGAATAGCCTCGAACTGCTCTGAGCTGCTAACCGACGAGACCTTTCCTGATTGTAGTGAGCGGTTATTTGGATGTATGGTGGGATGGTGGGCCTCTAGGGAGGGAGGTGAGGTGATCTCAGGTTAAGTTTGGATGGTCTGGGGGTGGTCGGTGTTTGGGTGCCCGCTGTTCTTGGGAGAATCTAATTAACCGTTGGTGATTGAGAGGGGAATGCAGAGCTCTCTGGGAGCATCATCGGAGGGGGTGCCTGAGAGGAGAGCGAACGAATTGTGAAGAGCGAGGGAGGAGGGATTGAAAGGGACGATAGCCTGACTGGTAGTGGCATTCGTCGGGGGGTGGGGGGAGTCTGACCATCGCTCTGAAGGGGGGGAACGGGATTCGAATTGTGGGTAGTAGTGACGTGGTGATTTTGAGCAGCGGTCGTCCGTGGGGCGCACGGGATATTCTTCTTTAGTTCGGGATGAGCGCGGAAGCAGTGCTGCAAGAGATGTCCACTCATCTGACAGTGTTTACAGAAGATAATATTGTTGTCGTAAATCAGCTCCTGACTGTGGGATGTGTCTCCGAGCTCAATCTCTATGAGTTTGGGTGGGTCGTTAGAAAGGTCTAACTCCACGCAGATCTTCGCGTAGTTGCACTTGGAGAGGTTGTGAGTTTCTTCCGCAATGGCAACCAAGGTCCCGAAGGAGCTGGCGATTCGTTTGAGTGCGGCTGCGGGGAAGCAGACCAGGGGGAGGTTGGGGAGGGTGATCCATGTGGAGATGATAGTTGAGTCAAATTTTGGGTTGAAATCGGGAGACCATTTAACCACTTTAGCGATCTGTGATCCCATTCTGACAGTGCCTTTAGCCCGCACAATCGCGAAGTTCGATTCGGAAGAGAGGTGGAGGAGCATATGCTTGGGGTCGAGAGGGGCAACCCGGAAATCAGTGGAGAGGCCCCACTCTGCGGCCGCAGCCGAGACAATGGGGATCTTTGGGCATCCTGAACCAAATTTGAGAATGAACGACTTGGAGAAGGAGGAGGATAGGGAATGGATCTCTGACGAGGCGAAGGGAACCCGGATGGGAGCACCATCGGAAGGAGGAGGGAAGTCAAGGTCCGGGAGGAGAATCTCTGTCGAAGCTGCTGGGGAGCACGGTCTCCGATCCGGCCTAAGGGCCTCGGCGTAGGAGACGCCAGCCGCGGAGCCGGGGAGGGACGAGGCAGTGGGATGAACCAAAGTGGTAGCGCCAGACTGCGCAGACACGAGAGGAACCCCGAAATGCGCAGGCCCGGAGTGCGCCGGAGGCGCAGAAGGGCGGGGGGGAGAGACCCCGGGTGGCGCCAGCAGGCTTGGGAGAGGCAGGCCAACAGGCGCCAAGGGGGGAGGCCGCGACGGGCTGCGCCAACCTGACGCGGGGGGGGGCACTCAGACTGCGCACGAGGGGGTCCTTGGCCTGTGGAGCACAAGGAGGGGGGCCCGCACTAGGAAGAGCGCCAATACCGGGATAGCGCGCATGAGAGGCACCAGCAGGGGGGCCTGTGGACTGCGCACAGGAGACGCACCCACAAGGGGGGCCCACTGGACTGCGCACAGCAGGGTCACCATCGGGGGGCCCCTCTGGATTACGCACAAGAGAAGCGCCAACAGGGCTCTCTGGACTGCGCAGGAGAACATGAGTTGCGCAAAAAATGAGCGCTGGTCCCGAGGATTGACCATGGACAGCTGGAGCCACGGGGGGTCCAGCGCCCAAAGGGGTCTCGCGTACCCCAGCGTCGCGCACAGGTCCCGAGGGGGGACAGAAGACAGCTGGAGCCTCGGGCAGGCCAGCGTCCCAAGGGGCCACGAGCGCCCCGGCTCCCGAGGGCGGGAGGGGGTCAGAGAGAGCAACGAGGGGAAGGAGGGGGGGCATTCCCTCCGGGCGAAGGCCGCCGGATCCGCTGCCTGCGCGGACGGCGGAGCTGCATCCGGGGCCGGGAGGAAAAATGGCAGCAGGAGCGTGGGACGAAGCCGCGCGGCTGCGCTCAATCAGCCGAAGCTGGTCGTCGGTCCAACCTGGGCGCAGAGACGGAGAGGGAGGGGGAGGAGGGTGGGGGAGCGCGGGCGGCACGGCGACGCGAAGTCGGGGTGGGGGAGGAGGAGGAGGACGGGGACAGTCCCGAGCGCGCCGCGGAGGACGCCTACGAGCGCGGACCGACGCTGAGATCTGGCATCCCTGCGCAGCTGCCGCGGCAACAAGACACAACGGAGGGAAAGACGGAGGGGGGCGAGACATGGAGGAGACGGTGAGAGCAGGCGCCGGCTAAGACCGCCGTAGAGAGATCCATCCCGACGGGAAGAAAGGGAAACGGGAGACCATTCCAGAATTATATATATATATGTATAAAATATATATATATATATATATATATATATATATATATATATATATATATATATATATATATATATATATATATATATATGTATGTAGAGGAAAATAGCCAATCCTCTACAACCCTATATTCTTCCTTGCCGCAGAAACTGAGATCGAGGGGCTACTCGAGGACCAGGAGACATTGGGAATTGCTTCACCAGGCAAGTAAGTTGCTATCCTTGAAATAAAAATCATAAGCACTGTAGGACTGATTAGCAATATCTGAGAAATCAATATTAGAATAGCAGCTTTAGGATCAATACATCAAACATGTTAGATCCCTAGACTTGGTACATCACAGCAGCAGCCAATATTCCTACTGTTACACAGAGATGATAGAGGCATCAACTCAGTTAAGAGTTCATATAGGAATCCATGGAGTAAAGCCTTGCCAATAGCAGTTAAGTAAAACCATTATGATACATGACACCTGATAAGGGTTGATCAGGTGTGATGTTCAGTCTGATACAACTGGTGAGGAGACGCATGATACTGCCACAGGAGGGTTCATTTGAGGATGTCCTGGCCATTCCTGTGGCATATCCTCTCTGATTGTAGGGATATCTGAGCCTCTTATTTTGAATACCAACTGTGATAGAAATAAATGCAAAGCAAACTTCCCTGGAACTGTTTTCCTGTTTTCCTTTAGATATTGGTTTAAGGTACATTGTAATCTTTGGGTTCCAGTATGTACATTGTTCAGATTCATTCTAATGTCTGTGTGGACCATGAGTATCTAAGTAGCCTACAATATGGAGGGACACAGAGGAGTTGATGTAACAGACCTATACACACTAGGGTGCACTTACAACCAGTAGGAAATTTCCATAGGGACTCCCTGACCATAGGTACCTAGTTGCAGAGGTACCTGGTTGCATGATAACACCTCTGGACCAGTGAAATACCATTCGAGAGAGAGGCGTGTGCATGATACCATAGCGTGTCAGGAAATTAGGGAAGCCACAGATGACAGGATGGGGAGAACTGGGACTGGGCTTTGTGACAGGATGGGGAGTCTAACCCCTAGCTGTAGGTAACCAAAGAATCTTTTCTTTATGGAAGACAGAACAATGTTAGATACTTCCATATCTTATTTTTAGTAGAAGATCATAGGAGTTAGCAATAGCCAACATGATTATTACGTTTGTTCTATCAACCAACTCATTTAGCATATTTGATAATTGTTTATCCTGTTCTTGCTATGTGGTTCTGATGTTCAGTTTACCATCATTAAATCTTTTATTTAAAAACCAATCTCGAGGAAGTGAATGAAAGGTTGAGTGTACAGAACAACCTGACATTTGAATTTAGGTTGGAATAGTAGTGAGATATCCTTGGGAGTGGCTCAAGGTTTTCTTGTTGCACAGGGGATTCTGAACCAGGGGTTCCCTTGATATCTCATAAATGTTTAACATAGTCTGCCAAATTGTACATCCAAGTGTCCAGGTCATGTACATAAGAGAAGGTTTTTGACAGGACAACACCCCAATCTTAAGAAACCTATAGGGACTAGGTATAAACAGGTCAATAACTCTGGACAAGAGTTAAGTCTTAGGAGTAGGTAGTAGGGATATCATGGGTGTCCTATTTCACCTATGGGCAGTACCATTTTCTGTCAATGCAAGCACTGAATTCTCTTGGGGAGATATGTGTCACAAGTGTAGGTAGAAGGAAGTGCATCCAGTCCTTCCCTTAAAATGAAGTCTGATATGGTGTGATATCATAGGTGTTTGATGTAAGACCCATATAATCTCTAGATTGAATTGACTGACACATATGTGTTTTACCCTTGCCAGTAGGGTTAGATGAGGGAAGTCAGGGTGCAGAGTATCAAGTCTCCTTGATTGTTCAATTGTGGCCTGAAATTGGGGTTGATTGCATCAATACTGATGCACTGGGGATCCAAGCTATCAACACGAGAACTAAGGGGAACCAAATCATAAGTTCCTTAATATCAGAACATCCAGGAACCCTTCGTGTGTATAGACACAACTATAAAGAGAGTAATCAGGTTCAGCCACTTTGCTCTATGTTGTCCTGCATCTGGGTTAAGTTCAAGAGAGTCAAGTTCAGTCCTAATATCCACTATTCAGTTTTGGACATTGCCTCACTGCCCTGGCATTACCTTGCTCAGTCCTTGGGATATCCTACATACTCTAAAGGCTGGTGCAGGACTCACATGATCACAATTAAACACAATACTAGGAAAGGATGGTGCACAGGCTATTATACATAAGAAGGGTTATAGCCCCATGACTAGGGGTATAGACAGTAGAGGGAAATAGCAATAATAAGATGCTGCTGATATGGGAAGCAAGTAAGGTATCAGTTGGCACTATGGTTCATGGTTACACACAGGTATTAGTTGCCACAATATATTAGTTAGCATCAATAGAAGGGATATGGGTCTCTTGACTAATAATAGAAATAAGAAATGGCCTAGGAATAGACTTAGAAACTAGTAGGTAGCTTATCATGGTGTACAATCGTTTTGCTAATACTAGAATTCCCTAAACAGGTTAATTGGATTTAACTCAGTGCTCTGAACCTTACCAGCAGCTCAGGACCTAAGGCAAGTATACCTTGCCTTTCTACACAGCTTTATTTACATGCACTGTCTTTTATTATTATCCAGTTTTCATCATATTATTGCCATGTATCTTTCTGTCACGCCCTAGAACCAGAATACTGGAGAGCGGGGGGCAGACATAGCCAGCTACGTATATGAAATGGGATCCATCTCGCTATACAGTCACGGCTGTCTAGATACATGAGGGTTTACTACAAGCCAACAGTCTCCTAAGGTCATGAACAAGCCTAGTGTCTCAATCACAAGCAAATAAGTAAATGTTACAAGATGTATGATCATTAAATATACAATAATAAGGCGTCCCAAATATTACATATTCAGCTGATCATGAAGCTAGTCGTCACAAAATGTTAGGACTAGCAAGAGTTTAGTCATACATGATCAACCCTAGGATTTGTCAATCATGTTTCAGCCCGTAGGCAGACAGTAAGTAAAGTACAATCGAGCTAAACAGGTGCTCGTCGGCTAAACGCCTCAAAAGAATATTTTTACAATAGAGTGGGAGAGCCAAAAATAACCCACTCGTTGCCAGGGTTCCGTCTAGTGGCCACCATCTGGCTGGAAGGTCGGTAGATCCTCTAGAGCTGCTCCAAAATCTGGCCACACAAAACCAGCTGGGTCAGACCCCAGAAAGAGCAAGTGCCATAAAGGAAGCTTCACTTAGGAACTAAAACCAGCAATCAGCACAAGAGTATAAATAAGGTAAAAAAACTGGAAATAAAAAAAATACATCAGGATGATATACGACGAGATAACCATGGGACTATTCAGATAACCAGGTTACAACCCGTAAACCAAATAAGGACCGGGGTCGTCTGAACAGAACTTGGATTCTCACCATTTATCGATAAAATAAATACAGGCATTCCGGTCATGCAGTAACATGGAACAAGATCAGGACCAGACTAGACTGGTTAGACTCCATCCAATCATTTCACGGCCAAGCAAGAATTACGACTTGATACTTTAACTAACTAGGGTTGTCACAAGCCTAATTACTAACAAGATACAGTGAGGTTATTCCACAGCCACAAGCCCTGTAGACCATCCAGGTTACCCGGGTTGAAAGATTAGGGTTGAATTCAGGTGGGTACATCGTCCAGAAAATGCATGTACCCTTAGGTAGCTTGAAGGGTACAACACATGACAGTGTGCTGGAAATGTGCCCTACTCGATGGCAGGCTACAGATTCTAAGGCGTGCCCAGGTAACAGGATTGCTTGTAGCTGGGAGATCTCTTTATGATTATTGTATTAATCTAGTTATTTAGCCTTAGTCCATTTCAGTAGGTACTCCTGACCGTGGTACTCAGGAGTCCCCTCCTAGACATGATGCAAGACAGGATTGGATTATTTGTATAAGCACAATCGCCCACGGTGTCCAGGACATTTATACAGGTCATGTCATGTCAGGTAGCCGTCGCAACAGCTTATCAAGATATACCATGTCAGGTTTATCATGTCAAGTGTACGGGTCAAGAGTGCGCCACGACGGACCACTATTAGGTCATGTCAGGTTTACTTGCCACACCATGTCATGTACAATTGTCATTTCAATCATATCAATCAAATCGTAATTTATCAAGTTCAGGACAAAAGGCGTAAGGATATAAAATGAACGTAAAATATCTAATAGAATATCAATACACAGGTCTATAGGAGAGCCATGCGGCTAAGGCATATGCGGCCAGGAATGATCTCATACGGCTGGAAAGAGAACAGCCCATGCGGCTAATAGGGTCAGGCGCATGCGGTTTATTAGAAGCCCATGCGGCTGGGTATAGAAGGAGGCGCATGCGTCTTAGTAGAAGCCCATGCGGCTGGGTATAGAAGGAGGCGCATGCGGCTTAGTAGAAGCCCATGCGGCTGGGTATAGAAGGAGGCGCATGCGGCTGGCGGGGAAGGGTTTCTCATACGGCTGAAAATGGGCCCGGGTTCATGCGGCTCAATAAGGTGGGCGCACATGCGGCTGGATAAGCAAGGGGGCGCATGCGGCTAGGTTCACTCAAGGGCGCATGCGGTTGAAGGGGCAGGAGCCTTATGTGGCTCTCAGAAAGTGGGTCCATATGCGGCTAGAAGGACAAGAGCCTCATGCGGCTGGGAAAAAGTGGGTCAATGCGTCCAGCGGAGGAAGGTTCTCATGCGGTTGGCTGAGTCAAGTTTTATGCGGCTAAAGGACATCCCCAGTCATGCGGCCAAGTTCAGATAGTTCTTGCGGTTGGATCGTCATGCGGTTGAAGAACACTTGCCGCATGAAACATTCATGCGGTCGAGTCAGGCACTGTTCTTCTTCCCCAAATTTTAGAGAAGAATAACACCATGAGAGCCAAATCCTCAAGCTCCATAACTCCATCATCCGGAGCCCAAATCCGAACTTCCATAGGTCAAAATGGGGCAGAATGAAATGCTCTACAACATGGAACCATCAAAACTCGAAAATAACAAGATTAAGTAGATCAAAACCCAAGAAATCTAAAAATAATGTAAACTTAGATCTATAAGAATCTGGCCATGGAAAGTGAAAATGCCAAGTACTAAAGTAAGTTAAAAAGCTATAAGGAAGAGAATGAGGCAATAAAATTGGAGTTCCTCCATAAAGCAAGTTGCACTTGCCTAGACCTCTCTCTCCCTCTCTCTGGTAGGTGAAGAATTAAATGGAAGAAGAAGAAGAGGTTAATGAAGAGAGAGAAAGAAGAATGGGTAATAAATACCAAAGGTGGTGGTAGGTAGGGGGTTCATCCATGGTTCATGATGAACCAAAAACAATCCCAACCGAACCAAGCCAACCCTGGGCCAAGAATAAACCGAGCCAAGAAGGAAAAACTAAGCCAGGAATTAAGCAATACAAGATAAAATACGTACACGTATTCCAAATACGTAATACGGACAACAGGTATTACATTTTCATACCCTGTTTTTATGCTTGTATCATTACTATATAGACAGTGTTCACTGTTAGCCTTGTATCTTATTGGACGTATTCATTGAGCCTTGATCGAGTCGTGTCGTGAGTCGTGAATCGAACTGCTTTATTCCTCTGTGTCTTAAACCTTGAAGCTAACCTGCGAGTCCGCACTAGGGACAAGGGTTAGTAGTTATTGGTCCACACCTGCGAGTCCACACTAGGGACGAGGGTGATGCTAGCCTGCGAGTCCACACTAGGGACGAGGGTTAATAGTAGATGCTAGCCTGCGAGTCCACACCAGCGACGAGGTTTAGTAGTAGATGCTAGCCTGCGAGTCTACACTAGGGATGAGGGTTAGTGATATAGGGTTTACGCCTGCGAGTCCACACTAAGGACGAGGGTGATGCTAATCTGCGAGTCCACACTAAGGACGAGGATTAGTAGTTCAAACCTGCGAGTCCACACTAGGGACGAGGGTTTGAGTATTCGATTTGGTTATCCGTCTTGATATGAGTTCTCTAGTCCTTGTTCAGCAGTTCATCTATGTGTAGACAGTGTATTGATTCGTGCTTATTTATTGCTCAGTTTTACTTGTTTATTCTGTATTTTTCCCATGCATAATAAACTGTTAGAACGACTCATTTTTATGTATCTTGCTAGTCCTATGAGGACCTGATAATCTCTTCAGGTTAGCCGAGTTTGAGTTAGGAGCAGACCAGAGGGTTGAGCCAGAATCAGATCGCATCGCTTGCACTTAAGGTGGTCTAGATTAGCAGTTTTTATTCAGTTAGTTACTCCATGTATTCTTCTATTTTTCCGTCTATTGGTAGTAGATTTGTGTCTACTGGACGTGACAATGATTCTTGATATTCAGTGTATTCATTATTATTCAGTTCATATCTTTTTCATTGATCTTGATTGTGGCATGATTATTCCTGTGTATGAGATATAGTTTCTCCGTGATTCTAGATTGTCGTGACTTGAGTATAGACAGCGTACTGCCGTCGACACTGCGGCGTAGGCTGGGCTTGGACACGTTTCGTATCCGAAAAGCGGGTGCGGATCGTGACAAGTTTTTTTGGTGGCCCATGCAGGTCAACGTTAATTACTTCGGTTACATTACTGTGCCATCGTGAGCCTGCGAATAGGATTAGACACTTAGGATCTCATCCACATGTCTTGACTCATTACTGTTCTATAATCCTTGATTTCATTGAATCCTTGATTTACATCTTGCTTGAAAATCTCTTCAACGGCTAAAATGTTTTCTTTGATTAGCAGTTGTGATGGACTCTCAAGACAGGAACAACGCTGCACTGAACACTCCACCAGCTACAAGAGGCTTTTTTACGTACATGACCCCGCCAACACAAGGAGGCCAGCTCACTTATATGGGAAATCCGTCGCAGCCACAGTTCTCAAGATTCTGCAGAGATGACTTTTCGCCATCTTCGCAGTTTCTCCGCAGACTCCACCACCAGCACCCAGTCTGCCACCCGTATTTGTCCCACCGCCAGGGGTTCCACGTCCAGTACCTGCCATGCACCCAACACCAGCAATGCATCCAGCATTTGCCATGCACCCACCACCGACGATGTATCCAGCCACGATGATGTATCCAGCGCCTGCTCTGCCACCGCCACCGGCACTGCACAGCCTCACCCTCCTGGGAATTTTCCAGCAGCATGCCAACATCTTTCGCGACACCCTGAGAGAAGCTTTTCAGATTCGAGATGCTCCGCGACAGCGCCCGGGAAATCCCAAGCACTTCATGGACTTTAGGCCCATGCCGGCCCATGGGACAGAGGGGATCATCTACGCTGATGAATGGTTGGAGAACATGGAGAGGTATCTGAAGATGGCCCGAGTTCCAGAAGAGTTGAAGATTGAGTCAGTCAGTGGACAGCTTTTCGACATCGCGCGGACATGGTACCAAGGCGAACCCCGATATTCTGCTCCCGATATGACTTGGGATGAATTCAAGCGACTGTTCAAGAGGAAATTCTATCCATACGTAGCACGAGAGGCGTTGGTGAGTCAGTTCAAGCATCTAGAGCAAGGCAACCACACTGTCGACGAGTACACATCGGAGTTTTCTCGCCTCAGCCGCTTCGCGGAGAACTTGGTCAGCACCCCTGAAGACAAAGCACGACAATTCAGAAAAGGACTGTCTCACGAGATTCGTCTAGCCATCGCCACCAGTCGAGCCACCACTTACGAGGAGATTCTAGAGGTCGCCCAAGCTGTAGAAGAAGAACTGAGTCACAAGCCGAAGAGGAATCGAGACGCACTCGGAGGAGGCAGCGATCAAGCAGCACCGGCAAAACGTCCCAGTATTTCAGGAAAGACACCAGCGCAACAGCATCAACAACAACCACAAGCAGCCCCACGCCAAGTCCAAGACATTTCCATCTGCCAGCATTGCTCGAAGAAAGGCCACACTCAAGAAAATTATCGCAGCAGATTAGGGTTGTGTTGGACTTGTGGATCCAACCAACACTTGCCTCGCAATTATCCGAAGAAGAATGCAAGTGCCCCACCACTACCAACCGCAGGAGGAGGGCGAGCTTTTGCCACGATCACAGAGAATACGGCGGCACCACAAGGAGCTAATGTGGAAATTTTCAGTAGAGATTCACAGTAGTAGCATAGATAGACCTATATTGAATTGTTTAAATTTCTGTCATAGCAATTTATTCTAGACTTTTCATAGATCTTGGTTCATAAATTTCGAGGACGAAATTTGTTTAAGGGGGATAGAGTTGAAAACCCCTTGACCAATTTTTCTCCTGCATATTTTTTTCTTCTTTCTTTTCATTAGTTATACATTTGTCTCACACATAAATTATTATGCTTCCTATGATATAGTTTTACTAAAAATCCAGATAGAGGGACCATATGGAAAGTATAGCATTCACAGGGACTCTTGTGCAAGGTGGTTGTAATTCAAATTCTTCTTTAAACCGAACCCACCCTGTTTTCAAATTCAAATTGAGTTTGGATAACTCTCAAACCCCCCCTCCTGTTCAATCCTGAGCTCTCCAAATCACTGAGAGGGATTTGTCCAATCTGATTTCAATCCTAACTCCTCCTAGTCAGCCCTTGATCTCTATCACCAATAGCTGAATTCAAATCAAATCCACAGGTACGGGTTTAACCTTGGTATTCAAACCAAATTCTTCCCTTTTGAAACGGGATCCAAATCCAAATAGGATGAGCTCCATCTAATTTAAACCGTGTTTCCCCTTATCTACAGATTACACATACACACACACACACACACACACACACACACATATATATATATATATATTTTAAGGAAAGTAAACTTTTATTGATAACATAGGCGCAAAATGCTGAAGCCTATACAAGTAAGCGCGCGGAGGCGGCCAAAAACCGAAAACAAGAGTCGCGGAGTGCACACGCAACCCAACAAGAAGGGGGAAGAAGCGGCCTAGGCCAGGGTCTCCCAGAACAAGTTGGAGACATGGGAGCAGCGCCTCCTCACTTTGAAGCATTGTCTGATGACTTCTCTGAATAGTTGAGGAGGGAGAAGTTGTTGTCCTTCGTAACGGAACTTGTTCCTGTTCTTCCAAAGAACCCAAATGCCAGCGGCCGCTACGATCTGATGCCCGTGGGAACGGGACCAGGAGGCCAAGAGATCGTAGAAGCCCCCGGTCGGTTGATCCATATTAAGCCTCTGATGAAGTTGGGCCCAAGTGCCTGCGGCCAGCTCCCCCGAAAGAAGGACGTGCTCTACGGATTCCAAATTGGGCTCAACGCAGCAGTGGCATCTGGAGGCGAGGTTGAATCCCCAAGAACTGATGATGTCGTCCGTCGGAATCTTGCGGCGAAGAGCACGCCAGATAAGGATGGACCATTTGATGGGGATGCAAGCCTTCCAAAATAAGGCGTACACCATATTCGGCGTCCCGCTACCTCTGGCAATACGTCTGGCGGAAGCCAAACTGAAAGTCCCGCAAGGGTTAGGGGACCATCTCCAAGTGTCGGGCGTGTCGATGATTCGCAAATTTGCAGCACGAAGCCTGGTGGCCGCCGAATGACCAAGCCAATCTCTGACCTTCCTCCAATTCCAATCGGTACTGCCCTCCCAAAGGTCTCTGATGGTGCACCCCTGAGGAGTAAGAATGTTGGGCTAAATGATTTCTGCTCCTAACCACCTCTCTCGACAGGCCAGGGAGCTGCCGTCCCCCAACTTGAGACGGATTAGAGGTTCAGCGGTGGTTCGGCCCCGAGTGATGCGACGCCAAGAAGACGAGGATCTGTTGTTAGTGTTAGCCTCCGAAAGAAGGGAGAATCTGGAGTATCTAGCTCTCATGAACCTCGTCCATAAGGAGGTCTCGGTGCGTAACTTCCACCAAAGTTTTAAGGAGCAAGCATCCACAATGTGGGCGAGTCTGCTGAAGCCAAGACCACCATCTTCAGTGGGTTTAGCCATCGTCTCCCAACCGGCCCAGTGGTGTTTGTCTATGCCGTCGTTTTGACCCCAGAAGAACTTGGCGAAAAGAGATTCGAGTGAAAGGAGCACCTTCTTAGGGCGGAGCAGACTGCCAGAATGTACATCGGGATGGACGATAAAACATGTTTAATGAGAATTGTTTTACCTCCTGGGAAAAGGGTAGCGTTGTGCCAACCGGAGATGAGTTTGCGGATCTTGTCAGCAAGGTGGTCGTATATGCCAAAGTTGGCCCTGCCGTACACCAGCGGGCAGCCGAGGTAATTGAAGGGAGGGTATGCCGTTCTGAAAGAAGTCTTGTTGGCGAGCAGGGTAGAGTGTGTTCTGTCTGCTTTGTGATGAGTATAGATGACGCTCTTGTTGTTGTTAACTGGCTGACCAGAGCATCTAGTGTATCTGGCAATCGTGCTCAAAACGACCTCGATCGAATCGCTGTCTCCAGAGAAGAAGATGAGGATATCGTCCGCGTAAGCCAGGTAAGTGATAAGAGGGCAACCGGTGGTTGTGTAGAAGTGATTGAAACCGGGCATGCCGGGCATGCTGTTGAGGCTTCTGCTGAGAGCTTCGGCCGCTATGATGAAAATGGTAGAAGAGAGCAGGTCTCCCTGTCTCACCCCGCGGGTAGAACGGAAGAAGCCCGCCGCCTGGCCGTTGATCACGGTGGAGAACCACGCGTTGTTGATAGATCTGAAGACGATGTCAATCCAAGTTTCGGAGAAGCCAAAGGCCCTGAGCACCCAGATCATGAATTGCCAGTCTAGGCGGTCATATGCTTTTTCTATATCCAGTTTGATGGCGACGTTCCCTCCCTCGATGGGAACTTCATGCACGTGATCATCTCTTGCGCAAGAAGGATGTTGTCAGTAATATTGCGGCCTCTAACAAACCCGCTCTGCTCCTTGGAAATGATCTTGGGGAGGAGATTGGACATCCGATTGGCGATGATCTTGGATATTATCTTGTTGGTGAAGGTACAGAGGCTGATCGGGCGAAAGTCTTTGAAGGATTCCGGATTGTCTTTTTTGGGGATAAGGATGATGTTGGCGCAGGAGATGGAGTTAGGGTATCTGGCCCCTTGAAAGAAGGCAATATTGACTTCGACAAGGTCCTTTTTAATGATTTCCCAACAATCTCTGAAGAAGACACCGTTGAAGCCGTCAGGCCCCGGGGTACTGTGCTCGTTAATGGACCAGACCGCAGCTTTGACTTCCACCTTATCAATGGCAGCCAGCAAAGTCACGTTGTCATGCTCGGTGATAAGGGAGGGGATGACCGACAAAAGGGTCTCGTCTCTAACGACCCGCTCCTTGGTGAATAGGCTGGAGAAGAAGTTTACGGCTGCGACCTGGATCCCGGCCTGGTCTTCGATAAGGTTGCCATTGTCGTCAAGGATCCTGTGTAATTTTAATTTGTTCCTATGGCCTTTGACACAAGCATGGAAGAACTTGGAATTGCGGTCACCAACGGTGTCCCAGGTCAGTCTGGCTTTTTGCTTCCAGAATTCATTCTCCACTTTCAGCCTAGATTTGAGAATAGCTCTGGCTAGGTTTAGGGATGAGCGGTTCTCCGGGGAGTTGGAGATGGTAAAAGTAGACTATGTACGAGTGACGTCGTCCTCCGCCTCGCGAATGGCCTGAAAGATGTCTCCGTAAGCCTCTTTGCTCCATGCCGATAGGGCCTTGCGGGTGGCTTTGAGCTTGGACGCCATCCGGGTCATGGGGTCAATGTCCGAGACAGAACTCCAGGCTGAAGCAACAATGTTCTGAAATTGAGGGTGATGTCGCCAAAAGTTGAGGAAGCAAAAAGCTTTCTTGTTCCCGGATTGATTGCTTCTGATTTGAACAAGTCGGGGGGAATAATCCGACTCGGTGTAGTTGAGGTGTGAAAGATTGGTGATCAGTCCCATGTCGGACCATCCATCGTTGATCAGCGCCTGATCGAGTCGGGAATATTGACGCTTGCGGCCTTCTTGCATGTTGCACCAGGTGAAAGCGCTGCCTAGGAAGGGAATAGGGGAGAGGTTCCCGTGAAAGGTAAAGTTCTTGAAATCATCCATAGCTTGCTTGGAGGGGGGCCGGCCGCCGGACTTCTCCTCGATGCAGGCAAACGTATTAAAATCTCCAATGCAAAGCCAGGACAGACCCAGCGGAAGAGTCCTCAAGAGGTCTGTCCAGAGCTGACGACGCATGGAGATGTCGCAACTGCCATGAACAGCGGAGATGACGGAGCGGGACTTGAGATCCGGGTGTTCAACCCAGCAAGTAAGAGCTTGGGGGGAATCTTGGATAGTGCCAAATTAGAAGTCTTGAGCAAGAAAAATCCAGATGTCATTCCCGCCCGCGATAGCTTGCGGGAAGCCTAACTTAAGTTGAGTGGCTTTAAGTCTTTTTTGCAGGATTTTGGGTTCGATAATGATAAGGAGGTCAATACGGTGAATCTTCTTGAGACTGAGAATTCTGTTCATGGTCGATTTGTTCCCGAGCCCTCTGACATTCCAGGAGATGATGTTAATCATCAGATGAAGAAGGGGGAGGGGATGGTTGAGCTTCGAGGCGGACCTGGTAGTCCTAGCCGTCATCTGCTTTTGTTTGTTTTTGTTCTTCTTAGAAGTATTTCTCTTGGTTGGTGCGGAAGTGTGTCCGTTACTTCCTGATTCGATGGTTGGCCGCTCTTGATCACTGCTCTCTTCAGCGACCGAGTCGATGAGTGAATCTTGGTTCTGATCTTCCAGAGCGCAAAAGGGGTTGTTACGATCTAGAAACCCTGCTTCCTTGGTCTGCCAGAATCTGCCGGTTAGGATGTGGGTATGAGAGGTCAGGGCGCCCTCCGTGGGAGTAGGAGGTTTTGGGTCTGTCCGAATAGCCTCGAACTGCTCTGAGCTGCTAACCGACGAGACCTTTCCTGATTGTAGTGAGCGGTTATTTGGATGTATGGTGGGATGGTGGGCCTCTAGGGAGGGAGGTGAGGTGATCTCAGGTTAAGTTTGGATGGTCTGGGGGTGGTCGGTGTTTGGGTGCCCGCTGTTCTTGGGAGAATCTAATTGACCGTTGGTGATTGAGAGGGGAATGCAGAGCTCTCTGGGAGCATCATCTGAGGGGGTGCCTGAGAGGAGAGCGAACGAATTGTGAAGAGCGAGGGAGGAGGGATTGAAAGGGACGATAGCCTGACTGGTAGTGGCATTCGTCGGGGGGTGGGGGGAGTCTGACCATCGCTCTGAAGGGGGGGAACGGGATTCGAATTGTGGGTAGTAGTGACGTGGTGATTTTGAGCAGCGGTCGTCCGTGGGGCGCGCGGGATATTCTTCTTTAGTTCGGGATGAGCGCGGAAGCAGTGCTGCAAGAGATGTCCACTCATCTGACAGTGTTTACAGAAGATAATATTGTTGTCGTAAATCAGCTCCTGACTGTGGGATGTGTCTCCGAGCTCAATCTCTATGAGTTTGGGTGGGTCGTTAGAAAGGTCTAACTCCACGCAGATCTTCGCGTAGTTGCACTTGGAGAGGTTGTGAGTTTCTTCCGCAATGGCAACCAAGGTCCCGAAGGAGCTGGCGATTCGTTTGAGTGCGGCTGCGGGGAAGCAGACCAGGGGGAGGTTGGGGAGGGTGATCCATGTGGAGATGATAGTTGAGTCAAATTTTGGGTTGAAATCGGGAGACCATTTAACCACTTTAGCGATCTGTGATCCCATTCTGACAGTGCCTTTAGCCCGCACAATCGCGAAGTTCGATTCGGAAGAGAGGTGGAGGAGCATATGCTTGGGGTCGAGAGGGGCAACCCGGAAATCAGTGGAGAGGCCCCACTCTGCGGCCGCAGCCGAGACAATGGGGATCTTCGGGCATCCTGAACCAAATTTGAGAATGAACGACTTGGAGAAGGAGGAGGATAGGGAATGGATCTCTGACGAGGCGAAGGGAACCCGGATGGGAGCACCATCGGAAGGAGGAGGGAAGTCAAGGTCCGGGAGGAGAATCTCTGCCGAAGCTGCTGGGGAGCACGGTCTCCGATCCGGCCTAAGGGCCTCGGCGTAGGAGACGCCAGCCGCGGAGCCGGGGAGGGACGAGGCAGTGGGATGAACCAAAGTGGTAGCGCCAGACTGCGCAGACACGAGAGGAACCCCGAAATGCGCAGGCCCGGAGTGCGCCGGAGGCGCAGAAGGGCGGGGGGGAGAGACCCCGGGTGGCGCCAGCAGGCTTGGGAGAGGCAGGCCAACAGGCGCCAAGGGGGGAGGCCGCGACGGGCTGCGCCAACCTGACGCGGGGGGGGCACTCAGACTGCGCACGAGGGGGTCCTTGGCCTGTGGAGCACAAGGAGGGGGGCCCGCACTAGGAAGAGCGCCAATACCGGGATAGCGCGCATGAGAGGCACCAGCAGGGGGGCCTGTGGACTGCGCACAGGAGACGCACCCACAAGGGGGGCCCACTGGACTGCGCACAGCAGGGTCACCATCGGGGGGCCCCTCTGGATTACGCACAAGAGAAGCGCCAACAGGGCTCTCTGGACTGCGCAGGAGAACATGAGTTGCGCAAAAAATGAGCGCTGGTCCCGAGGATTGACCATGGACAGCTGGAGCCACGGGGGGTCCAGCGCCCAAAGGGGTCTCGCGTACCCCAGCGCCGCGCACAGGTCCCGAGGGGGGACAGAAGACAGCTGGAGCCTCGGGCAGGCCAGCGTCCCAAGGGGCCACGAGCGCCCCGGCTCCCGAGGGCGGGAGGGGGTCAGAGAGAGCAACGAGGGAAAGGAGGGGGGGCATTCCCTCCGGGCGAAGGCCGCCGGATCCGCTGCCTGCGCGGACGGCGGAGCTGCATCCGGGGCCGGGAGGAAAAATGGCAGCAGGAGCGTGGGACGAAGCCGCGCGGCTGCGCTCAATCAGCCGAAGCTGGTCGTCGGTCCAACCTGGGCGCAGAGACGGAGAGGGAGGGGGAGGAGGGTGGGGGAGCGCGGGCGGCACGGCGACGCGAAGTCGGGGTGGGGGAGGAGGAGGAGGACGGGGACAGTCCCGAGCGCGCCGCGGAGGACGCCTACGAGCGCGGGCCGACGCTGAGATCTGGCATCCCTGCGCAGCTGCCGCGGCAACAAGACACAACGGAGGGAAAGACGGAGGGGGGCGAGACATGGAGGAGACGGTGAGAGCAGGCGCCGGCTAAGACCGCCGTAGAGAGATCCATCCCGACGGGAAGAAAGGGAAAGGGGAGACCATTCCAGAATTATATATATATATATATGTATAAAATATATATATATATATATATATATATATATATATATATATATATATATATATATATATATATATGTATGTAGAGGAAAATAGCCAATCCTCTACAACCCTATATTCTTTCTTGCCGCAGAAACTGAGATCGAGGGGCTACTCGAGGACCAGGAGACATTGGGAATTGCTTCACCAGGCAAGTAAGTTGCTATCCTTGAAATAAAAATCATAAGCACTGTAGGACTGATTAGCAATATCTGAGAAATCAATATTAGAATAGCAGCTTTAGGATCATTACATCAAACATGTTAGATCCCTAGACTTGGTACATCACAGCAGCAGCCAATATTCCTACTGTTACACAGAGATGATAGAGGCATCAACTCAGTTAAGAGTTCATATAGGAATCCATGGAGTAAAGCCTTGCCAATAGCAGTTAAGTAAAACCATTATGATACATGACACCTGATAAGGGTTGATCAGGTGTGATGTTCAGTCTGATACAACTGGTGAGGAGACGCATGATACTGCCACAGGAGGGTTCATTTGAGGATGTCCTGGCCATTCCTGTGGCATATCCTCTCTGATTGTAGGGATATCTGAGCCTCTTATTTTGAATACCAACTGTGATAGAAATAAATGCAAAGCAAACTTCCCTGGAACTGTTTTCCTGTTTTCCTTTAGATATTGGTTTAAGGTACATTGTAATCTTTGGGTTCCAGTATGTACATTGTTCAGATTCATTCTAATGTCTGTGTGGACCATGAGTATCTAAGTAGCCTACAATATGGAGGGACACAGAGGAGTTGATGTAACAGACCTATACACACTAGGGTGCACTTACAACCAGTAGGAAATTTCCATAGGGACTCCCTGACCATAGGTACCTAGTTGCAGAGGTACCTGGTTGCATGATAACACCTCTGGACCAGTGAAATACCATTCGAGAGAGAGGCGTGTGCATGATACCATAGCGTGTCAGGAAATTAGGGAAGCCACAGATGACAGGATGGGGAGAACTGGGACTGGGCTTTGTGACAGGATGGGGAGTCTAACCCCTAGCTGTAGGTAACCAAAGAATCTTTTCTTTATGGAAGACAGAACAATGTTAGATACTTCCATATCTTATTTTTAGTAGAAGATCATAGGAGTTAGCAATAGCCAACATGACTATTACGTTTGTTCTATCAACCAACTCATTTAGCATATTTGATAATTGTTTATCCTGTTCTTGCTATGTGGTTCTGATGTTCAGTTTACCATCATTAAATCTTTTATTTAAAAACCAATCTCGAGGAAGTGAATGAAAGGTTGAGTGTACAGAACAACCTGACATTTGAATTTAGGTTGGAATAGTAGTGAGCTATCCTTGGGAGTGGCTCAAGGTTTTCTTGTTGCACAGGGGATTCTGAACCAGGGGTTCCCTTGATATCTCATAAATGTTTAACATAGTCTGCCAAATTGTACATCCAAGTGTCCAGGTCATGTACATAAGAGAAGGTTTTTGACAGGACAACACCCCAATCTTAAGAAACCTATAGGGACTAGGTATAAACAGGTCAATAACTCTGGACAAGAGTTAAGTCTTAGGAGTAGGTAGTAGGGATATCATGGGTGTCCTATTTCACCTATGGGCAGTACCATTTTCTGTCAATGCAAGCACTGAATTCTCTTGGGGAGATATGTGTCACAAGTGTAGGTAGAAGGAAGTGCATCCAGTCCTTCCCTTAAAATGAAGTCTGATATGGTGTGATATCATAGGTGTTTGATGTAAGACCCATATAATCTCTAGATTGAATTGACTGACACATATGTGTTTTACCCTTGCCAGTAGGGTTAGATGAGGGAAGTCAGGGTGCAGAGTATCAAGTCTCCTTGATTGTTCAATTGTGGCCTGAAATTAGGGTTGATTGCATCAATACTGATGCACTGGGGATCCAAGCTATCAACACGAGAACTAAGGGGAACCAAATCATAAGTTCTTTAATATCAGAACATCCAGGAACCCTTCGTGTGTATAGACACAACTATAAAGAGAGTAATCAGGTTCAGCCACTTTGCTCTGTGTTGTCCTGCATCTGGGTTAAGTTCAAGAGAGTCAAGTTCAGTCCTAATATCCACTATTCAGTTTTGGACATTGCCTCACTGCCCTGGCATTACCTTGCTCAGTCCTTGGGATATCCTACATACTCTAAAGGCTGGTGCAGGACTCACATGATCACAATTAAACACAATACTAGGAAAGGATGGTGCACAGGCTATTATACATAAGAAGGGTTATAGCCCCATGACTAGGGGTATAGACAGTAGAGGAAAATAGCAATAATAAGATGCTGCTGATATGGGAAGCAAGTAAGGTATCAGTTGGCACTATGGTTCATGGTTACACACAGGTATTAGTTGCCACAATATATTAGTTAGCATCAATAGAAGGGATATGGGTCTCTTGACTAATAATAGAAATAAGAAATGGCCTAGGAATAGACTTAGAAACTAGTAGGTAGCTTATCATGGTGTACAATCGTTTTGCTAATACTAGAATTCCCTAAACAGGTTAATTGGATTTAACTCAGTGCTCTGAACCTTACCAGCAGCTCAGGACCTAAGGCAAGTATACCTTGCCTTTCTACACAGCTTTATTTACATGCACTGTCTTTTATTATTATCCAGTTTTCATCATATTATTGCCATGTATCTTTCTGTCACGCCCTAGAACCAGAATACTGGAGAGCGGGGGGCAGACATAGCCAGCTACGTATATGAAATGGGATCCATCTCGCTATACAGTCACGGCTGTCTAGATACATGAGGGTTTACTACAAGCCAACAGTCTCCTAAGGTCATGAACAAGCCTAGTGTCTCAATCACAAGCAAATAAGTAAATGTTACAAGATGTATGATCATTAAATATACAATAATAAGGCGTCCCAAATATTACATATTCAGCTGATCATGAAGCTAGTCGTCACAAAATGTTAGGACTAGCAAGAGTTTAGTCATACATGATCAACCCTAGGATTTGTCAATCATGTTTCAGCCCGTAGGCAGACAGTAAGTAAAGTACAATCGAGCTAAACAGGTGCTCGTCGGCTAAACGCCTCAAAAGAATATTTTTACAATAGAGTGGGAGAGCCAAAAATAACCCACTCGTTGCCAGGGTTCCGTCTAGTGGCCACCATCTGGCTGGAAGGTCGGTAGATCCTCTAGAGCTGCTCCAAAATCTGGCCACACAAAACCAGCTGGGTCAGACCCCAGAAAGAGCAAGTGCCATAAAGGAAGCTTCACTTAGGAACTAAAACCAGCAATCAGCACAAGAGTATAAATAAGGTAAAAAAACTGGAAATAAAAAAAATACATCAGGATGATATACGACGAGATAACCATGGGACTATTCAGATAACCAGGTTACAACCCGTAAACCAAATAAGGACCGGGGTCGTCTGAACAGAACTTGGATTCTCACCATTTATCGATAAAATAAATACAGGCATTCCGGTCATGCAGTAACATGGAACAAGATCAGGACCAGACTAGACTGGTTAGACTCCATCCAATCATTTCACGGCCAAGCAAGAATTACGGCTTGATACTTTAACTAACTAGGGTTGTCACAAGCCTAATTACTAACAAGATACAGTGAGGTTATTCCACAGCCACAAGCCCTGTAGACCATCCAGGTTACCCGGGTTGAAAGATTAGGGTTGAATTCAGGTGGGTACATCGTCCAGAAAATGCATGTACCCTTAGGTAGCTTGAAGGGTACAACACATGACAGTGTGCTGGAAATGTGCCCTACTCGATGGCAGGCTACAGATTCTAAGGCGTGCTCAGGTAACAGGATTGCTTGTAGCTGGGAGATCTCTTTATGATTATTGTATTAATCTAGTTATTTAGCCTTAGTCCATTTCAGTAGGTACTCCTGACCGTGGTACTCAGGAGTCCCCTCCTAGACATGATGCAAGACAGGATTGGATTATTTGTATAAGCACAATCGCCCACGGTGTCCAGGACATTTATACAGGTCATGTCATGTCAGGTAGCCGTCGCAACAGCTTATCAAGATATACCATGTCAGGTTTATCATGTCAAGTGTACGGGTCAAGAGTGCGCCACGACGGACCACTATTAGGTCATGTCAGGTTTACTTGCCACACCATGTCATGTACAATTGTCATTTCAATCATATCAATCAAATCGTAATTTATCAAGTTCAGGACAAAAGGCGTAAGGATATAAAATGAACGTAAAATATCTAATAGAATATCAATACACAGGTCTATAAGAGAGCCATGCGGCTAAGGCATATGCGGCCAGGAATGATCTCATACGGCTGGAAAGAGAACAGCCCATGCGGCTAATAGGGTCAGGCGCATGCGGTTTATTAGAAGCCCATGCGGCTGGGTATAGAAGGAGGCGCATGCGTCTTAGTAGAAGCCCATGCGGCTGGGTATAGAAGGAGGCGCATGCGGCTTAGTAGAAGCCCATGCGGCTGGGTATAGAAGGAGGCGCATGCGGCTGGCGGGGAAGGGTTTCTCATACGGCTGAAAATGGGCCCGGGTTCATGCGGCTCAATAAGGTGGGCGCACATGCTGCTGGATAAGCAAGGGGGCGCATGCGGCTAGGTTCACTCAAGGGCGCATGCGGTTGAAGGGGCAGGAGCCTTATGTGGCTCTCAGAAAGTGGGTCCATATGCGACTAGAAGGACAAGAGCCTCATGCGGCTGGGAAAAAGTGGGTCTATGCGGCCAGCGGAGGAAGGTTCTCATGCGGTTGGCTGAGTCAAGTTTTATGCGGCTAAAGGACATCCCCAGTCATGCGGCCAAGTTCAGATAGTTCTTGCGGTTGGATCGTCATGCGGTTGAAGAACACTTGCCGCATGAAATATTCATGCGGTCGAGTCAGGCACTGTTCTTCTTCCCCAAATTTTAGAGAAGAATAACACCATGAGAGCCAAATCCTCAAGCTCCATAACTCCATCATCCGGAGCCCAAATCCGAACTTCCATAGGTCAAAATGGGGCAGAATGAAATGCTCTACAACATGGAACCATCAAAACTCGAAAATAACAAGATTAAGTAGATCAAAACCCAAGAAATCTAAAAATAATGTAAACTTAGATCTATAAGAATCTGGCCATGGAAAGTGAAAATGCCAAGTACTAAAGTAAGTTAAAAAGCTATAAGGAAGAGAATGAGGCAATAAAATTGGAGTTCCTCCATAAAGCAAGTTGCACTTGCCTAGACCTCTCTCTCCCTCTCTCTGGTAGGTGAAGAATTAAATGGAAGAAGAAGAAGAGGTTAATGAAGAGAGAGAAAGAAGAATGGGTAATAAATACCAAAGGTGGTGGTAGGTAGGGGGTTCATCCATGGTTCATGATGAACCAAAAACAATCCCAACCGAACCAAGCCAACCCTGGGCCAAGAATAAACCGAGCCAAGAAGGAAAAACTAAGCCAGGAATTAAGCAATACAAGATAAAATACGTACACGTATTCCAAATACGTAATACGGACAACAGGTATTACATTTTCATACCCTGTTTTTATGCTTGTATCATTACTATATAGACAGTGTTCACTGTTAGCCTTGTATCTTATTGGACGTATTCATTGAGCCTTGATCGAGTCGTGTCGTGAGTCGTGAATCGAACTGCTTTATTCCTCCGTGTCTTAAACCTTGAAGCTAACCTGCGAGTCCGCACTAGGGACAAGGGTTAGTAGTTATTGGTCCACACCTGCGAGTTCACACTAGGGACGAGGGTGATGCTAGCCTGCGAGTCCACACTAGGAACGAGGGTTAATAGTAGATGCTAGCCTGCGAGTCCACACCAGCGACGAGGTTTAGTAGTAGATGCTAGCCTGCGAGTCTACACTAGGGATGAGGGTTAGTGATATAGGGTTTACGCCTGCGAGTCCACACTAAGGACGAGGGTGATGCTAATCTGCGAGTCCACACTAAGGACGAGGATTAGTAGTTCAAACCTGCGAGTCCACACTAGGGACGAGGGTTTGAGTATTCGATTTGGTTATCCGTCTTGATATGAGTTCTCTAGTCCTTGTTCAGCAGTTCATCTATGTGTAGACAGTGTATTGATTCGTGCTTATTTATTGCTCAGTTTTACTTGTTTATTCTGTATTTTTCCCATGCATAATAAACTGTTAGAACGACTCATTTTTATGTATCTTGCTAGTCCTATGAGGACCTGATAATCTCTTCAGGTTAGCCGAGTTTGAGTTAGGAGCAGACCAGAGGGTTGAGCCAGAATCAGATCGCATCGCTTGCACTTAAGGTGGTCTAGATTAGCAGTTTTTATTCAGTTAGTTACTCCATGTATTCTTCTATTTTTCCGTCTATTGGTAGTGGATTTGTGTCTACTGGACGTGACAATGATTCTTGATATTCAGTGTATTCATTATTATTCAGTTCATATCTTTTTCATTGATCTTGATTGTGGCATGATTATTCCTGTGTATGAGATATAGTTTCTCCGTGATTCTAGATTGTCGTGACTTGAGTATAGACAGCGTACTGCCGTCGACACTGCGACGTAGGCTGGGCTTGGACACGTTTCGTATCCGAAAAGCGGGTGCGGATCGTGACAAGTTTTTTTGGTGGCCCATGCAGGTCAACGTTAATTACTTCGGTTACATTACTGTGCCATCGTGAGCCTGCGAATAGGATTAGACACTTAGGATCTCATCCACATGTCTTGACTCATTACTGTTCTATAATCCTTGATTTCATTGAATCCTTGATTTGCATCTTGCTTGAAAATCTCTTCAACGGCTAAAATGTTTTCTTTGATTAGCAGTTGTGATGGACTCTCAAGACAGGAACAACGCTGCACTGAACACTCCACCAGCTACAAGAGGCTTTTTTACGTACATGACCCCGCCAACACAAGGAGGCCAGCTCACTTATATGGGAAATCCGTCGCAGCCACAGTTCTCAAGATTCTGCAGAGATGACTTTTCGCCATCTTCGCAGTTTCTCCGCAGACTCCACCACCAGCACCCAGTCTGCCACCCGTATTTGTCCCACCGCCAGGGGTTCCACGTCCAGTACCAGCCATGCACCCAACACCAGCAATGCATCCAGCATTTGCCATGCACCCACCACCGACGATGTATCCAGCCACGATGATGTATCCAGCGCCTGCTCTGCCACCGCCACCGGCACTGCACAGCCTCACCCTTCTGGAAATTTTCCAGCAGCAGGCCAACATCTTTCGCGACACCCTGAGAGAAGCTTTTCAGATTCGAGATGCTCCGCGACAGCGCCCGGGAAATCCCAAGCACTTCATGGACTTTAGGCCCATGCCGGCCCATGGGACAGAGGGGATCATCTACGCTGATGAATGGTTGGAGAACATGGAGAGGTATCTGAAGATGGCCCGAGTTCCAGAAGAGTTGAAGATTGAGTCAGTCAGTGGACAGCTTTTCGACATCGCGCGGACATGGTACCAAGGCGAACCCCGATATTCTGCTTCCGACATGACTTGGGATGAATTCAAGCGACTGTTCAAGAGGAAATTCTATCCATACGTAGCACGAGAGGCGTTGGTGAGTCAGTTCAAGCATCTAGAGCAAGGCAACCACACTGTCGACGAGTACACATCGGAGTTTTCTCGCCTCAGCCGCTTCGCGGAGAACTTGGTCAGCACCCCTGAAGACAAAGCACGACGATTCAGAAAAGGACTGTCTCACGAGATTCGTCTAGCCATCGCCACCAGTCGAGCCACCACTTACGAGGAGATTCTAGAGGTCGCCCAAGCTGTAGAAGAAGAACTGAGTCACAAGCCGAAGAGGAATCGAGACGCACTCGGAGGAGGCAGCGATCAAGCAGCACCGGCAAAACGTCCCAGTATTTCAGGAAAGACACCAGCGCAACAGCATCAACAACAACCACAAGCAGCCCCACGCCAAGTCCAAGACATTTCCATCTGCCAGCATTGCTCGAAGAAAGGCCACACTCAAGAAAATTATCGCAGCAGATTAGGGTTGTGTTGGACTTGTGGATCCAACCAACACTTGCCTCGCAATTATCCGAAGAAGAATGCAAGTGCCCCACCACTACCAACCGCAGGAGGAGGGCGAGCTTTTGCCACGATCACAGAGAATACGGCGGCACCACAAGGAGCTAATGTGGAAATTTTCAGTAGAGATTCACAGTAGTAGCATAGATAGACCTATATTGAATTGTTTAAATTTCTGTCATAGCAATTTATTCTAGACTTTTCATAGATCTTGGTTCATAAATTTCGAGGACGAAATTTGTTTAAGGGGGAAAGAGTTGAAAACCCCTTGACCAATTTTTCTCCTGTATATTTTTTTCTTCTTTCTTTTCATTAGTTATACATTTGTCTCACACATAAATTATTATGCTTCCTATGATATAGTTTTACTAAAAATCCAGATAGAGGGACCATATGGAAAGTATAGCATTCACAGGGACTCTTGTGCAAGGTGGTTGTAATTCAAATTCTTCTTTAAACCGAACCCACCCTGTTTTCAAATTCAAATTGAGTTTGGATAACTCTCAAACCCCCCCTCCTGTTCAATCCTGAGCTCTCCAAATCACTGAGAGGGATTCGTCCAATCTGATTTCAATCCTAACTCCTCCTAGTCAGCCCTTGATCTCTATCACCAATAGCTGAATTCAAATCAAATCCACAGGTATGGGTTTAACCTTGGTATTCAAACCAAATTCTTCCCTTTTGAAACGGGATCCAAATCCAAATAGGATGAGCTCCATCTAATTTAAACCGAGTTTCCCCTTATCTACAGATTACATATATATATATATATATATATATGTAGAGGGAAATAGCCAATCCTCTACAACCCTATATTCTTCCTTACCGCAGAAACTGAGATCGAGGGGCTACTCGAGGACCAGGAGACATTGGGAATTGCTTCACCAGGCAAGTAAGTTGCTATCCTTGAAATCAAAATCATAAGCACTGTAGGACTGATTAGCAATATCTGAGAAATCAACATTAGAATAGCAGCTTTATGATCATTACATCAAACAGGTTAGATCCCTAGACTTGGTACATCGCAGCAGCAGCCAATATTCCTACTGCTACACAGAGATGATAGAGGCATCAACTCAGTTAAGAGTTCATATAGAAATCCATGGAGTAAAGCCTTGCCAATAGCAGTTAAGTAAAACCATTATGATACATGACACCTGATAAGGGTTGATCAGGTGTGATGTTCAGTCTGATACAACTGGTGAGGAGACACATGATACTGCCACATGAGGGTTCATTTGAGGATGTCCTGGCCACTCCTGTGGTATATCCTCTCTGATTGTAGGGATATCTGAGCCTCTTATTTTGAATACCAACTGTGATAGAAATAAATGCAAAGCAAACTTCCCTGGAATTGTTTTCCTGTTTTCCTTTAGATATTGGTTTAAGGTACATTGTAATCTTTGGGTTCCAGTATGTACATTGTTCAGATTCATTCTAATGTCAGTGTGGACCATGAGTATCTGAGTAGCCTACAATATGGAGGGACACAGAGGAGTTGATGTAATAGACCTATACACACTAGGGTGCACTTACAACCAGTGGAAAATTTCTATAGGGACTCCCTGACCATAGGTACCTAGTTGCAGAGGTACCTGGTTGCATGATAACACCTCTGGACCAGTGAAATACCATTAGAGAGAGGCGTGTGCATGATACCATAGCGTGTCAGGAAATTAGGGAAGCCACAGATGACAGGATAGGGAGAACTGGGACTGGGCTCTGTGACAGGATGGGGAGTCTAACCCCTAGCTGTAGGTAACCAAAGAATCTTTTCTTTATGGAAGACAGAACAATGTTAGATACTTCCATCTCTTATTTTTAGTAGAAGATCATAGGAGTTAGCAATAGCCAATATGATTATTACGTTTGTTCTATAAACCAACGCATTTAGCATATTTGATAATTGTTTATCCTGTTCCTGCTATGTGGTTATGATGTTCAGTTTACCATCATTAAATCTTCTATTTAATAACCAATCTCGAGGAAGTGAATGAAAGGTTGAGTGTACAGAACAACCTGACATTTGAATTCAGGTTGGGATAGTAGTGAGCTATCCTTGGGAGTGGCTCAAGGTTTTCTTGTTGCACAGGGGATTCTGAACCAGGGGTTCCTTTGATATCTCACAAATGTTTAACATAGTCTGCCAAATTGTACATCCAAGTGTCCAGGTCATGTACATAAGGGCAGGTTTTTGACAGGACAACACCCCAATCTTAAGAAACCTATAGGGACTAGGTATAAACAGGTCAATAACTCTAGACAAGAGCTAAGTCTTAGGAGTAGGTAGTAGGGATATCATAGGTGTCCTATTTCACCTATAGGTAGTACCATTTCCTGTCAATGCAAGCACTAAATTCTCTTGGGGTGATATGTGTCACAAGTGTAGGTAGAAGGAAGTGCATCCAGTCCTTCCCTTAAAATGAAGTCTGATATGGTGTGATATCATAGGTGTTTGATGTAAGACCCATATAATCTCTAGATTGAATCGACTGACACATATGTGTTTTGCCCTTGCCAGCAGGGTTAGATAAGGGAAGTCAGGGTGCAGAGTATCAAGTCTCCTTGATTGTTCAATTGTGGCCTAAAATTGGGGTTGATTTCATCAATACTGATGCACTTGGGATCCAAGCTATCAACACGAGAACTAAGGGGAACCAAATCATAAGTTCCTTAATATCAGAACAACCCTTCGTGTGTATAGGCACAACTATAAAGAGAGTAATCAGGTTCAGCCACTTTGTTCTGTGTTGTCCTGCATCTGGGTTAAGTTCAAGAGAGTCAAGTTCAGTCCTAATATCCACTATTCAGTTTTGGACATTGCCTCACTGCCCTGGCATTACCTTGCTCAGTCCTTGGGATATCCTACATACTCTAAAGGCTGGTGCAGGACTCACATTATCACTATTAAACACAATACTAGGAAAGGATGGTGCACATGCTATTATACATAAGAAGGATTATAGCCCCATGACTAGGGGTATAGACAGTAGAGGGAAATAGCAATAGTAAGATGCTGCTGATATGGGAAGCAAGTAAGGTATCAGTTGGCACTATGGTTCATGGTTACACACAGGTATTAGTTGCCACAATATATTAGTTAGCATCAATAGAAGGGATGTGGGTCTCTTGACTAATAATAGAAATAAGAAATGGCCTAGGAATAGACTTAGAAACTAGTAGGTAGCTTATCATGGTGTACAATCGTTTTGCTAATACTAGAATTCCCTAAACAGGTTAATTGGATTTGACTCAATGCTCTGAACCTTACCAGCAGCTCAGGACCTAAGGCAATTATACCTTGCCTTTCTACACAGCTTTATTTACATGCATTATCTTTTATTATTATCCAGTTTTTATCATATTATTGCCATGTATCTTTTATACCCTATTTTTTTGCTTGTATCATTACTATATAGACAGTATTCACTGTTAGCCTTGTATCTTATTGGACGTATTCATTGAGCCTTGATCGAGTCATGTCGTGAGTCATGAATCGAACTGCTTTATTCCTCCATGTCTTGAACCTTGAAGCTAACCTGTGAGTCCACACTAGGGACGAGGGTTAGTAGTTATTGGTCCACACCTGCGAGTCCACACTAGGGACGAAGGTGATGCTAGCCTGCGAGTCCACACTAGGGACGAGGGTTAGTAGTAGATGCTAGCCTGCGAGTCCACACTAGGGACGAGGGTTAGTAGTAGATGCTAGCCTGCGAGTCCACACTAGGGACGAGAGTTAGTGATATAGGGTTTACGCTTGCGAGTCCACACTAGGGACGAGGGTGATGCTAATCTTCGAGTCCACACCAGGGACGAGGATTAGTAGTTCAAACCTGCGAGTCCACACTAGGGAGGAGGGTTTGAGTATTCAATTTGGTTATCCGTCTTGATGTGAGTTCTCTAGTCCTTGTTCAGCAGTTCATCTATGTGTAGACAGTGTTTAGATTCTTGCTTATTTATTGCTCAGTTTTACTTGTTTATTCTGTATTTTCCCATGCATAATAAACTGTTAGAAAGGCTCATTTTTATGTATCTTGCTAGTCCTCTGAGGACCTGATGATCTCTTCAGGTTAGCCGAGTTTGAGTTAGGAGCAGACCAGAGGGTTGAGCCAGCATCAGATCACATCGCTTGCACTTGAGGTGGTCTAGATTAGCAGTTTTTATTCAGTTAGTTACTCCATGTATTCTTCTATTTTTTCGTCTATTGGTAGTGGATTTGTGTCCACCGGACGTGATAGTGATTCTTGGTATTCAGTTTATTCATTATTATTCAGTTCATATCTTTTTTATTGATCTTGACTGTGGCATGATTATTCCTGTGGATGAGATATAGTTTTTCCGTGATTTTAGATTGTCGTGACTTGAGTATAGACATTGTACTACCGCCGACACTGCGGCGTAGGCTGGGCTTGGACACGTTTCGTATCCAAAAAGCGGGTGCGGGTCGTGACAGTTTACATGGCTGAAATGGGGGCTAATATAGGGCTGTTATAAGGCTGAAATAGCTGTCTATGGGGGCTAATATGTGGGCTAATATAGGCTGTTAAGTGGACCTGAAATGTGGGTTAAATGAGCCTGAAATGGGATGTCCCCTCTCCCTAATACTGCTGCTAAGGCAGTGCTATATTCAGCCAACTATGGGGCTGATTTGGGGCTGTCCTAGGGGGTTTAGTGGCTGCCAAATGGGTGCTACTACCAGGGCTATATAGGGCCTGATAAGGCTGACCATGGGACTGCCTCCCCTCCCCCTTATAACCTGCTACATAGTTGTATTAATACTGCTACCACTGTGCTCAAATCAGTCCCCCTTGTGGGGACTGATATAAGCACTGCTGATGTTTGAAACCAGCAGCCTCCCCTTTCTTCCTCTCTCAATCACTCCTTCACCCCCTCTCTATACACTCTCTAACCCACTCTCTTCCACTCTAACATTCTCTCATTCCTCTCTAACCCTCTCAGTACAAACACACACACACTAACACCAAAACAAATTCCAACACTCTCCATCTCCCTCTCACTTGCCCGAAATCCCCACACCCATATGGACATATACAAAGACACCCACACCTATAAACACAATATTTATATACATTAGAGAGCCAATATATATATATATATATATATATATATATATATATAGAGAGAGAGAGAGAGAGAGAGAGACACAAATATATATATAACAAACAAATGATATATATTTATATATATACGTATATAAATAGAATATGATACTATAAGATACCATAAAGAACACACTCTCTAACAATATAAATCTGAGATAAATCTAATTTAAATCATTCACACAATATATGTTAAAATACAAGTGTCCAAAATAGGGATTTCCCACTAGGACACAATACCACACAAAGGACATACCTAGAAGTCTCCAAATGGACACGAAATGGACACAAATGGAGACACAACCATGGGGGTCATTCCTATGGGTCCAAAATAATCCTATATGCATGAAAGAATGATGTAGAGAAGAGATTTATACCTTCCGGTAGATCGAATCTAGGAAAAATCCTCCCGATACGACATCGACACGTAGGAATCTCCAAATAGACACGAACGAGCTCCGAATCCTCCAAAACTGGGCCAGCTCCTTCCTTTGCTTGAGTAGAGAAGGAAAGAAGAAGATTGGGTGGAGGAATGAATTGATTTGATGGAGAAATCAATAGAAGCTCCTCTCCAAAATTTGGGAGAGAATAAGAGAGAGAAAATGGATGGAAAATGACAATGGGCTCAAGCCTATCCCTCCCCTTAGGTGGCCGGCCACTAGAGCTTAGGTGTCCCCCTATAGGAATTACTAAAAAGCCCCTACTAATCTATCTAATTAAAATTAGAAAAGGGTAAATGGTTGAGGCTATTTTAGTCATGATTTAAATCTCTAATCTAACTAAACCTACCCATGAATAATTAGTCTAACCACTAACTAAAAATAGTACCATGTGGGCCATGCCTAACTAATGTGTGGGTCCCACTAGAGTCAAAACTAATACGGGTCCCCGATACAAGTCGGATTGAGTTGAAATTCGAACCCGACTCAAATAACCCCAAACTAATATCATAAATAAATAAATAATTCCAAGATAATTCTAAAGTGGAAAAATGACCAAAGTATCGAAAACTGGGGGTGACAAATCTATCCACCTTAAAAAATTTTGTCCTCAAAATTAAAACAAGCAATCACAGAAAAGCACATGCAGAAAATAATCCCTCTCAAATACTTCAAAAAAATTCAGCAAAATAAAAATTTCTTAAGGCACAACACACTTGCAAATAAAAACTGTTACGTGTCCGACACGGACACGAAACCAACACAAAATCTCACATATCAAAAGTCAAATCAACAATCACCATTACAATAATATCAAAATAAATCAAAGAGCTCCAATGACCAAAATACCCTTGGGCCAGAAATGACACTGAAAATATCCTAATCACATGGTTAGGCGCTAGGTCTCCTAGGGTTTCACTAGCAAAACATTAAAATCATAAGTCATGGTTTAAAAATTTAAAATGATTAAGATCTCCAAAATCAAAGCATGAATTAAATGACAATAATTAAATGACTAAAATTATAAAATTTAAAATTACTTTCAATCAGAAACTTGGTGCTACAAGTCTATCCTCCTTAAAAGAATTCATCCTCAAAAATTAAAACAAAGTAAACACAGAAAAATTATGCAGTTCGAAATCGTATGCGTCTGTCCAAAATCATGATACTCAGAATCTCCATCATGCTAGTGAGCAAGGCTATAAAAATCACAGATTCCTTGACTAAGGTACATACCTATAGAATTATGGTATTTAAAATTTTTGCATTATCGCATGCTTGGCAGCAAAAACTTTAAATTTCCACACCCGAGAAATACAACCATAATCCGACTATATGTCCTCATTCTGCATGCTAGCATGACCCTAGAGGATTTTAAAATCTTATAATAAAGGCGACCTAGCCCATACGACTTATCTCAGAAGAATATCACATCACAAGAACAAAATTTTATCAAACGATCAAGGAACAGATGGAATCAAATTTCAAGACAGTGTATAAGGAGGCAAGTGCAGAAATGAGATCGAAAGATTGGAACCTGCAATCTGCTCTGCTACTGCCTGAGTGCCCTCAACTGTCATGGCGAAAGTATGCCCTTGCTGGCTTCCTCTAGCCTGTTGCTCTCAGTCCTGGCCTCTTCGGATTCCACTAGCGTGGCAATCCCTCAGCTGGTGGTCGGGCGCCCCACAGTATAGGCATATGCCCAACCTCTTCCTACAGGTCTTCTGATTGTGTCCTGGCTTCCCGCAGAAGCCGTACTGAGTAGTCTGTCTCTGGCCCTGTCCCTGGTGCTGGTGGGCACGTGCTGGTGCCTGCTGAATTTGTAACTGAGGCTGCTGCTGAAACTGCCTCTGTTGGAAATAAGGGCGCTTTGCCAGCCCCGCACTCGAGCTCGTTCCTAGAACATCGCTGCCCCTCTTCGGCTTGAGGCTGAAGTCCTCCTCTGCGATCTGCGCGTCCATCAGAATCTGCTCGAATGTCGCATCGCGTTGTCCGGAGGTACGAGTACGAACTGTATAAAAAAGATCCCTCCGGAACTTCCGAGCCTTATACCCCTTATCATGTATCAAATTAGGTGTGAACCTACTCAGGCGAAAGAACTCCGCTGCATACTCGTCCACCGACAAACTGTCCCTCCAAAGCTGTCAAAGCCACATCAGGGTAGAACTTCTCCTTAAAGAGCCGCCTGAAGCTCTCCCAAGTCAAACCCCTCATCGACGTACGAGGATCCGTACGAAACTAAGTCAGTACTATATCAAAAAACTGGCTCACTGCAGACGTCACCCAAAGCCCTTTCGGGACCTCTGCCAACTCCAGGCTCTGCTGGACATCCTCCAACCAGTCATCCGCGTACAGGATACCCTCGGTGTAACACCCTATTTTCTGAAATTAGGGATTTTTGCAAATTTATTATTTTTATTATTTATTAATGGTGTTTAGGGCATGATATGAATTATGGTGATTTCTAGTGTAATTAGAACCATTTTCTAAGTCATGTTAAGTCATGACTTATGACTTTGTGACTTACTAGCAAAACCTCAGTGTAAACCCTAGTTTTCCTTAACCTAGAAGTTGCCATGACCATGTGAGCTTAGCCATAGGCTTAGAACATCAAATTAGTGATTTTTGCCAAAAACGGTATTTTGGTAATTTACTAGACTTTATTTGAGATTATGTGATTTTAATATTATTTAATCATGGTTAAGTACCATGATTAGTCCCTAACCTATCTCACCCTAATCTAGAGGTTAGCTACTAACCTAGAAGCTTTAGGATGGATAATTGGTCATGGGTTAAAGCAATAAAAATATCTAGATATTACTTTATGGATATTTTGCTTGAAACCCTCAAAATATCTCACCCTTTTTCACCAAAGTCCTTGCCTTAACCTAGAAGAAAGGCCAAGGACACCCCCCCATGCCATGGCCGGCCAAGGACCCCCCTAGTAGCCACACATTCTATTTAACCCATCAAAATCATTCATGAACAATTTACATGAATTTTAAATCCTACAAATCCTATTTTCTTCAAATACCCACAACTTGATCAATTTTGATCCAAATTCACTCTAGTCTTTTGCATTGGGACCCTACAACATCAAAGGTGCTAAGGGAGGCTAGCAATCCAGAATTTGGAAGCTTTGGGCATCACCAAGTTGAAGGAAGCATACCCCCCTCTTCATTGATTTTTCCTTGGAATTGCACAAATAGGTAAATGCCCTCAAACTTAGTTAAAACTCTGTTTTTTCTTCATAAATGCATGCATATAGGACTATCCTAACTGTGGGTCAAGTTTGGTAGGATTTAGAGTTGGTTTGGTGTCCGTATCGGACACGTATCCTAGCCTATAAACTCTTGTTTGGTGAAATACCACAGAGGATCTGTTTTTGTTGAAATGTAAAACAAATTACACTTTCATGTAGCCGTAGACATGTAGGTCACAGACCAACTTGACTGAGCACGTTTTCGTGCCATGTCCGTGTCCAAAATGGACACGAACCCGCTGCACGAGCATGCGCGCGCATGCCCTGCTATCACACCCTTCGTGCTCAGTGCACAGAGCACTAGGACACATGCAATTTGACTCGGACACGGGGGTAATGTCAGTGAGCATGCCCCCAAAGTTTGGTGTCACATTGTGTCGTGTCGAGTGAGAAATCTCACTCGTACTAGACACGCGCTGTCAGCGCACACGTGCGCGGGGGCCAACTTCGCGCGTGTCGTATCGCGCGGACACGACACTTGGGTACCTCGTGGTGACACGAGCGTGTAGCCCATCATGTGGCGTACACGAGGACACGAGCACGAGATGTGTCGTGTCCTGTGTCGCAAGCACGAGACGTGCAACCACGTGTACGACGCGGTCGAAACGTGTGTATCAGTCGTGTTTTTCATGACTGATACGGGTTTCGTATCGTGTCCAGGAGTGTCGTGGACACGTGTCAGTATGTGGATCGTGTAGCCCTATATGTGGGATACACGTGTGCATGACCACGAGACGTGTCGTGTCTCGTGGTGTGTCCACGAGCGTGAGGAACGCGTGCACGACGCTGTGTACGCGTGGCGTATCAAGAATTTACCCGATTGGGTTTTGTGAGTCGTGGACACTTCAAATCGTGTCGTGGTGTCGTGTTAGGCACCAAGGACACTAGAGGACAGTTGGGGCATCACTTACCAACCTTTAGGTTCGAGCTTTAGCTCGGTTTAGCGTATGTAAATGGGTTTACCCTGTTTCGAGTACACTGTGCACAGTTTCCAGATTTTGGGTTATTTCCCAGTTTTCAAAAATGAGTTTTGATTTGATTTTTATTATGATTTATACATGTATATGTATATTTCAGTGTTGTATACATATGTATATGTATATATGTGTGTGTATGTGAGTTTTTAGGGAGTATACATGTGTATAGATGTGTATATACACATATGTATTAATGTAGGTGTGTGTGTGAACTGTGTGGAGATTGGGGGCTGAATCCTGTTCCAGAAAACTGGAACCCCCTCCCCTTTCCTGTGTGTCAGTGTCCCTCTCTCCCTCATTGTTTTCTATATCTCTCTCTCCCTCACTCTAAGTCCCTCTCTCTCTTACACTCTCACTTCCCTCTCTATATATATTTGAACC